>CM051823.1:44666987-45266987 GCA_028451465.1 Erethizon dorsatum
GGTCAAAGACCATGATTATATTAAGACTCAACCTTCCTTACTCCAGCCCAAATAATTCCATGTTCCTTGATCTTTTCACAGGCATCTTACATAAGTTATTGTAAAGGCTCTGAACCATAAAAATTTCATAATCAGAAACTTTTATGTGTGTCTTTTCTTTTCCATTTTTTTTCCATTTCTTGCTCATAGGAATAAAGACTAAGAAATGCTCCTTCAAAAATTATGCTAAAATAGAGCATGTAATATTTTTACTTTTGCCGTTAAAGTTGTGACTTTTCCTTATAGCTTATCTTTTGTTCAAGAAATCTTACGAAACCTCTTTTCTAAAATCCAGACTTCAAATTTATGTCAATCAGTTGACACCCTGGAAAAACAACTTACCACTCAGATCAATCTCTAAGCACATAGAAATCCAGGCAACAAGCACTTGTCTTTATAGAACAACTTAGTTTAAGCAATTAACAATCAAGCCCTATACACATAAACACACTATAATTAACTGTTTAACAGTGGAAGCTCGCTTTTGCAGATTTTTCCCTTTGAGTGTAGTCAAGGTGAATTAGTTGATTTTTCCATCACTAAATGCTGCAGCAGCGTGGTCTTTTGCAAGTCTCCCATCTGCACATATTTTCCTATACCCACTATATTTGACAGTAAAACTGCCAAGCTCTATTATTTCCAACTGGCAGCAATTTAATACATAGTTGAGTCAGTTACTTAACTAAATAAATTGCTTAAAGTTAACTCTATTTGTAAGACCACAAGGTGTTTCTAAAATGTGCTGCCCTTTTATATCATAAACCTGGATTAAGTTTACAACCCCATTTCCCCTCAGCAGTTTATAAATCAAACAAAGAACATAGAACAATGCATAAAAATCCCTGTGAAACCACCCTCAGAGTTTTTGTTAATGACAAAAGCATACTGGGAGCTGGATTTACCCATAGAGTGGAGAATAAAAGTTTAGTTTAAAGCAACTGAAGTTTGTAAGGGTTATCCAAGCTACTTTAAGACTAATCAACTTTGAAACTAGAATTTTGTGAAGCCACAAGCCATTCATTCATTCTCTAACTACAAAAATGGCAGGGCGTGCTAAATAGCTTCGGACAGGCTCTTCCATCTCCTTCACTTCCACTCATTAACAAATAACCTCAAAGGGTCTTAGAAGCACATGGGAGAATGAATATTGACTTACGGTGTTTCTCCATAGGTGCTAATTAAACATAACTGAACAAATACACATAGACACAAACACACAGCAATGCACAATGTACATCGTGTAATTTGGCCCCACTGTAACATTTCCTTTTCCAATTAATTGGGATAGGGTTCTGAACCAGATTAAAAATAGTTACTACTTCCGCTGAATATACGTTGAAAATAGGTAGAAGTAAGCTGACGATTGGAACATTTTCTCTAAGAGGTCAATAACTAACTCTTCCAAAGGTCGAGATACTTTATTTTTATGATTTAGATTGGCAATATGCTGCCATAGTTCTGTCTGCAAAAAGTAGAAAGCATAGATTAGAAACCCAAGTCATATTTAAAGGTATATCATGTAGATTTAGAATTCTAACTGTGACAGTGTATTTTAGGAACTTGCTTTTATTTTCTAAGTGACATCTTTAATGCTCTGTAGAGCAGAGCCTGCCTTTTCAGGACTATTTTCTGAAAGGTTAAGGACTATAGAATAGATTGCCCTAGTTAGCATTGTTCTGTCAACTCCTCCATCTGTGTACAAAGAGAAGGGAGATAATCTCAAAGCATTTGTATTTATCTTTGGTGAGACCTTTTTCTATTTTATTATGTTTGGATATAAAAGCATTGTACTACTGAGAGACTGAAAAGTGGTCTTATTCTGCCTGTATTTACCAGGGCCAAGGAAACCTCAGTGCTTTCTCCACTTGCCTACTTTCCATCTCCCTTCCTTACTTTTTTGCATTTCATGAGGGGGCGGATTACATATGTAGCAGTGTGAGCTCCAGATTTGCATATTTTCTTAAATTCACATTCAAGAGCAAAGACTTTTAAGAAATGAAGATTTATTTTACATGAAAATGGTGATGTAGATGCAGTACAAATTCCTCAGTGGAAATGAAGCCTGGAAGACCAGATTCCAGCTGTTATTCCCCAAGCTGCTGTGAACTCCCTCTGGTCTGCTGCAGGCCATAACTGGTTGTAATCTATTTCTTAAGGAAGTCAAAAGAGACAATGAAAATTCACTAGAGAGATTAAGATGAAAGTCTAATTTAGATTGTTTCAATTTCAGCTTTTATTGATGAGAGTTGAGACATTACATCAACAGAGCCTAGAAATATTCACAGATAATCAAGACAACACAGACTAAGTATCAAAGGTAGTTATTTACAAAACCACTTCTTTTAAAGGAAAAGAGAATAAAACAATATTAGTTATGAAAACAGACAAAGGGCTGGTGAGATGGCTCAGTGGCTTAAGCGCCTGCCTGGCAAGTGTGAGATCCTGAGTTCGACTCCCAGTAGCCACAAAAAGAAAAAAAAAAAAAAGAAAACAGACAAAATCTAAAACCTGGATTAATTAATAATTCTAATTTTTCAGTATACTTGTCAAACTGCTACTAAGTCAACAGAACATTGTGATATTAATCCTTTTTTGTCTATCTTGACTCTTCATGGATAAAGAAGTATAAAATTGTCAGAAATCATGAGAATTAGAACCAATTTGATTAATTCATGAAAGTTTTGAGAAAAGCTTAACAGTAATTCTTTTGTTTAAAAAAAAAAAACAAAAAGTAAAATAAGGCCAAACTATTCCCAACTTCATAAAAACTTTGATATGAATTATCTTTATGAATTATCTCATTGCTTTGAGGGAATGTTTGCAAAGGAGAGAAAATGTCACAGAAAGTAGTGTACGGTAAGGAGAGATATTTGACTGAAATAATGGGGCATATTACATGAAGAAATGCTGATGTACTTTGGGTATCAATAGGTGGATCAAAATACCATTTTTAAGGCTTATTATACTTGAAGCATGTAATAATTATGTAGACTAGACTGATTCCTTGAGAAGAGATACATGGGGCCGGTGAGATAGCTCAGCAGCATAAGCGCCTGCCTGGCAAGTGCAAGGTCCTGAGTTCAGTTCCCAGTACCCACATGAAAAAAAAAAAAAAAAAAAAAAAGAGGAGATACATGAACACCTTAACAAGAGGTGTCTCCATCTTGTGGCTGATCTGAGTCCTGTTTCTATGTTCTCCTATTTCTCATCTTGTTGACTGTCACCTGTTAAACCATTATCACCACCGGCTATGTTGTTTCATAATTTTTTGTATTTGTAATTATGTTCTAATTACATACAGTTTGCCATGTTTAGAGTTGATTGAAGTTCATAGTTTACAGCACCATAATTTCAGTTTTGCATTTATTTTATAGGTTCAGTTCTAATTTGCTCTTACACTAATTCTTGCAGATAATGGAACTCTAAGAGCTGTTCAAATCCTCTAAGTTCTCCAAGTATTCCTACCACCATTATCCTTAAACACAATCTTCTCTCTGTACTGCCTCCAGTGGGGAGGGATCTATATATACTCCTGCCTCCTGTACAAAGCAGGAGTCTCAAGAAAAGACTCAGTTAGCAGGCCTTTAGATCATATTTACCATAGCATAAAGTTTCTTCTTTCTTCCCTGTGCTATTGGTTTGGTTTAAATTCCTTGCCATTTAACTATTTACTGAGCTCTAATGAGTATATCACAATCACTTTTTAAAACTATTGGTGAGGTGAGATGAGTGCACTTGCTTTCTGTGGTAATAAAGACTTTTATTTTTTTTTTTTGCCTCACGCACACACAAATGCACACAAACACAAATATTTATCGACAGTCATCTACTAGGGATCAAGCCCAACCATAAGCTCAGGTGTTGTGACTCTGAAGCCATCCACTAGACCAAAAAAAATTAAAATAAAAAAGCCTTGATTACTATGGATTTAAAAATCTAGAATGTAGAAGGCATATTCCATTTGAACTGGAAGATAATCTTTTATTATACCAGTTCCACATATTGTTTTAACAGATTCTGGGCATTTTAATTTCATAGCCAGGATCCATCACTTTGCTGGAACATAAGCTTCAGGGTACTCAATGCTGAGACAGGGAAGTTTGTTTTAAAAGGTGATATTAATTTTGTGAATGGGTTGATGTTTGTTTTACTGTTTGTTTGTCTCACTGATCACTCGTGTGGCATGTTTTGATTTGATTGTGCTAAGAATTTCTTTTAAAATAAGTCTGCCTAAGGGCAGTGGGGGTGGATTTTTGAGAGATACAGACAGAAAAATAATAAATTCATAGCAATATGATTTGGTACTGCCCTTTGGAAAAGAACTGAAAAAATGCCTTTCTTTCCTACTATCATTTGCATGCCAGATGTGACATCTAGAGCATGTAGTTCATACCTTGGGGTTTTAACTGGTGGAAGAGATAACTACCTGTTGACACAAAGGTTCTACTATACTGAAAATACTGAAGTCCAAGAGCTCAAAGGATTTTACAAATGAGACTTTAAGATTAATTGCTCAGCCTCATAAGCATGATCCTGAAGTTCGTTGTTAATCCAAGGTAATCTCTGCCATATCTGGAACTAGCTTGAATCTTCTAAACTGTTAATAGGTTCTTCCTATAAGAAGTATATATTTCTTAAAATTTTGTACTCAAGACTTTTTGTGACTTTGATTTAGAGTTTGAAATCTTGCCTGGAATTTTTGGTAAATTTTGTGTTACTTAGTAGGTTGAAGAAAGACATTCTTGGAGCAGGGAAGAATAGATTGTTAACGTTTACTATGGGCAGGGTGCTATGCAAGGCAGTTTCCTTATATTAACCTACATAGTGTTCATAATAGCCCTTTTCTTTTTTGAGGAGTGATAATTTTTTAAAAAGTACATTTGCCTTCCTGTCAAGATATTTAAAAATAATTTTGATCTTAAAAAATATATTCTGGGGCCAGTGAGATGGCTCAGTGGCATAAGCACCTGCCTGGCAAGCGCAAGTGCCCGAGTTCGACTCCCGGAACCCACATACGAAAAAAGGGGCTGGTGATATCGCTCAGCGGCACGGGGCGCCTGCTGGCGCGCGAGGTCCTGAGGTCGACCCCTAGTACCCACAAAAAAAAAAATATATATATATATATATGTATATATATATACACATATATTCTTAGACTTGAAAACTTTGGGAAGTCACAATCTCACTCCTTGTCACTTATCACATAAACTAACCAAACCGCTAGATAATTGGCAATATAATATGTTTGGGAAAGAATCTAACTCCCAGGTGAAATTAACTAGGTTTTTAACCTCTAACTGTGTTTTTAGTACTGCCAAGAGTTAGTATGCTGAGCCAATAAATTCAAGCTACTTCACTGATCAAAATTTGAAATTCATTTATAAATGATAAGATAATTCTGCTTGTCACGGTGTATAAGCAGTGGTTCTTACAGGGTTCTTGGGATCCTCTCAGGATATTTGCAAGGAGAAAAATATTTCATAATAATACTAAAATGTTATTTGCCTTTCTACTCTTATTTTCTCATAGGTGTACATTAATGCTTTCCAGATGCTAGATGACTTGTGCTGGTGTTAGTGCTCTGATGACTAATAGGTTGTTGCTGAATTCTTGTGTTTAATAGACTATGCTGATGTAGTAGTTGGAGGATATAAATATATGTGTGGTTTGAGATATTAACTCTTTTTTTTCCTCCATTACTTTTACAGTATTTTGACGTTATTGTTAGTTATGCCTTCTTTCATCTCTGTAACTCACTATTATTATCTTTAAATGTTGAAATTTTTTCACTTGAGAGATGTAAGAAGTAAGTACAGTTTGTGACTTATTTTACAATAATGTTAAGAGAAGATTTTTGACTATTTTGTAAATGATAAAATTTTTAAAAATTGTATTTAGTACTTGTTAATGTATGTTCTAAAAGAACAAACTTGGTTAACTTGAAATGTTGATCAAAGGGTATAATGTTCCATGTAGCATAAGTTTTGTAGATTTAAAATATAACACAGTGAATCTAGCTAATACGCTATTTTATATAATGCAGTAAAATGTCCTTACCTGTAGAAAACATAACTATGGGAGGTGACGAATTTGTTAATTAACTTGACAGTGATAATCATTTAACAATGTGTATCAAAATATGTTGTAGATTTTAGACATGTATAATCTGTGTCAATTATACCTCAGTAAAACTGGAACTTTTAAATTCATATTTTTATTTAAAGTTAGGTTATTGGTTTAAAAAGGATTATAAGCCTTTTTAAAGCTCAATATCATTGTAGGGAGAAGTTAGTTGATTTGCCTAAAGTTGAAGAAAAAAGGATACAAATTTATGGAAGGAAAAATTTTCTCCAACTCTATGGAAAAAATGTAAAAAAGAAATGAAAAATGTGATGAAAACTATCTTATTCTTGGCTTTATAGATGTTAGAAATTTACATTATTGTATATTATGAGCTAGAATATGTTCAAATTGTATTAAGGGTGCCAGTTATGTTGCAGCATCATTTTGAGATGTGAAGTGTAGTTATAATAAGTTCATAAAAAGCAAAAATCATTTACTACAGTTTTTCAAACTAGAAATGAAAAATGAGAGAAGTTCATACGATAGTTTGTGGAGTGGACATTACTGAGTGCTGGCCAGATGAAAAATCAGTACAAAAGGAAAATCATGACAGTGCCAACTGACTTGTTGAATTAAAGACTCAGCTGTTAACCTGAAGGCTGAGTTAATATCTCATAGGCAGAGTTGTATTTTGGGGTTACAAGAGGTTGGCTATATAGCTATAGCTGGATTTGCTGTCTGGTTTAGGATTATTTCATGTTTTGTTTAGGAGACCAAGAGGTCTCAGAACCAGTTAATCACCCAAAGAAGATCTCGTGTGTGTGCATGTGTGTGTGTGTGTGTGTGCACATTTGTGTGCCTTATTGGCAAACAAATGAGTAGTTCAAATATTCAAAGTATAGAAGTTATTCAGTACTTCAAAGTTTTGAATCTCATGGTTTGTCCTGGACTAATATTTTCTTTCTTCATTCTTTTTTTGTTGTTGTCATTTGTACAGATGGCCCAGAAATATTGCTGTGTAAAATTGCTCATGTCTTAGCAGGAGCTTATGCAGTGGCACCAAATTATGCTCATAGTCATTACATTCATCACCATCATGCGCTCTCAGTAAAATACATGTTTCACTTAATAATATTCTTTGTCAAGCAAAAAAACAATGGTTACTTTTGTTAAATTTTCATCTTTGAATACATTTTTAAGTAACCTATGGAAATATGCATAAAACATATTTCAAGTAAAGTACAATGGTTATGTCAAAGAAAAACACATGATCGTTGTGTGATTTTGGAAAACTTGCAACCTCTACAATGAGCTTAATATCTTCCTGATGCACACTTTCTCATAAGATTGGAGGTGACATAATCAAATGTGACTTTGATATTGTATGATAAAATACAACATTTGGAGATTCTGTATAATTCAGTGAAATAATATTTCTAGTTGATCAGTTTATGGTATTACAAAATTATGCATGTGTAAAATATCTATGTAAATGCAATATAGACCAGTAGATTCTAATGTAACAGAAAATGAAAAATTTAGTGATAAGTTACTCCACATTGCCACTAACCTTTAAGAAATTATTAATTGTTGAGTTTTTATGTATTACTGAAGAATATCCATAATTATCTGAAAAAGCTATTATTTTATTCATTCCTTTTTCATCTACATGTCTGTGTGAGGATGGATTTCCTTCTTGTACTGTACAAAACAACATATTAGAGTGCAGAGGCAGATATTTTCCTGTTTGTATTAAGCCAGATTTAAAAAATGCAATAATGCCACTCTTCTCTTTATTTTATTTTTTATTTTTTGGAAGATTCTAGTTATTTTTTAGTCAGTACATAGTATACTGTTTAATTTCTAGTGAAGAGGTACTCCTCCTACAATGGAAGGAAATTGGTGAATTTTTTACTAGGTGATATAAAACATACCTTCCTCCTCATCACAATACTCAGAAACCTGTCAGGGAATGGATGACACTTAAATGGTGTGACAGAAGAGTGTTTAACAAAAAGGCAACCTCAATAAATACAAGTATGATTAATGGAAATGAAGAGATGGTGAAGCATGTCAAGGCTGGGGAGGGAAATGTAGTGTTTAGCCTGAAGGCTCAAAGAGATGGAATATTTTCCAGAACCTGGAGACAGAGTGGTAGCCATCACTCTAGAAGAGGAATGACCAACACAATCTTCAGACTTGGGTGGAGAAATGCATCCTTTGCCAATCTGAAGTCCAGAAGGGAGGGAGACAGGACAATACATACACCAATCTCTCTTTCATCCTCTAACCAGTTGCTTATCACTCCTATTGGCTCAACACAACTGGGAGGCAGGTTTGTGCAGTTCACAGGGGTTGGGTTGCAGAGCAGGTTGGAGAAGGTAGGAAAGGTGGAAGTGGAGAAAGGGCAACAAATGCCTAAAACTATCATCATTAACAAAAAGAGCATCAGCCTGATCCTCAAAGAGCTGAGTAATAAATACTGAGGCATCTTATTAAGGAGCGAGAGAGGTGAGAAATTGGGGTGTGTTTGTGTTATAAGGAACAACTGAGAAATACTGATGTGAGTATGCTTTTAACCCAAGGAGAAAAGAGATCTTTCTGGTTGCAGGACTTATTCTATGGAATAGGAATTGTGTGAGTAAAAAGTAGAGGCAGGGATGATAATAGAGAGGGTTATAAGGGCTGGAGAGAGGAGACAGATGTTTTATATTAAAGTGAGCCTAAATTATGAAGCACTTAATCTAACCAAAGATTATATTTGATCTAACTGGCAAGAAGCAGAACTGTACGACATGGTCAACCTGTTGTAGACTTGCCAACACAGTGTGTAATAGCATCAGAGGGATGTAATTATGGCAAAACATACTTTCATGGTGGTAGAGTAGAGTATGGCCACTTCATCTGTGTGGACATGACCATTTGTGGAAAGGGAAGTGGGTCTCTGGTCACAGGTTTCCTTTTCTTGGTCATTTCTCAATGTGTGTGGTCCATGTTGATGATTGAACTTGAGGAACATCTCTGTGAGGGCCCAGAGAGGCACTGATGAGTCATGTCATTTGCTTCTCTCCTTTTTTTTTTATACCCTTTACAGTACCTATGGTTCAGACTCAGCGTGAGCTGGTGTAAAAGCAAAGCTAATACTAGTCTGGGTTTTCTTTCATGCCAACCCTGAAGCTCAGAATTGACAAAGGACCTGTGCAAGATCACTTGGTCACTGAGGATGCTAGGAATAAGCTCTGCTTAAACCTGTTTTTTTGTCTTTTGTTTTGTTTTGATCTAGGTGGCTGGAGAAAGGAAACTCTTGAGAGGAAAAAGGGCTGATTCAAACAAAATCTAGTTCAAGCATAAAATCTAATAAATTTGCAAAAACTAGTGTTATCATTCAAGAGATGTATGCTTATTCAGTTTTAACAATGGGAATATGCATTATTTACATGAAATTCATGCAAAAATTCATTGTAAATGATATTGGATTTGAGTAAAGAAAGAACAAGTGGAAAAACATGTGAGAACAGCAGGGATACATATGACCTTATCCTCATTAGTGAAAATGTTTATTTCTCATAACATACTTTTGCTACAAAGTAAAATATTACGTAGACATAAGAATTGACACTCACCCTAAAGAGTTAATGACACTACAGTTTCAGGAAATGGAGTTTTTAACCTGATAATGAAAACGTTTATTGAAGAATCTGCCTATCATCTGCCAAACAAAATAAATAAAATGACCAAATTTTGGCAAATACTTTCGTTACTTAATGAAACTGAAGTTGCATTTTCAATTGTTTTTGTGTGAATGCACATGTGTGTGTGTGCTTGTGTGTGTGCTGGGCCTCATGCATTTTAGGTAGGCACATGCTTTACCACTAAGCTACACTTCCAGCATATCACTTTTTTTTTTTTTACCTTATATAAGAAAGACATCGCTTAAACAAAAATGATGGCATTGCTTTAATGTGTGACATAAATTTTAATGGTAGGCATTACTGATCTTTTAAAATCCATGACTTTCTTCTGCTGAGGTAAAATATTCTTTATGAATGAGAAGGGTTTTTTTTTTTTTTTTTTTTTTTTTTTCTGAGGGGACAACTACATGTTCTATGCTCTCTAAGAATTTAGATCTTAAGGAAAAAGCTGGCTTTAACAAGGAGAAGTATAACTTCATCTATAGCGTACTCTTCTATTTTGGGAAACACAGCAGACCTGAAGGGAGAAGCAGGTCATGCCATTTAATGGCTATGATATAAATAATGGAAATTAATTACACAACCTGAAACGGTGAATGTAAGAGGAATGCCCAGCAGTTCATTAGTAATAATTAGTAAGCAATGAGAATTAATATAATGTAGGTGTCTTCTGTATAAAACCAGTCTGCAAAGTCCACAGAAGTGAAAGGCACAGATCTGGACTAGAGTGGCTACTAAAGCTGGAAGAAAGCATTATAGGTTGATAAATGACTCTCTCATGCAAAGATTCATAAGAGACATAGATTGTGCTAGGATGAAAGTTTGTCTCCTGATACTGAAGAAACTGCAAATGATGATACTTTGCAAACCGTTTGAGGAGCATAAGAAACTCTTAGCGGTGTTTGAATGACGCTCAGTGGGAGCTTTGAGGACAGGAATGCAGATGGTATTCCTATGTTATGCAGATTTCATAAGTCTCATAGAAGTTTTGGACAGTTAGACTTTACCCAAGTGTCTAGTTTGTTAGCTCTAAACATAGCAACTCAGACCTCATAAAGGTGCTTCAAATCTGTTTTTTATGGATACAAAGACTTTTTAAAACTCGATAAACTAACAGAACTTACTTTGAGAGCCCTCATAGGCAATTTAAAATTTCTACTTCCACAATACATTTTTTAAGATGGAAACAATTGAAAAAATGACAAGGGCAACCTTCTAAATTGTAAATATTTCTTTTTCATTTGTGGTATACTCCTCCCCAACTAGGACAGCTGAAGGTGGTGTTTTCACTGCTAACAGTTAATTATGTAGGACAAAGGGTAAGTTATAAGTATCAGTTTTTCCTTACTAAGTTAAGAATCATACATGTGATGTGCTAATAAGCCCTAAGAAACAGTATTGATAGGTTAAAGAAAATGTATTAAAAAATGTCAAAGAAGAATTAGTCTGCTGATAAACTGATGTTACTATATGTTCACTCTTTGAAAAATTCTAGTCATAGCAGATACCATAAACATGTTTTATGTGTAGCGCTAGGGATAGAACCCAAGGCTTTCACACAGAGCTATGTTCCCACTTCCACAAGCCCACCCCCCTCCCTTTCAGTTTTTTATTTTGAGGCAGGTCATACTAAATTCCCAAGTTGCCCATTTACAGGTTGCCCTGAAAATGTGATCCTCCTGCCTCAGCCTCTCAAGTGTTGGATTTACCAACAGGCACTACCACATCTGGCTTGCAAATATAATAAACTTGTAAGACCATGTTTTAAGTAGACAGCTTTTTTAGAACTTTACAGCCATTAAGTTGGGAAGAAAGAGAGGAGTAATTAAGGGCAGAAAACAATTTTGCTGTGTCTCCAAAATATCTTTTTTTCTTTTTATTTTATTGGTACATTTTAGAGACACATAGTGATAACATTCATCATAGGGAATTTGTACCTGTACATGATATATCTTGCTTTTTCTTTTTATTCCATTCTTCTTCCCAAAATATCTTAAGCCAATAATGAAGGGGCTGTTAATAAAGGCCAACATTCATTGAGTAATTCTTACATGGTGCTCATAAGCAGACAGATAAACTCTAATATTCATAAAAACCTTTTGAGATAGTGATTAATATTATAATTCTCAGAGATGAGATATCTTTAGCCTATGAAATTTCTTAGCCATGGATAAAAAGCCAGTTAAGTAGAATTTGAACCCAGGCAGTATAGCCTTGAATCCCGATTTCTTAGACACTATGCTGTTATTAGAAAATATGGGAAATTGAAAAAAGGTATGAGCACAACTCAATCCTGTGATTTGTAGAAACCAGATTAAATGAGGACTAGAAGAGTTGTAGTCTAGATTTTTCAATGTGAGTTAAGATCATTACTCATTGCAGACATTCTGATGGTCTGGAAAATAACAAAATGAGGAAGAAAAGAGGGAAAGAACCATAAATGATAAAAAGGGGATGCCAGAGCTGAGAAGACACTGCTAAGAAACTCAGTTTTTCATTAACTATTCGTGAGCAAGTTTCTCCCCTGAAGAAAAGTCATGGAAACCAATGGAAAAATGAAAGTTATGCTGGGGATATAGCTCAGCGGCACAGCAACTGCCCAGCAAGTACGAGGTCATGAGTTCGATTTCTGGTACCAGAAAAAAAAAGGAAGTTATTTACATTTACTTAGTGATATTTACTTAATAGCTCTCTTATCTTCCATAATACAAAAACTAAGGGTTAATTCCGCTTGCATTTATGTGCATGTTTGAATAGTAAGAATGTATTTATAACTGGAGAACATAATTCGAAAATTTAATATGTTTAAGAATAAGAATAGGTGTGACTGTTCCTGAAAAAATGCTTCATTATCAAAGACAACTCTGACTTTAAACATTAAATAATCTTTACTGTCAGTAATGCAATTCTTTAGTTTCTCAATATGGTTATGAATCATGGCAAAAACTATTATAAATTATAACAAAATAGCTACTATTTAGTGAGTATCTGCCAGTCTTAGTCAGTTTCTTAGGTGATTTATATAAATTCTCACATACAATTTACAATAATCTCATGTGTTAGGTATTATTCATATCACTTCACAAATGAGGAAACTAAGGCTCAATGAATGCTTAACTTGCCCCTGCTGTGTGCATTGGACCTGAATCATTTGCTTTTCATCTTTGTACTTGGCAACATTGGTACATTTATTATCTTCAGATACAATAGGGACTGGTAATAAAGTCATTATAGTGCTATGTAGTTTTTAGCATCAAAACAATACTTGCTGAGGTAAAAGTAAAGTAAAATAATTGCAATTATTCTCAGAAAATTATTTAGGAACAATCATTGATGATCTGATAAAATTACATTGCCCACCAAAGAGCTATATTTGAGCAGCTCTTTTCCTCCTACTGGTCCATCCAACTACAAAGACATATAGAACTATGGTCTGTTGTTTTCTTTTTTTCTAGATTCTAGGTATAAATAGGAAAAGAAGGATTCTGCCTACTATTTTAATTGCTCTATCTCACAAGTACATTATTGGGCAAATATATCAGTCACTTAGAGGAGAAAATAGTGATAATAGAATTTTCAAAAATTAATCAAAACTGCCATCCTCAAGTCAGTGTTCTTCTCAACACCTAGAAACAAAGGAAACCATTTTTCATATGGCAGCAGTTGAACACAAGCACCCATACTATTTTTCTTATTTTTGAGTCTGCCGACAGGTGGTGTGACATGCCATGTTAAAGGACTGATGTTTTTCTTGTGGGTGGAGACCCAGCCAGCTTTGGTTGGAGTTGTGGGTGGGGAACAGTGTGCTTGGCCTTCTGTGAATGTTGATAACTTAACATTGACAAATGATCATATTATCATGAATCAGGGTGTTTGATACGAAGACCTGCATATTCATCATGTAGACCCTGGCTTTAAACTTGAAGTGTTCCTAAACAACCATGTATGTCAGGCTTAGAGGAAGGGTAGAAATGACATGGATATATGGACGTTAAATTTAAATTACACTTCTATCTTGAAAATCACTTCATTGATTTGAAAAGACCACAAACTCCATCTAGTTATTCATGAGTTGAAATAATATAGCGAGAATAGGAATAAAGAGGTACCCCCCCACACACATACCTCTTGATGTCCCTGCCTGGCTATGTAGTATTTACCATTAATAGTCATAATTTTAAAATAAGAAAATCACCCTTATCCCAATGACTTATTTGACGTACTAGACATATAAGTGAAATCAGGAGGCCCTTACATATGCAGTTATAGGCTCCATAGAATCACCAAATCAAATAATTAGATAATAGCTCTTTTAGCGTTGCCCAAATATGTTGTTGGGTCTGATGTACTGAGAGTGTCTACCACAATCTTGTATGCTGTGAGGATTCATTGTCCAGCCTTTTAAAAATCCTACATCTCTTGTATAAATTTTATTTTCTCTTAATCCAAATGGAACTACTTTTTTCACATGACGTAACATGACTACAAAGTCTGAGTTTATTTAACGACGGCTTCTACTCTCAGAATGGACTAAATCAGTCTCCCAGTTACAAGCTGAAATATCTTAGGGGAAGACTTTGATAGGTTACTCTTCAACTAAACAACTTTTAAAAAATAAAACAATCTCATGGGGTTACCACGCAGATATTCATAAGTTGGAGGTATCAGGGGAGATCCAAAGAGAAGTAAAAGGGAGGGGACTGAGCAGACCATCATATACTGTCATTACTGAAAAGAAGAGTATTCCTAAGAGAAAGAAAAGTGATTACTGAAGTTATTGGAGATCACGGCAGCAAATAAAACAGATTGAAATCTCTGTCCTCATGAAGTTCCCATTGTAAGACTCAGTGTTTAAAAAGTGCTTTGTGTGGCACCATCTGACAGTACTATTCCAGTAGGCGGGACTACTTCAAGGAAACGAAATAGGAATAGCCCTTTTGTCTTCATAGAGTTCGTAGTCCACACTGCCAAGTGTAAACAGAGAGACAGAAGAGAGGGAATAGGTCCAGGGCACTTCTATGCACAGCTCTCAAGGAGGAAAATGGAGAGGAAACAGATTCTAGAAGTCATTCTATCTCCCTGCTATCCCTGATCCCTCACTATCATTCTGAGTAGTGCAGCATGAGGAAGGTTTCCTGGGGAGAAGCTGAGTCATGCCCTGCCCCACTGTGCTTTGCAAAGCCTAAGGCCTGAGCAGGGCATCTGAGCCTTTGCTGCCAGCCTGCCCTCCTCAAGTTGTGCTTTTGAAGCACCATGATGCAGGGAGCTATGCACTAGCAGTTTGGGCAGCACCCTTTTGAGTAATCACAGTCAGCCTGTGGTGAATCCCTTCTCTTAGTTGCATTTGTAAAACCTCACAATTCTGGGTTTAATGCACTGGGGTTTTCATTGCCATGTCCATCAATCAGTTTCAATCTCTTGCCAAACAGGTAACGGGGCCAGAAGCCAAGAATCTGCCCAGAGCAAGAAAAGACCTAATGGGTTTGTTTGTCAAATACATCTTAATCCTCTATTTTAGTGAAAGGTTTGAGTCAACTAGCAACCACAGAATATATGACTCAACTTTTTCCTCTTTGTCTTTGAGAAGACAAAGAAAAGGAAACTGTTAGAAATACACTGAAGGAAACAGCAGAATATTAAATAGACAAGGCTTCGTAGCCAAGGTATGCTTAGAAGACCAATTGAAGGATTAAACAATTGGGCCTAAGGCTGTATTTGTTTTAGACAAAAAATTGTGTGATAGGGCTGGTGAGATGGCTCAGCGGTGCAAGCACCTGCCTGGCAAGTGCGAGGGCCCAAGTTCGACTCCTGGATCCCACATATGTAAAAAGGGCCGGTGATATTGCTCAGTGGCACGGGTGCCTGCTGGTGTGCAAGGTCCTGAGGTCGACCCCTGGTACCCACCAAAAAAAAAAAATTGTGTGATAGAGCCTAAGTAGTATCTGACTCCCCCGTGGAAAGTTGTGAAGTAACAGATGTTTTTAAATGGAATTTTTTTTCTTAGCAAAAAATTAGAGAAATAAATGTTTATGAGGTCAAATTTGTGGGATTGAATTCTGTATGGGCTAATGATTTTACCCCATTCCTGTACAATTCTGGGTTTAATGCACTGAGGTTTTCATTGCCACATCCATCAATCAGTTTCAATCACTTGACCTTTCCTCTTTCTTTGAGTTGTCAATTTATTGTCCCATTCTGAATTTGCTCATGATTATTGATTTGAAAAAATATATTCCTTTCCTTGCTTGCACCGTGATAAGCTATGACCATTGAGTTTGACCAAAGTGTCTATGACCAAAGACACTGCTAGAGGAAGGTTTCCATCTTGGTTCTCATATACTTCTCTTGGCAGATTCCTGTGATATGAATGGCTTCTCCAGAATCTGGTTCCTATAGCATAAATCTTTCCTCTAGCCCCCAGTTTCTGTCTTCAGATCTATCTTCAAAGTTGTGCAACCTGTGCAGTCACTCGAGGGCCTGTGCTTGGTTAGTGCTCTGCTCTTGCCAGCTTGATATTCCTAATGCTTTTTGAAAATGGACCCTGTAACACCCAGTTCCTATAGTGCACTATGGTCAGCAGCATCCAGTGTCTAACAGTTCTCCCAATACACTTGGGATATGGATTAAAAATGCCCCTTACCGAGGTTCATATGTTCAGAGATGGAGCTTTTGAAAAGTGATTAGGACATGGTGCGCATTGATGAGTTCATAACTCTTAGGATATGGGGCCTGGTTGGAAGCTGGTCACTGGGGGCATACCTTTGAAGAATGTAACTTCCCTCTTGCCCTCTCTCTCTTCTTTGCTAATTCTGCTTCCTGGATGTCATGAGTTTAGCAGCTTTTCTCTTCCCTGCCCTTCTGCAATGATGTTTCTACCTTGGAGCCAGCAGACCAGGGACTAGAATCTCTGAAACCATCAGCCAAAGTAAGCCTTTTTCTGTCTTAAGAATTTTGTCCCAGCAATGGACTGGCTAACTAATACAAACCTCTAGGGTGGTCTGATAGCAGACCCACCCTCTGAATACCTTTTGCCAGCATCCTAGACTTGAAACACTTTTTTTTTTTTTTTATTACCATTCTGCTATGACCTTAGTTTCACCTGAGGATATTGGGTCCTATTTTGGCACTTGCCTTGAGAAGCCAGGTGGCAGCACTCTTCATGGGGTTTACTTAGAGGCAAGGGGTCCTGAGCATTGCCAGGGTCCTCAAGCAGCCCTGCAATGGAAGGGCAAAACAGTAAGTGTGGGAACAAAGGAAGGAAGCAGATCATACAGCATAGGGATCAGAAGGAGTGAGGAACCAGGAGTAATGAGGCCTGGGGGAAGCCATCCAGGGTGGAAGTGAGGTCATGTTGGATTTCACAGCTGGAGATGTCAACTGTTGGTGTGGTTCTGAGATCCTAAATTTAGAGAACAGAATAAGCCCATCACCTATTTTAGCAACACCTTCACATACTGGCATCAGAGTAGACTATTTTGGCTTGTCCTGTCCTTTCCCTTTCTCTATATCCTGGGGCAAAGGGAGACCTTATGCTGTTTGTTCTGTCTTCATGGAGAGGCAATGACATCAGATATCCCCAGACCTACAAACAAATTGAAATAAAATAATGATTTCTGAAGAACTAATCACTTTCCATAAATTATGATTCTTTTGACTCAAATGTGTGACTTATATTTTACTACTTATACTACTTATATTGGCTGAGTTTTATGGCTCTAGTTTTTCAAAATAAATACAAATATCAACTCTTTCTGGCTAGTCTCCTCGCTCTAATAATTTGATGAGAAGTAACTTCATTTTCACTGGGAACTTCTTAAGAGCTTTCGTAAATAACATATCTTTGTTATTTAGTACTACAAAGTGGCTGGTTTTCTATCCTATTGTCCATTATAGACTATGGCCTGTGTGACTTGCTTGTCTTTGTGTTTTGTTGACTTATATGACAGTGTGCATTATAGAATCTCTTGGTTTTCAAGTTTTTGACAGTAAGAAAAGTTTATGCTAAATATGCTTAAAATTTGAATAATTAAAGTGGGTCTCCATTTTTAAATTAATTTTCCTACCATCTTCAAAAAGTAGCACATTAACAATAGTAAAGGCAATTTAATAGAAAATTAAATTATGAGAAAAAATACTTAAAGGGAAAAAATTGCCAGAAGTGGTGGTGCACACCCATATTCCCCGCACTTAGGAGGCTGAGGCAGGAGAATTGCCACAAGTTCGAGGCCAGCCTGCATTACATAGTGAGTTCAAGGTCAGCCTGAGCTATACAGCAAGACCTTGTCTTAAAAAAACAAAACAAAACCCCCCAAAAAACAAAAAAAAAAGAGGAAAAAAAAGTGAATATACATAGATATTTTCAGTAATGAGCTAGAAAGATAATGTAAGCAATTTCACATTTATTGTCCATGGTTCTTCTATTGAAAATTTTCAAAATAGTGTTAGTTTTGATATATGTGGCATTTTAGGCTGTTCTTCTTGGACATTTTTATTTGTACTATACTTGTCTTTCTTCAATCCTGAAACATTTTCAAGCTTTACCTTTTTGAATTTCACTCTTTTGCCATTCCATCAATTTCTCCTGCTGGAATTTTTATTAAAAGCACATTGGATTTTTGCAAGTTAATTTCATTGTGTCTTAATTACTATTTCATATACTTTATCTTTTGGTGCTGCATTCTGGTACAATTTCTCAGTAGCATTTTCTTCCCATTTACCCATTCTTTATTCAAATATGTTCAGTTTAAATTTTAATTTGTGAGATATAACATTTTATATATTTTTTTCTGGATTCCTAGTTGGTTGTTTTTCATATCTACATAACTTTAATTTTGTTTTTTTTAAGTATTTTTAGAAAAATATTCTTCTTTGAACCCCAACTGTAATCTTTTAAAATAAGCAATTCCTAGATTGTACTATTATTTTCATTTTCTGGGTAGTGAATTAACCTTCCAACTATAGATATTGTAGGCTATAGCCTGCCTGTCTTCCTCTCTCCTTCCTTTTCTCCCACTTTCCTTTCCTTCCTTCTTCCCACATTTGCTCCCTGCTTCCATTCCTCCCTTTTTCCCCTTCATTCTTCTCTCATGGTCTACTTATCTTATGGTTCTTTCTTCTTTATTTCCTAGGACCTCTAAGTCACATTCAGGTCTTATACTAGCAGCTCAGAGCTGATATTCCACAGCTCTGTTACCTATTTTTCAGATTTGGTCTCCTAGCCATTTGGTGAGTAGGGCCAGGTTTAGATTGCATGACTGCTGTCTCATACTCCTTGAAAAATGTAGTCCTTGACAGCGGTCAATAGCAGTATTATTCTTACTCTTTTTTATGAGTGAGGGTTTAGTAATGTGAGAAGGTAAGAGGAGAAGAGAGTCCTACTAGGAGCTTGTTCTTAAGCAGTGCGCCTCATTTTGGTTTCTTTCCTTCCTAGCTGCAGAAGTTCAGCTAAGCTCTTTGAAGAGTTCCTCAAAGCCTGGATTTGAATGATGGCCTTAACAGGTAGTCTCAAGGTTTTCTGTACTATTCTTTAGGTGTGTGCATATGCATATGTACTTGTGTGTGTGTGCATGTATGTATGTATATTTTTAATTCCAGGTTGGGGTTAAGTGGTATATTATGTTAATGGCTTTAAAATAGCATTTCATCCACAAGCAGAAAAATCCAATCACTCAATGAACAATTATTTGGGGTTTACTATGATCTAAGAACACTAGGTTCTCTGGTACAGAGAACAAGGTAGAGCTCTCTCTTCCACCATCTCTTGAACCAGTGACAGCAGCAGAATAGATAACATTCTCCCAGATTTTTTTGGAAGTTTCACCTATGCTATTTTAATTTTTGAGATTTTAGGAATTACTGTGAATCAACATATGCATGCATTGTGTAGTACATTTGTAAACTGGTCTCTGAAGTCCCCTACTTATGAATGTGAAAGGGAAATGCCATGTGTGTGTGTCAAATGATTGCATGAGTTTGGTCAACTTTTTCTCATCTGCTCTAAATATATCAGCACAGCTTCTGAAATACTAAAGAAAACTGAAAGGTTGAAATTTTATTTTTCCATTTAAAAATATCAGACCCAACCAGGATCAGTAAGCAGTGCTCATCTTAGCTTTAGTAGTAACAAATAGTGAGTCAGAAGGGAGAAGCACTATCCAGAGGACCATCAACTATGCCCAAGATGTGTTATATTTACCAAGTTTTTCCTTGATGTGTATTATTTTGATAAAGTAAGGAGGCAAGAAAGAAAGGAAAGACAGAAGAAGGAGACCAAAAAGCCTGAAGGACAGTGATTGCAGAGGGAAGAATTATTCCAGAAAACCAAAAGCAGAGAGGTTTATTTAGGACAAGAAAGGAAACAAGAAAGCAGGTAAAGAAGGAAATAAAATCAGAATGAGAACTTCCCATGAATGAAGTATTCAATATAAAATATCGTTCCATAACTCAATATTCACCATCTTATACTTTTGAGAAAAAAAATATCACTGAAACATCTACCTACCTTCGATAGAAGTAGGATAGCTCCCAGATAATCTCATCTCTCATTCTCCATTTCCACAAGTCTGAAATGGATTCATTCTCACAGGAATAGAAATTATAGAATCTAAAAGTAAGACAATAATCTGGAAAAAGACAAAGGAGAGAAAGGGCAAAAAATTTTTTGTTTGCAAATGTAGTATATTAATTGCATTCCTGGGAGACTTTCTGGACAGAGCCTCTGGTAAACAAATTAGATATAAAGTGAAGGCGAGGGCACCAAGGTCACTGTGGTGAGGGAACATCAAGTGACAGGCGCTGGGACCCCCGATGCATGGCTTGCAGAGCAGATGTTCACAAGGATGCAGTGATTATTGAACTGGTAATAAAAAAGCATCAGCTTACAGGCAGCCACGATGGATGCTGGTAATTATAAAGCATCCCCTGGGAGGAAAATGACACAAGTCAGCCACAACTCCGCAATCACTGGGGCATAATTAAAGCTCCAGTAACAGTTGTTAATAGGGTGCAAATAAAACAGGGGGAAAATTTGAACACCACCTTTTTTTCCCTTTTTTTTTTTTTCAGAGACGGCAAAGGGCAATGTAATTACAGGGACAGCAGATTTTATAGTTTTTCTTCACATCATAAAACAAAGGGTTGGGGCTATTAGGTAGACATAGATATATGTAGTAGGGAAACCCAGATACACCTACATATATACATATATATATATATATATCTCAAAGGGAAAAAAGTGTGTTTGCTCTTTGAATATGTAGTATGTGGGGGAGAACAGATTTTTAAACAGAATGTTTATATTCTAATTTTCAAAATGGTAGAAATACAAATATGTAAAGAAAACGGAATGCATGTAAATATTTGGCCATTTCATCCTTTCCGGAAGATCTGTAGTGGTATAATGTGCCAAGCTATATGATACTGTTGGTTAAAATGGTTTAGATATTGTTAAATAAAGTCAGCAAATCACTTACAGTGTTGAAAGTGTCACTTCACAGAATGCTGCCAGCCACTCCCTAACCTAAAACATTAAGCAAAACAGGGCTTGTTTTCTACAGGCTAAATCATGAAGCTATTTACCAGCAGAAATCCTAGGAAAAGTACATGTGCACCCATTGCGACCCAGTTGTTTGGGCGACTGGGCAACTAACTATGCATCTGCACATGCATTACCAATTAGGCCTACGTAAAGACCTATTTTAAGAGGCACTTGGGTAGTGGGATAAGAAGGAAAGGAAACCTATTAAGTTCCTATCTAGTCAGTTTTCCATTCACAGATTTTTGAACGATAGGGTTTAAAGGGCTAACAAATGTAGAAAACATACTTTACATCCTTGCTCTAAATTTTATGTTAGAAGTACATGAATACCCATATGTGTCATGTTTCAATAATGTGTAGGAAATAAGAGGAAAGGGAATAACAAATTTCAGTACAGTTTCCACTATGAGACTTTAACATGGTCACAACTAACTACTGGAAATCTTTCTCCAGCTTTCTTTTGGTATTCGAAGAGCTGGCCAATTAAAACAAAACTAAATATAGTTGCATTAAGTATGTACTCAGAATGAAATGTATTTAGGATAGAATGCATGAAGAATGAATTACATTTTAAACATGAACATAGATTCTTAGTGTGGGGAAGGACCTGTTAGCTCATGGCTGTCATTACTCTTGCTTGCTTACTGTGTGCAGAGCTCTGCTGAACATTATGAAATGTACTAAAAGACAGCATGTGTTCCCTTAGAAGAATCAACATCATACAAGAAAAGTTAACTAATGATAAAAGGTGAAGTCTCTGGTTTCTCCTTGGTCCTCTGGCCGTAGAAAAATAATAAAAACTTCATGAGAATCTTCCATTATTCCAAGAAGGATTCAGAGGCACAGTACATCTCAGACTAAAATATTAAAATACGTGAATGGGTTTTGGGAGTATGAGAGGGCTTCCTTTGATTGGGAATTAGATTGTAAAGGAGCACAAAATGTGTAATTGTAGGAGTCTTGCTAAAAAGAAGTACAACAAAGAAAGATGGGTAATAGAAAAAAGGGAAGTTCTATCTTTTCTCAAGGGTTAGAACAAGATTAATGTTATGTAGATGTTCAGGATTCTGTAAGGAGGAGGAGGAGGTTGATAACCAAGTTAGTGTGGAATTCAGTATATTACATCTCCCTCTTGGAGATTCACAATCACATTAGCTTATAAAATGCTCTGATAAAATCCTGCAGGTAGACTCTATATCAAACTGGTTAAATGTACAGCTTGGCTTTGGAGGTAAATAATCCTAGTTGAAATAGCTGCCCTGCCCCAAACTAGGCAACCTTTGTAACCTATCAGAATACTTAAGAAAATCTCACCCTTGGTTTCCTCAGCTGTAAAGTAGAGAGGAGAATAGTATACGCCTTCTTGAAATTTGTAAAGATTAAATAAGACACTTTATATGAAACACTTAAGATAGTTACAGGTGCATAAGAAATGATTAAAATACCTTACATTTTATTAGACTAAATATTTTATTATATAATAAGCCAGTATGTTTAAATTTGTTCAGTTTGATATTTTCTTTTTCTTTTCCACACCTCAGTTTGATATTTTCTACCCTTTGCCTATGAAACTATGTTTTAAAGAACACTACAAAAATATGAACATACGCTAGTGTTTTGGCATTGTGAAGCACTGGCCTTCCGAGTTCACACAGTCCCTGGGAGATGCTTACTATGCGCTTCTCCTCCCACTGTCCCGCGGTTGTACAAGTTTAATTTTGGCATTGGGGCTTGGGGTAGGAGGGGTGTCAGAAGTATGGGTAGAAGAAGGCAAGTAGAGCAAGGGATTTGAGGAGGCAGTAGACCTGTTAACCTAATTTTCTTTTTCTAATATTTGGCAATAATAGAACAACAATTATTTTAATAGTTAAAATTTTACTCAGGAAGTTACTACTGTAAGTTTATGTCTGTCTCTGAAAACTTCATCATCACTAAATTATTCCATTTGCATTGCGATGAGAAGAACCAGAGGCAGTCTAACTTTTAAAGAGGTCTACTTGTCTGACCATTTTGGAGTGTTAAAGTCCATAATCGGGCTGGCCTGTTGCTTGGGCCTCTGGTGAGGACCCAAGGGCAGATGGTGTCATCATGGTAGGAGGGTGGGTGGAAGGAAGAGATCGCATCTCAAAACAGGAAGTCAGAGAGTTATCAGGGCTTGGCTCACTCTTATAACAATTTGCTCTTATGAGACTCAGAATCCATGAGAACTACCTAAATCTCTTCGAAGGGAAGTGCCCAATGCCATAAGCACCTTCCATTCCATCATATCACTTGGTTCTATCGTCTGCCACGTCACCCCACTGGCAACCAGACTTCCAACACATGAATCTTTGGGGAACAAACTACATCCAAATGAGGGCAGCTACATTATCTAAGGACATTATATTTCTTGTCTCTACAGTTTTAACTACTTCCCTAAGATCTCAAATAAAGTTCTAAGCCCATACCTCCAATAAGGGGAACGAGATGCTAGTTTCCCATTTTTCTTTGATTTGCTCTTTCACTTCATGCATTCCCATTTTTATTTTTATTTTTGATTTCTTATGTTTCTTTTCTCTTTTGCCCTAAGCATAGAAGTGTAGAAGGATGAAGAATAGAGTAGAGTAAGTTGACTGGGGTTAAGGGGTAAAGAGAGAGGAGATGGTGTGCCAAGAAAAGTGAAATGTAATCATGGTCTTCCATTTTCTCTGAAACCAAAACAAACTTAAATAAAAGTGATCTCACATTACTTATTCCAAAATTGCCTAAGAGGATGATAAAATTTATGCCAGATCTGAATGAATGTGCTAATATATAAAAAAGAATTTCCTTATAAGAATATAGCATAAGTAGAAATCATTTTTAGTATATCAGATATAAATTCAAGTTTTTTTGTTTCTTTTTAAAAAAAGTAAGTTTCCCATTGACATTATTCAATCTCAACTCTTATGTAAACTAACATGTAACAATATCTTTTTAAACTTAGAATAGCTTTAGGATGAAATATATTAACTTTAGGGAAGGTTTTGAATGAATTATAATGTTTACAGTTTCTCCTAAATAATGTAAAATTCTATAAATTTCTTTCATTTTGCTTCCATGATAGTTCAACATAAGGCAGACTATTTTGACATCACAGAAACAAGATCTAGACAAAAATGAAGAGAATATGTAGATCAGATTATTTTCAATTTTTAAAAGTGTTTCAAGAAGTGGTCTTAAAGATTTTTTTCTCTCATTCCCTACAATTTCAACTACTCAATGTGCTTTGGATACTTGCCAAGACATTTAGCCAAATTTGTTTTAGATTTCTGATAGGACATCTTTATGTATAGCCGATTTATTTTTAATTCTTCCTCTAGGGGCTTTGTGCTCTATGTTTTAAAATTATCTGTATCTCCTTGGAATGTTACTAATCTCCAGTTTCACCTTACACTAGTGAATCTTTAGAAAAATATATGTTTTTTAATCAATAGGGGTGAGTGGGTAACAAATATTATTCACTCATTTGGCCAACAAAATTAATGATTATTTCTATGTTTCAATGAGTCTAGAAGGCACTGCAGATATAATGATAATTAACATAGCCACAATCCCACACGTCTCCTGTCTGCTGGCACATTAAGTAAACCCAGTATGTGCAATAGGAACTATTGCAACTATCAGTACAGGATGCTAGAACAGCAGAGGGAACAGGAGGGCTTGACAAAAAGGCTACTACCGTGTTTCCCCCAAATAAACCTAACTGGAAAATAAACTTCAGCTGCAATTAATTGCTGGTCATTACCTTGGTGATGGGCGATGTCATGCAGAAGATTATACCCCACTATCCTTTTGCTCAGTGGCTGCTCTGTAAGATCAGGTAAGGCAAGGATAGGCTGATTAGGGCTGGCATTTTTTATCTCCAGCTAGGTCTTATTTTGGGGGAAATGTGATATTTAAGTTGAGTTTTGATAGACAAACAGGCAAGACAGAAAATGTGTTATGGGCAGGGAGAAAAAGTGTTATTTTCTGACTCCTCATTTGGTCTTTTTGTCATTTCTTAGTATTATTTCCTAAGTTATCTCTTCTATTTAGTTACATGGCTGTCTCCGTTTTTATTTATCTAATTATAGTTTTTATTTTTCAGGCCTGAATTTTCTCCTAAATTGTAGATATATATCTGACTGCCTATCTACTATTATACCTGGACATTTAATGTCACATTGTGTATCTTTAATTTAAGTGTCCTATATATCCATCGACAGATGAATGGATAAAGAAAATGTGGTATTTACACACAGTGGACTACTACTCTGCAATAAAGAAGAATAAACTAGAGTCATTTGTAAGAAACTAAATGTACCTGGAGACTATAATGTTAAGGGAAATAGACATACAAGCTTAAATATCACATGCTTTCTCTCATATGAGAAACCCAAAATACAAATACATTAAAGAGTAAAATAAAAAATAGACAATAGGAAATAGGGAGATCAATCTTTTGCAAAAAGGAAGGGGGCCAAGAGATGGAAAAGGGAGAGGGAGAGAAAGAAAAGGGAATGAAAAAAGAATTAAGATGTGTTATGTACATGTACCAACTCCCCACAGTGAATGCAATCATTATGTGCTGCAAACATGTACTAATAAAAAAAAATTGAAAAAATACAATTGTCTTTTAACTATGTGCCACCTATTTGTTATTTTTCTGTTGGTCTATATATCATGACCACTTTTCATGCAGTTCCTAGAGCTCTTTCTTGCTCCTGTTATCTAATCCATCAGAAAATTCTTTTGGTTTTAACTTCACATGAAATCTTGAGTCTTAATCTTCGCTGCTACTTTTCTGCCCAAGTCGTTTCTCCTCTGATCACCGCAGGAGATACTGGGACTCTGGTTTCTCTTTCCCAGGTCCTGTGGCAGGCAGAGTGCTTCCTTTGACTCATGAACTAGAACAGGTCAAGCCTTTGCTAAAAATCTCCAGTGGCTTCCTATTATGAAATGAAATTCAGAGTCCTGAGCATGGCTTCTAAACTTCCACATGATCTCCCTAGATGCTTCTCTAATTTTCTTCTTCATTCATTTCTTCAGTCTTCACTGTCCTTCCAGCTATTTTTTGAACATCAAGGAGACACAGTAGGACCCTAACCCTTATTATTCCCTACCTGAAGGGCCCTTCCCTCAAAGAGCCCAGGTGGCTTTTTTCTCTATTCATGTTTCAGCTCAAGTAATCTCCTTAGATTAATATTGGTAAACTCATCTTTCCTCAGCAGTCTATTCTCTTGTCCTTAATTATCCTTCACATTTATTACTATGTGAAATTTATCATGTATCTACATCAGTTCTGCAGTGGTAGCAGCTCAACGCATTTCATTCACTGTTTTATCCCTGGTACCCAGGAGAGGACCTGGCACTTAGTAGACGTCCAATAAAGACTGAGTTTTGAGTGTCTCAATCTGCTGGGACAATCAAATATCAATGTTTAGTTGTATACATGGGTATGAGGTAGAAAGAAATATCTGATTTGGAAAAATAAATGTCCAACATAGAGTCTTACAGTTTAGATAAAAAATGTTTCCCAAAAGGTCCCTGAGTGTGGAAGGTGATTAGATTAAGGAGAAACTATACTACTCAGTTCATCCATTGATAAGCTGAGAAGCTAAATATGCTGTTAGGAGGTGGAGCCTGGTTGAAGCTGAGCCATTGGAAATGTGACCTACAAGGGTGTATTCTTGGGTCCCTGGCTGCTTCTTTCTCCCTCTGCTTTCTGGCTACATGGATGACTTGGGCACCTTCTCCAGCATGTCCTTCCACCATGGTGTTTCTACTTTGGACCCAGCCAACTGTTGACTACACTGTGAGCCAAAATAACCCTCTCCTCCTTTAAGTTGTGGGTGTTGAGTATTGTGTCCCAGTGACATGAAAGTGACTAACAGATAAATTAATGGAGACGGATATAGGGACAAATTCCCGAAAGATGAGAAGGAAAGAAGTACACTGATGGTCACTACCCTCATTTAATGGGTAGTCTGCTTAAAAACAAAAGTTGCAGGAATGTTGTTGATTTTTATATATTGATTTTCTATTCTGCTACATTATTGGATTTGGTTATTCTAAGAGTCTTTTGGTGGAATTTAGATAAATGCAAATTAAAACAACACTGAAATTCCATCTTACTTCAAAAAGAATGGCTATCGTAACTAAATAATAATAAAAGCTGATGAGGCTGTGAGGGAAAAAGGACGCCTTCTACATTGTGAGTGAGAATGTAAACTAGCACAACCACTATGGAAATCAGTATGGACATTCTGCAACTAATTTAAAATAGAAATTCCATTTCACCCAGCTGTTCTCCTTCTAGGTATCTTACCGAAAGAATTAAAGACATTGTATTACAGTGATACATGCATACCCCTGTTTATAGCAGTAAAATTCATAATAGCTAAATCTTGGAAGCAGCCTCTATGTCCATCAACAGACAAATGGATAAATAAAATGTATTTACACACAATGGAGTACTATTCTGCCATAAAGAAAGATAAACAAGTCATTTGTAGAAAGTAAATGAACTTTGAGACTATAATGTTAAATGAAATAAATCAGACGCAAAAGCTTAAATATCACATGGTTTCTTTTACGAGAGAAACAAAATATAAGTAAATTAAAGAGTAAAATAAAAGGTAGATAATAGGAAACAGGAAGATAAATCTTTTGCAAAAGGGGTGGAGACCAAGAGATAGAGGGAGAGAAGAAGAAAGGGGGTAATGGGATGAAAAAAGATTAAGATATATTATGTTCATATAACAACTCTCCACAAGGAATGTAGTCATTATGTACTGCAAACATGTACTAATAAAAATAAAAGTTAAAAAATGTTTCAGTAGAAAAATACCTAAATTAATCCTTCCCTGTCTTGTGAGACTTATCTCCCTTCCTTCCTTCCTTTGTCCTAATTACTGCACTCTCTTCCTCTCTTAGAAATCTTTTCAGATCTGCTCTGTTTCAGTGTGTCTCATTATTCTAGCACAGCGTGGATCCTTCACCTCAGCAGCTCATTGTCATGTGTAGGAGATATGTTATATATTTGTAATAATGTTTACACTAATATAAAAGTATATAATATATGCACATACATACACATATGTATAGAATGCATATATACACATATCTATGTGTATGCAAACACTTATAATAGCAATACAAGTTAAAAATACATGGCTTTATAGTCACAATCAATCACTAGGAGAATTTTGAGGACAAATCTAAACTGGAGGTAAAGGAGAAATCATTCAAGCTGGGCACTACATTGATAAGCATGATCTAGAGAGGAGAGAAGGAGAATGCATGGACAAGCGCATGGACCCAGGTAGTCACAGGATATATTTGGGAAAACGTATTCCCAGTTGACCAAATCATAATCTGTGTTCTTGTTTGGACAATTGAAATTATATATATTTAACATATTTTGCTCTTATTCACTTTTGCTTTGCACTTCATAGGAAATCAGATATGAGTTACTTTTATTGTATCCAATGGCATCATTCTGTGGCAGAAGGCTATGGTTTTATTTAGCCTTTCTATGTCTGCAAATCTGTGTTGCAAATTCACAATTTGTATGACCAGGACAAATATGAATCTTAGTTTTCTGTTCTTCACTAATTTCAACGACACTCACATTGTGTCCTGAAGGAGTTAGGTCAGTGCTAGCTTAATAACACTGCCAGTCTCACCCAGACCCAAGGCCACACTGAGACAGTGACTTCTGATGTGATTTGAAAAGTGTCAGAGATTCCCTTTCCAAGAAATATCCCCTTCGTTGCTCTTCCTAAAATTCTGGAATTCACTTTTTTGAGTTCTTGATGTTTTGACAATAATTCTCTAAAGTCATTAGTTTTCCAAATTTTGTGACAGAAAAATCACATGAGGGAAATTGTTTTAATATGCAGCATCTCTAGTTCAATAAATGGGCCCAGAAGTGTAAGTGCTTAGCACGGTGCAGGGATCTGGAGATCACATTTGAGAAGTACTGCCTTAGAGGGAAAACAATTTACAAGGCTTGTGATTCATACCTTAGTGTGAATTTGTTTAATTAGTTTTCTCTCTAGTAGCATTTTGAGATGGGCTAGAATTTAATAAATAAGGACAAGGGGTGAAGAATAGGGCTTCATTTTAGGTAGGTGTGCATTGGTGGAATAAAATCCTGAATGAGAGTACTGGGCACTTGCAAACAAAAGCATATATGGAATACTTTTATTAGTAAGTGGGAGAGAGATGCACAAAGGTTAAAAAAAAAGCATTATAGACGATTTGACTACATTGCAAATTTCTGCCAATAATTCTGCTTGATCTGTTTCTACAATTTTCATCTTTACTGGGCATTCCTTACATGTAGTTTAAACCATTTGGGAATATACTGAAGAAGAATTTGTTTGAAAATTGAATGACAGTATTTTGGTACAAGAAAAACTTTAATGTGGAAATATTTTTGTTCAGTCTACCAAAAGCCAAGCGAATTTGGAAAAGAAAACCATGTTTCTGTACAATACATTTTCTGGTCAGTTCCTTGGAATTTAATAGGAAAAATGTAAAAACATCGTGTTCTATTTGTTATCTTTTATAGTATTGCTATCCTTCTCTGCTTAGGGCTTAACAATTTTGTGAACATGTGCACGCCTCTTAAGAGCTAGTTACTGCTCTTTGGCAGCCCTGCTTGTTGAAAAGACTTATTCACTAGTTTCTACCAGTTAAAGCATTAAGAATAATGTCTTTGGTTTGACCAGCAAGCTATTTTATTGTCTAACTAAACGTTTAATCTCTGTAGAAGCTCTTCATAACTCCCACTTGATAGCAGTGTGGGTGACACTTCTTATTTTAACAGTGTCAAATTATGCCCAATTTATTTTGTTTGATTTCCTTGTTGTGAATTGTAATGTGTTCTCCAACCCTTCTTTCTGGAAGTTAACCCACAGCAGGGAGACACTTGTCACAAGGTGACTTTACTAGCAGTACTTTCTCCTCAGTGATAGAATTGGTTCACCTGCCAGCTCCCAATGGCTTCCCCCAAACACATAATGGCCGCCTCCCACAGAGATCTGAAGCAACCCCTGCATCTTGGAACCTGGCCAAAATGACACTGCTGAGATTCACAACTAGGAACTACATTATGTTTTCTGATGTGGAAATGGGACAATGGTACAGTGAGCAAATCCTTCTAATTCAAGATTCGCCTTGGAGGACATGTGTTATAATCAAATTTTAAATAGGAAAACAAATTTTACATTTAGTGTGAGCCATAAAGCTAGAGAAATAATATTATAAAAAGACAGTTGAAAAAAAGCCATTTATAGAGATTGGAATAAAAGTCTTTAGAATACAGAACATACATTACCAGCCACTAACTTTTAGTTACTCTTGTAGCATTGTATTCCTGTTCACTCTCACTAAAAAACTGTGTAACTATTTCTGTTATAGTTGAGAAAAGATAAGTTATTATCTTTAGCAAGACACCACACCCTAAAAATGCAATATCTGTATGTACCATATTTTGATTTCTTATATTTTACTGTGTTAAAACCACTACAGGTTAACTCACCATGACTGGAATTTTTGTGACAAGAGGTTGTAGAATGTTTTAGGGAGTCAGTTCCTCTCTTTGTTTGGTTGCTTTGCTTCTCATCACAGCAGTGATGATTTTCAGTCTGTCTGAGGCCAAATTATAGTGATATGCATGCACAATTCCCATTAGTGTCAATAGGAATTACACAGTGACGGAAGAATAGAGCCCATATGTTTATGGGAAGTGAATGATTTGAAGCATCTGCGAAGCACTCTTAAAGGCATCTCTATCACTGCATGTAATCCCAGCAAGGTTTAACAAATACACACAAGAATTTCCCTCATTACGTAGACTTTAAGGAGCTTATCACTATAACTAAACTATGCTTTTAAAAAAGCTTTACCTTTAAATTAAGGTAGTACGTAGAACACATCGTCAGCTGTAAAGGTAACACCCCATTCTATAGACTGTTTCCTTTTATGCCACTTCCTTTCTCTCTCTGTCTGTCACTGTCTCTGTCTCTTTCTCTCTGTCTCTGTCTTTCTCTGTGTCTATGTTTTATATATCAGGATTCATTTATTTAATTTTTATTTTTTTACTACTATTTGCAGTGCATAATTATTACATTCCTCATGGGGAGTTGGTACATGGACATAACACATCTAAATTCTTTTCCTTCATCTTCCCCTCCCTTCAGTTCATCTTTTGGTCCCCTTCCCATTTACAAAAAAATCTCTCTGCCTATTTCCTATTATCTATCTTTTATTTTGCTCTTTATATTTTGGGCTTTTCGTATAAGAGAAACTATGTGATATTTAAGCTTATGTGTCTGATTCATTTCACTTAACATTATGGTCTCAAGGTGCATCCATTTTCCTATTAAATTACTCAAGTTTATCCTTCTTTATGGCAGAGGAGTATTGCATTTTGTAAAATATCACATTTTCTTTATCCATTTGTCCTTTGATGGACATATAGGCAACTTCCAAGATTTAGGTATTATGAATTCTGCTGCTGTAAACATGGATAAGAATATATAATATGAAATCCTACTCAAAGATTATTTTGGAATAATTTTAGATTTATAGAAAAGTTGAAAAGAGAGTACAGAGAATTCCTGTTTACCCTCCCTTTAGTTTCCCCTAATGTTAACATCCTACACAAGTGTAATACACTTGTCAAAATTAAAAAGTATACTTAGGTACAATGTAATTAAGGACTTCATTCAGAATTAACCTTGTTTATTTTCTACTTTAGTGTCAAATCCAGGGTATCACGATATGTTTAATCCTCATGTCTCTTCGCATAATCTTCTTGGCTGTTTTTCAAGTCTCTCTTTAGTTTTCATTGTAGTTTTGGAGAATAGTATTTAGGTATTTTATAGGATGTCCTTCAGTTTGGATTTATATGCTGTTTCATTTTCATAATTAGACAGGGATTATAGGTTTTTGGAAAAATATAAGAGAGGCAAAGTGTCTTTCTTATCATATCAGGGAGAATAAGATGTCAACATGACTTACTGAAGGCAGTATTAATCGTGATCACTTGATTAAGGTGAGATCTGCTCAGTTTCTACCCTGTAAGGGTAATAAGTTTTTTTTTTTTTTCTATACTAATCCTTTGCAATGGGTAACTAAGTCCAACCTACTGTTAAGAGGAGAGAAATGAAGCTCCACTTGTTAGAAGGAGGAAGATCTACAGATATTATTTAGGTGCCTTCTAACAACATAGTACTTATTTGGAAACTTTTTTCCTCAGCTATTATGTCTTCATGGTTTTCCTGTATCTCATTCACTGTCTTGTTTTTTCTTCTTTCTGGGATTTTTCAAATATGCATGTGTTAAAGCCATTTGAGATTATCTCCTGGACTTTGGATTTTCTGCTCCGTTTTCCCCTGTTCTTTTTACATTTCCATTTGAGAAATTTCTATCGTTATATCATCAGGATCATTCTCTCTTTGACTGAGTCAAGTCTACTTATAAGGCCGTCAAAGAAAGTTTTTTAGTTCTGTGTTTGATATCTAGCAGTTTAGTCATTCTTTCTGATAGTTTCCATTTCCTTGTATGTTGTCCATCTTTTCCATTGGAGCCCGTAACATATTAATAGTAGCTATTTTATATTCCCTGCCAAACATTGGATCATGTATGAATCTGGTTCTGATCATTGCATAGTTTCTTTGTTTTTTAAAAATTTGTATACCACATATTTTTGTTGAAGCTGAGCATGCTGTATAAGACAGTAAATACTAAAATTTTTTAGCTTAGAGATGCAAATGCCTTTCCTTTCCTTGGGACTTTAGCATGAGTATTCACCTACTCAATATTTGGATTGTGTATGGAACTTACTATGCTATGGCTACCTTCAGGACATGAAATTTCTCTGTGTGATCCCTCTTGATTGTTTCCCATCTTGGCTTTGACTCCTCCCTCTGTGCTTTTCCCAAGGGACAGTCAGTTTCTTTCAGCTCTCTCAGCTGCAGTCCACTGTTATTTTTCCTCAGTACTTAGTGTGGTGCTCAGTGTGGTAATGAGAGATTCTCTAATGTTAAAATTACATCTCAGAATTAAGGAGGTGCAGATACAATGCTGGACCTAGGAACAGTCAGACACTTTTCTGAAGACAGGGGTTTCTCCTCATTCAGTTTCCTCCTTCAGCTGCAGGGTGGTGTCTACAAGCGTCTTCAGGTTACCTTTTTAATGCCTTTCCAATTGCATATTAAAAGCCTTTGTTCTTTAGGGAAGGTGGCATTGAAAACAGCCTTTTACAGTTTTTGTTCACTCCCAACCCCAGCTGGCACCAGCACACAGGGTTTCTCAGGAGTCATTTAAACTTTTCTTTATGACCTTCCCAAAGTAAAAACCTGTAAGGTGTGAACCCCTGTGTGTCTGTAGTCCTCTGGGGTAATTTATTCTCATACTACCTTACAACAAGCCTTTAATATTCATTACAACATTTCTACCTTAATCTCTTAATCAGCTTTTGTACCACCGAGGAATGTCTTTCCCAGGTAAGAAAATTCTCTAATCCTGTTTTCTTACAAGCATAAATCTTTCTCTAGATTTGATATTAGTTGTTTGTCCTTCAACCTCATTATTATGATCATTTCAAGAAAAATCATTCATGCAATTTTTCAACTTTCTTATTGTTGTAAACATGGAAACAACTTTCTATATCCTTGATTTGAAACTGGATGAGTTTTCAGGCTTTACTCAGTGTAGCAAGTGATTCTGAATGACTGAAGAAGTCAAGCTCATATGTTGATAGATTGGACTGTTTCTTTGACTAATTTGCTAGTTCATGTCCAATTAATCAAACAACATTATGCATGTAGTTGGAACTGCAATGTAGAGTAAAGTTATAATATATAGATATTCTTTTGTGCCTAGAGTCAATGAATTAGGTGCTATGTGAGCTCTTGTTAATTTCCTGCTTCTTTTAACCTCCTCCCCATCCCCTTTATTTTATTGTACACAATGCTGCAAATGGAATATAGTGAAGAATGTCATGAGGGTTTTGGTAGAATCAGGCTGGACTACTACAGACTTGAAGAGAAAGTGGCATGATGCTGCCTGGAGACTACGCTGTGTGGTCCCCTGGCCTGGCTTATGTGGTGGAGATAAAGGCCTGCCCGCATAGCAGAGGAGTGTTAAGAAGGGTCAGAGAGAGCTGTGCAGGTGAAAAGAGCAGACAACAGCCTATCTAGAACATGAGCACAAGCTTAGGTATTTTTGCCCATGCTTCTTCAATACCTCAAAGATTTTTGTGTTCCCTCCTTCTCTCCCACCCTCCCTCCCTCCCTGTTTCTTTTGCTTTTCTTTCTTTCTTTCTTTCTTTCTTTCTTTCTTTCTTTCTTTCTTTCTTTCTTTCTTTCTTTCTCTCTCTCTCTTTCTTTCTCTTTCTCTTTCTTTTTCTTTCTTTCTTTCTTTCTTTCTTTCTTTCTTTCTTTCTTTCTTCCTTCCTTCCTTCCTTCCTTCCTTCCTTCCTTCCTTCCTTCCTTCCTTTCTTCCTCCCTCCCTTCCTCTCTTTCTTCTTTCTTTCTTTCTTTCTGCTGGGGTTCAAACCCAAGTGCTCATACATGCTAGGTCAGCACACTCCTGCTGAGTTTATACCCCTAGCCTGGCTCAATTTTTAGTTGGTAGCAAATAGCATGAGGATTTGGATTTCTTTGTCTTTGGTGCCATAACTGATTGTTTCCACTTTATTCAATAGATAGGTCCACACTGATTTTTAAATTGTACTTTTGCTGTTACTTATGCCTGTATTTCCCTTCAGCACTGTCATAGTTTGATTCTGGAATGTTCCCCAAGGCTTGTGTGTTGAAGGCTTGGGGGTCCCCAGCTAGTCTCATTATTGGGAGGTTGTGAGGCCTTTAGAAGATGGAGGATGTAGGCCCCTGGGGAAAGCCCTCAAACGGTATTTGGGACCTGGTGCCTGCTTCTCTATCTCTCTGTCTTCTGTCCACTGTTAGGAGAGTCAGTTTGCTCCACAATATGCTCCATGCTATTCTGCCTCTCTATAGGACTAAAGCAAAGAGACCAAGTGACCATGGGTTGAAATCTCTGCAGCTATGTGCCCAATAAACTTTTCCTCCTTTTCAGTTCTTTTTTATCAGTTATTTTGCTACAGCAATGGGAAGCTGACTAATAACAAGTACCATCCCAGCAAAACAATTTCCATACCATTCTCCCTAAGGAAAGACAACAAAATTTAAACTTTGAAAGTGATCTTATGAAACCCCTCTCCTGACTGATTGACCCTCGTCAACCTGCATCTCTTGATCAGGCCCTGCTCTTGTTCTGGCTGCGGCTTCCACTCTGCTTCACCTGGACTTGCAGCCACGAGCCAGTCCCACTGTCTCCATCCCACTGACCTTCCCAGCAGTCCCCACACTAGCTTAAAGGTGAGGAAACTGAAGACCAGAGAAAGGAAGCAGCTGTACTAGGAAAACAGACAACAGGGTTTCAGTCAACCAAAAATTGTAGAAAGAAAGTGAATGCTGGGAGCAACAGAGGGCCTCAGGGAGAAACACAGCAGTGGAATGGACCCGTAGTGGGTGCTGTGAGCTGCTGGGACAGTGTGGGATTCTGCTGTCCTATGAGTCTTTCTGCAGGCAACAGCTGGTGAGTGACTCTACTACCAGCACCCGCCATATCCCTGGAGAGAATGTTTGGTCAGACACTATTCCAGGGAAGGATTGATTGTTTGAACTTGGAACTCAGTCCAGCCAACAGATGGTTTTGCCTGAGGGCTTCCTGTGTTATGTCCTCATAGTGACCAGGTGAGAGACAGCCATGGAGAGACAGCCTGTGGTCAGGGAGTGGACTGGGAAGAGACCCCCTGGGGGATTTGAGCTAAACGTCACAGACTCTGCTCCTACAGCCAGAGGCCAGGCTCAGCTGAGTTACTCTGGATTTGAGGTTGCAGCATTGGCACACTTGCCTTACCTCTCCTACTGCCTGCTGGTGCCTGCATTCTGCAAGGATTTGGGATCTGATTGCCTTCTTTATCTACCAGCACGAGTGGAGACACATCTTGACTTGGACACTGCTACACAATTACAGAAACTTAAAGAAACCACACATTCAAAGTCAAAGAAAAATTTCTTCTTTTTAACATTTATGTATGTGTTTTTTTTCTTCTCCTTTCCTCTTTCTCCTTCTTCTTCTCCTCCTCCTCCTTCTTCTTTCTTCTTCTATATACTTGCTTTACTTCTTTTTTCTCTTTTCCTTTCCTTATTTTTCTCTTCTTTCCTCTTTCCCTTTTAATTTTTTTCTCTTCAATATTTTTCTTATTTTTATTCTCTGTATATTTTCCTTCTTTCTCCCTTTAAAAATAATCTGTTTCTTGTCAGTTTTGTTGTTACCTTTATCTAATTCTATAAACATCTTTCTATACCCCTCTAGGATCCTTTGCCTCACTTTTCTCTCCTTCTCATATCATATACTTTAAGGTTTCAAATTTTTCTTCCTGCATTCTCCTACTCCCTATCCCCTTATATCTTTAATAGTAAAGCCATAAAGCTTTTTTCATCTCACTCTATAAAATCACTTTTGAATTCTACCAGTAGGGGAGATATAGTCATAGTATTTAGTGCATATTAACTGTAGGTCAATACCTGTGTTATCTTTATGTTTACACTATAACTGTAGATTTCTTCTCTAGGGTTAAGGGTGATACATAATTGGTTATTGTGATATGTTAATATCCAATTTGTCTTGGATGATACTACTGTAGCTGATTTGCTTGATATTATGAAGGTCACGTAACTGTTGCTATTAATGGGTTTTCTCTGTAAGCCAATGCTCAGATTACCTTTGTGACATTAACAATATTCAATACTAAGGTACATTCCCAGAGACTTGGTGTAGAGCCAATTACACTGCATCTTTTCCTCCGAAATTAACTGAGGAGGTTGGAACTTGGGGCATAGGCAAAGGACTTTAGTTAGCCATGCTCAGAGTACATCACCGAAAGGTGACTGACTAAAGAGATCTCTATACTAGCAACAAAGTCTTCACACAGCAAGTGTCCAAAAACCTCAGCACAAAGAAAATGAACAATCTAAAGGCAACAAAATGCATCCCAAAACTTTCAGCTTCCCCAGAGCCAATCCAAGGGCAACTAATGTGGAGAATAGCATAAGGCATACACCTCAGTTACTCAAAATGATAATAAAGGAGGTTAGAAAACTGATCAAAGAGGTACTCAATGGGATCACAGAAAATATAACTAAACAGATAATGGAAGTAATAACCAAAATAATCCAGGAGCTTTCAAAAAACACAAATAAAAAGCTAGATGAGCTAAACAAAATCATACAAAACATGAATGACCAGTTTAGCAAAGAATTAAAGTCTATGAAAAAGTTTCAGTCAGAAATCCAGGGGATCAAAAATTGTATTGAAAATACAGGCAGCAGAAGTGTCCAATGTGAAGATGGAGTTTCAGAAATAAAAGACAGTGATGCCTTCAATGACCAGCTAGTCAAAGACACCTTAAACACAACAAGATAAAATGAAAAATGGAAACAACAACTGCTAGATGTCACAAGACTAAGAGTAATTGGAATAAGTGAAAAATCAGAAGACAGAAGTAGTTTCATGGTACTTCCAATTACAAGGATACAAGAGATTTATGAGAAGAAAATAGTCTGAGCACTGCCACTTACATTATATTTGCATACTTAGAAGACCATATGTAGTAGTTGCCTTCCTCCCTCCAACACACACACACACACACACACACACACACACACACACACACGCCAGAGAATTCTGCAGAACATTTGCCTTTGTTCCACACATATATTCAAATAAGTTTTGAAAAAAGGTAAATATTACTTCCAGGTCTGTGTCTGAATGTACATATATATATCAGATACTTTGGAATAATCTACCTTCTGAGAGAAATATTTTGTAGTTAAAATTTGCTGAAACTTATTTAGCTCATTTGTATGTTAATGTGAGCCAAATTTAAGTGTGTCACATCTATTAAAGTTGATAAATTCCAGCATCTCTCATAAAAATATTGTCATTACTATTTTCATTTTTGGTTTGTACTTGCCTCATATCTCTTCAATTGTTCTTTTCTAATTTAGGTATACTCTTTACAAACTACATAGAACTAGATTTTGTTTTGTAGATTGAATTTGATAGTTGCTATTTTAGTGGGAGATTTAGTCTACTTAGTGTAATGACCAATTTGATTGATTTTTTGCCTCTCATTTTATGTTATATATTTATTTTAACTGTTTTTCCTCTTATTTTTCCTTTTTCTTATTTTTGTAGATTTGATGAATTTGCTATTTTCTCTATTTGTTGTCTGTGGCTAAGGTAGAAATTTTTCTGTTTTCCCATTTAATTGATGGTTACATTTCCTTCCTAGATCTCATATTCATACACATCTAGTTTGGAAACAAGATACCATTTCATTAAGTAAGATTCCCTATTTTTCTTTGGCTCTTCATCCTTCTACAAAGTGGAACTGTTGGGATAATTTTATGTTTCCCGTGCATTCCCACCATACCTGTCCCAACCAAGATATGGAACATTTATTTCTTCCTTTCCTTACCCTACCCCAATGTCTAAATTCAATTAGATAGTTTAGTGTTGTTTTGTGTTTCTTTGTAGAAAACATATTTTTGGTTCTCTTTTCAGTTTCAAAAGACAATAAACATCCATATTACATATTCTTGTTACCTTGTAACATCTATCTATCACTGTCTATCTACTATTTGAAGTTTATTATTTATCATGGCTCCTTCTCTTCATCTTTCCTCATCATGAGTTCTGATTTGGGGCTCATTTGTTCAAATCTTGACATATTTATTTATTTACTCACTTTTTAAATATCAAATAACTGTGTGATTACTCACTAATTTATTGACTATCTAAATTATTTGCCCTTTGGGAATGGGACAAATTTTTTTTCATCAGCAATTTCTAATTGAAACTCTATCATCTTCTAGCCTTCGGTGTGAATGAGAAGTCTGAGGACTGTCTGATTAAATTTTATTTATTGTTAATCTCTTTTCTGTCTCAGTGTTATTTCTATATTTATATTTAGATTTCAGTAACTTTTTCAGAATGTACCATATTCCATTTGGAAAGGCAACAAATGGTAAGATACCTAGTAACAAACAAAACAAAAAATGTGTAATGTATATAAAAAAACCACATGTTACTAACTGGAAATACTGTACTGAAATACTATAACTGGAAAGGGATTTTTCAATATTACATGGAAAGACTTGATATTATAGGTATCAATTGTTTCTAAAATTATCTATATATTTAATGGGACCCAAGTAATTTCTCGGCACCCAGACAAGCTGATTTAAAAGATATTTTTTTTTCTTTTGTGGGTACCGGGGGGGTCGATCTCAGGACCTCGCGTGCCAACAGGCACCCGTGCCTCTGAGCGATATCACCGGCCCCTTTTTAGTATGTGGGTTCTGGGAGTCGAACTCGGGCCCTCGCGCCTGCAAGGCAGGCGCTTACGCCGCTGAGCCATCTCACTGGCCCTTAAAAGATATTTTTGAAAACAAATGTGTGAATAGTCAAGAAAATTCATAAATAGAAAAGTCAAGAAGTGATTTGTGTCCTGCTAGATGTCAGACCACATAATGCTACAATATTTAAGCTCTTAGGCATTGAAATGAATGTATTCATGAATTAGTGGAACAGAATAAATATTCAACGATGAATTGAAATGCAACAGATATATAATAAATGTTGCATTACATATCAATGGGGAAAATGTGGTATAATCAAGGAGTTGAGACCATGAAATGAGTAACTTTGAAAGTTGTTCATTTCCTATCTCTTTTCAACAAAATGCATTTCAAAGAAATGGAAAGATTTAAATGAAAAAGTTAAAGCCATTAAACTATTAGAAGAAAGTAGAGATTTAAAAAATCTGAGTTAGGAAGATAATTTTAAATGTGATGTGCAATTTAGAAAAGCAAGTTGATAAGTTTGCATTAAAATATGCATGGGAAAACCATCATGAACATGTTCAAAAGACAAATAATAAACTGCAAAAAAAGTAATTTGTAAACACAAATTATGTTGTTGAGTAAGGGATAATATTTTAAATATATAAAGAATTCATGAAATTAATGACAAAATTACTAGCAACCTAATAGGACAATGTGAGAGAAATATTAGCATTTTACTGAAAAGATAATATAAATGGTGATTTAAAATATTTTTTAAAAGCTTACTCTCATTCATAATAATAGAAATACTATTAAAACTATAATGGGATACTATGTATAATGTTTTATATGTCCAAATATTGGTGATAATGTAGGGAAATAAATATTCTCATGCATCATTTTTGCATAAGTCTAAATTGCTATAATTTCTATGGTGGGCATTTAGCAATATTTCCTAAGTTTAAAATACCCATATTTTTAAAAAAATGTTTATTAGTACATGACTTTGCAATTCTACTTCTAGAAATGTGTTCTAAAAATATTTATGCAAATGGGACCACAGTACTAATATTCATTGTACTATTTATTATATAAAATATTGGAATCAACCTTAATATTAATAGAGCAGTTAAATAGTATATTCACATGTAGAAAATCATGTAGCCATGAAAGCATATTTTGATATGACATGATCATGCGGATATGTTACTGAGTGAAAAAAGGTTTAGAATGGAGTGTATGTTATTATAGATGAATACATTTATTTTATATTTTCCTGTATATTGCATAAAATTGGCTCAAAATAAGAAACTATTCAAAGTGGTTGCATTCAGGGAGGGGAGCTAGTTGGTTGAGGAATGGAGGTGAAAGAGTATTTGCCACAGCTTCCTTAACAATCACAGACTGGGTGGTTTAAACAACAGAAATTCATTTTCTTGTATTTCTGGAGACAGACATCCAAGATCAAGGTGTCAGCAGGATTGGTTCCTTCTGATTCTTCTCTGTTTGGCTAAAATATAGCTTCTCATTTGGTGCATCCTCACATGGTCTTTCCTCTACGTGTAGGGATCACTGGGTATCCCTGGTTTTCAGATTTCCTTTTTTTATAAAGACACAAGTCAGACTGGATTATGACTCACTGTGCAACCTTCATTTTAACGCAATCCTGTCTTTAACAGAATTATTTCAAAATATTGTCACATTCTGAGGTACTGGGGTTTAGGGCTTTAATATGTGAACATGGGGAGAGACAATTCAGTGAGTGATAAAGGGTGATTTACTTTTTTTTATATTCCCATTTTTTTTTCTTGGTATTTGTATCATATGATGTTATATTTTGTGAAAAATAAGTAACTTCAGAAAGATCTTGTAATACTTTTGTATCAAGCTGAAAATTTAACTGGTTGTTAGTCAAGTAGAAAAGGACTCAGTACAATTTCGTATGACAGATAACTTTGTTGTTAAAATAAATTTGAATACAGCTGTGTGTCAGTTTAGGCAAATACATGCTTGAATTCATGAAAAACTATTTACTTTATCAAAATATTTACTGTATGATTCCTTTAAATAAAAAGCCTTCAATATGATTCACTTTACAGACATTTTCAGAATATTTCATTGCATAAAATGAGAATTACACCTGAATGTTTTTATTAATTTAGCAACTTAGTACTGCCAACATAATATACCAAGCTTTTCATGTAGAACAGTTTCCATTCTTTGACATTCTATTCTCCTTTGAGTTTCATAGGTTATGTATCCATTTAATGGTGAATTCATAGTTACATTTGAATAGAATTTAAAAAGGAATGAGTGGAAATACTCTTAATGCAGTAGCCATAAAAAGGCAGTTGTATATATTACTCACAGATATTGCATAGTTACCATGATAATCTAACACCTACATGCTTCCTCTGAGATTTTAAGAAGCCGTGAATAGCCATCGTTCTGTGTTAAATATAGTCTTGTCTCTAGATAGGAGGACATGGAGGTAATTCTCAAGATCCCATTCAGCCTTGAGATTAGTGTACCCACAGTTCTAAAATGAACACAAAAGCGACAGCCTCTGTAAAAATTGGTATATAATTAGACATTTTTATAAAGGTGAATACCAAATGTTTCATCTATTGCAATGATTTGCTTTTAAAGATCAGTATAGAATTACAATGTTAATGAAAGTACTGTCTCGTCAGAACGTATCTATTAGTTGCTGACTTTTCATCATGTGTCTTTAAAATCTAGACTCCTGGGCCAGTGAGATGGCTCAGCGGCACAAGCGCCTGCTCACAAGCGCGAGGTCCTGAGTTCGACCCCTGGTACCCAAAAAAAAAAAAAAAAAAAAAAATCTAGAATCCTATGTCAAACAACTAAAGAGATGTCTATGTTATTTTATCAGGCCATGGACTATTCAGTATGCTTCACTGGAAATGTGGTTTGTGAGAGAACTGGTTAACAAAAGTTCTTCTTAGGTCTGTGATATGGTAGCTATCTTTAGAAACACATATTTTTATTTATATTTACTTATTTATTTATTTTTTATTTTTTGTGTGTGTATACTGGGGGTCGAACTCAGGACCTCACACTTGCCAGGCAGGCGTTTATGCCGCTGAGCTGTCTCACCGGCCCAAAACACATATTTTTAGGCAAATATAAAATGTCTTCCCTTACAGATGGGGTAACTTTGGTCCTCAAGGAGACTAGTTGGAATGATGACAGTCTCACAGAGCTCCTTTTAAAATACACAAATACATGGCCCAACTCTTTCCTTACCCAAGTGTATCTCACACTTGACAAGTATGTTTGTAACGCCATAGCAGAAAACCGAATGAAGTATTCTGACAGTAGATATAAATTTTCACTTAACTCTATTAGCTAGATAAGGCTTCATCAATTTTGGACTGAAGTACAAGTGAAATCACAAGTTATGATGCTTTTAGTACATGTTTGCTCTAACTTGAAATGTCTAGTGACAGAATCCTTCTTTAGGGAGAATAGATATCTTCCCCAATGTCTGTGGAATCATACTAAATGTTAAGAAACCTATTAGAAGGGCAAATAAATTTGAGTTTCATTAAATGACACCATCACCACCAGTTTATTATAGTATAACCATTTTACTGCAGGATACTGCTACACTCTAACCACACATTAACCATGTTTATTTTTATAATAGTGTGTTATAATAGATCATATTTCCAAAATTCTACAAATAAAAATAATTTATAAAGTCAAATACTTCAAAATGGTGTGCCTGGCTATTGTCACCCTGAGGCCCAAACTAATATGTTCAGGTTCAACAGATATTCTTGTTTCTATGCTGTGATTTCCATATGACCCTTGACCACAAGAAATGGAAGGGTGGTATTTTTGAGAGTATTTATGCCATAAATTAGGTGAACATCATTTGTTCCTATAAAAGTAGCATTTTTCCATCTGCTGGCAAACTGCTTATGAATACAAACAATAGATTTCCAAACCGCCTGCTGAAAGTAAAAAACTTCAGGACCGTATTATATGCATCATTTTACTTCACCTATAGAGTTTGCTTCTTGAAATTGTCTACTGTTACAGGAAAGGCAAAACTGTAACTATCACCCTATCAGTGTGTGTGTGGTGTATGTGTGAGAGAGAGAGAGGAGAGAGAGAGAGAATTTTCTCTTTTCATCGTCGCTTTACTTTTCTAGTTGGCTTGGTTCTTCACTCCCAGGGTACCGTGCTTGTGATTTTCACTAACCCCCACCCCAGGCATCTAACTTCCAGCCATGCACTCCTCCTCCACTGGCTATCTGTTTTTTATTGAAACTTATCTATTTTCCCCTCTCTCCTACCATCATGTGATCTGTACCTCCTCGATTATCAGAGGGCACCAGTTATGACTCAGTCCTGGTCAGCAAAAGATAGTAGTTATTTAATTCCATTGCACTAGAGCTGGTTCTGAGCATGTAAAACAAAAGCATTTGCAACAAACAGCAATAGCAAAACTAACTTAGAGATACTTAAAAGTACCTAGGTTATTAAAAACAAACAGAATTAGGAAGAAGTTTACTTCTGGAGGAAGACTATTTCAGGGCAGAGATACGACGTTACCTTTACTCCGCTGTCTGTGAAATCATGCTTTAGGTTTCCCTGTGTTTCAAGACAAAGGGCTACTCTTCAAGCAACTGTCCCTTCACGTGTCAAGTTCCTGGCAGTGAGCTTCACTGTGCTGCCACACTGCCACCAAAGGAGTCATAGTTGTAACAGTTTCTGAACATCGTGACTCTTCATTTTGTTAAATCTGGTCTCTCCTCGATGCAGTGAGGTTAAGGCTCACTCTAAGGGCAGCAATATTCCATTGGGCTCTCTGAGCACAGCATGCAAAGAAACACTTTAGGGTTGAGTTGTCTTGGCTTGGCTTACGTGAGTCTCAGTGATGTTGAATTCTGTCATAACAAGAATTTATTATAAAGAACAAGAAAAATCACTTGAGGTAGGCTGATTTGGTACTTTTATTCGGAAGTATTTTTTTAAGAAAGATAGGGAACATAGTCTTTTCCTCTGTCACTGCTGCCATCGGCTGTGTTTGAAGTAGATTTTAATGTTGTTTTTACTGAGGGTCCACTTTCAGAGAGCAGCTTTCATCACCAGGCTGGAGTTCTCGTTCAGCATTTTTAGAGCAGTCAGGGGTGGGGTTTGGCTGCTCTCACAGCCCCATTAATAAGTGGAGACTGAGCTCTGCAGCCACCGGCCTGGCTCCCAGAACAGCTCCCATCCCAGTGCAGCAGTAAATCAGCCTTGCGTGTTTTCCTAATTTTAGGTTTGGTCTGACTTAATCCATCTAATAGGAAAAACACCTGGCCTAGTTTTACTTTTAATCTGTTCTTTACATCAGGAACCTTATCACCCTGGGACCAGGTAGTAACAAGAGCTTGGTTTTTGTATCTGGCTGGCCATGACTGTGCATGGTCCAATGTCTAATAAGGGCCTGCTTTCCATTAATGCTTTGTAGTCCTCTATAGGCCTTAATTTACAATAAGGCCTTGACGTTGCAATCGGTTTGGGGTCATAAATTCACTGATTAGTGAAAAGTCTGTGTTGTGACACATTTTGAATCAAGAGGAGTTGGGTGTATAGTCTATGGGGAGGCTTTTTTTTTGTACTAAATTGGTAAAGATGTAGGTATTTAACAGCGTTTCTATTAAAGATATTCTAAACATTGTCTCTGAGTTGAGTTTTAACTTTATATGGTTGTATTGAGGCATATAAGATTTTGTTTTAAAAATGTATGGCAAAAGCTTAGAGGAAATAATAAAATATTGTCATATGATGTCAGTTTCGTTCCTGTTTTTCTTAGGCAAACAATGTAGCACAGACTATATAATCTTTCTGAATGGGCTTTAGAATGATTTCACTTTAACATTTTCAGTTATTGTTAGAAGTAGTTTGGGCTTTAGAAATCATTTAAATGAAAAGAGAACAGGATCATTTGGTTTTCAAAACAGAATTTTCCACTTTGCTTTCCTCTTGACATTCGTCTTTGATTATTTTTCTACTTCCAGTTCTCCTTCTCGCCGATGCTCTACCTTCTAGAATCCTTTCTCTTTTGAGAGAACTTTTGGTATAGTGCAAGGATGGATTTTCTGATTGAGCTGAGATCAATTGTTGCAAAGATATCTAGTTCTCTACTCAACTTTCTACTCCTCTGAAATGCTTAGAAAATCACGGACAACATCAGGTAACAAGGGACCATATAGGAATTAACTTCAAATAGCCTCAGGCCTAAAAGCTCTTCCCAAATCTACAGTATGTTAGGGGACTTTAGCTCCCTGAAGTAATGTAAGCTGTTCATGCACTCCTGCCTCTGAGTTCCTTTTAACTGGGGCCTGAGGAGGAGTGCATAAGCAACATTACTTCAGCAAGCAGGAATTAATTATTGAAATCAATTATTGCATCTTTCCAATGACTGCAGTCAGTCCTCAGTGAGTTGACATAAAGAATACTTGTCTCAATGGCTGTCTCTGTGAAATAAGATTGAAATAAATCAAAAAGAAAAGGGACTGACTTTCAACTTGGTTCTATTCCATCTTTTAGGATTTCTCAAAAAGTTTCCTATTCAGGAGTTTAAAAAAGAAAAAAAACTGTTTTATTCCATGGATGGAGAATTGTATTTTATGCATAGCAAAATGATTTTTCTCATAATGTAGAGCTTGGTTTTGGATTTCTGCCACATATAACTATTAAAACTGATTTGAAATTGACTCTAGACTTGCCAGTGTTGGTTCTGTCTGAAGGCTAAATCAGTATCTCTTGAATACTCATAAGCTATCCTGTTTATTGGGTTTTAGAAATCATTTACATGAAAAGAGACCAGGGTCATTTGTTTTCCAAAATACTGTCCGGTATTTTTTATAGCTGCCTGAGTGTACTGAGACACAATGAGATATAAAAAACAGAAACTTATTTCTCGTGGTGCTGGAGGCTGGAAAGTTCAAAATCAGGGTGTTGACAGATACAGTGTCTAGGAAGGACCTTTCCTCACCGGTGCCTTCTTATTGCAACCTCACATGATATGAGGGGTGAGAGTCTTTCCGGGGTCTTTTTTATAAGGGCACTGATCTCATTCTTGAAGGTCCTGCACTAATGACCCAAAAATCTCACGAAGGGGATTAAAATTTCAATTGATAAATTTGGTAGGTGATGGCACAGTCCATAGCATATGATTCGTAGAAAAGAAGTGAAGACCCAAGACCAAAAGATATACTTTTTCCCTGAGCAAATCTACTACTGTACAGCAGATGGAACTGGAGATCTCCCAACAAGCAGAGGGCCTTACAGACACTTGAAAATGCAAGATAGGGAGAGTGTTTTGAGTCAAACACTAAGAGAAAAGGAGAGATTTTCCCAACAATGGGAGAAAATTCCCCCAAACCAGAGGAAGAAGAAGAGATGCAGGTTTCTGGTAGATATGTCACTAAGCTCTCAGGAAGTGGTCCTACACCCTGGACAGGTGCTATAAACCAAGAGGTGATGACTGAAGCAGTCACCTAGGCAGCCTCACTGAGAGGTTCAGGCGAGGTCCAAACTCACTGGTGCGTGGAACCTGGTGGACAGGAATGAAAGACAGCTCAACAGCAAACGATGTGATTACCAGCCATCATCCTCTTCCTATCCACAATGTCTTCTCAAAATGCCCTTTGTAAATCTGGTACACTAACCAATCTTGAGGAAGAGGAGGAGGAGGAGCCTTCCAAAGAATGATATTAGTTTTTCTGGTAAATCAATAGAATCAAGAGATAGGGCTTGAAAGAGAAATGGAGTTAGCTTATAGAAAAGTAGGTAAGAGTGTGTATATTTCTTGTACCTTGAAATTTGGAGCTATGATTTCCACCTGTTGCAAATTCTGTCTTTCTTATGTATTTTTCAAATTGACCTCAAACTTCTGCAGTTCTGGTTGGGCCTATGGCTTGTACCCTTTCTGCTGTTCACAGATACTACTTTCTTTTGGAGCTCACTAGCAGCAGAGACTCTGGCACCTGAAAGTTACTGTGATATAATCTGGATTCTTTTTTCTTTTATTCATTTTTTATTAGTACATGTTTGTAGTACATTCCTTGTGGGAAGTTGGTACACGTACACGACACATCTTAATTACGTTGTTTTTTTCATCCCCTATCAAGGAAATTCAGTTCTAGGCTGCAAATGTGAATTGAAGGGACGTAAATATTCTTTTTGGGCAGTCAAAAGAAGTTACAGGTAATTTAATGTTGGCATCCCTTCCCCTGTCTGGTTTTCTATGGAGCCAGTGAGAATGAGTTTTTCTTATCTTTTACCTTAGAATTATTACAAGAATGTTGATTTCACATTCTTTTTTCTCTAGCTGTATAATAATTGAATAAACTTTTCTTTCCTTGCTTTCTTAGATCTCAATTTTTAATTTACACCATCAAATGAATAGATTTAACAAGCATTTAATAATTTCAACTGTATAAAGTACTTCTGGAAGTTATAGATAATTATAGTATAAAATAGTGAATGGAGTAAGAGAGAGGCTGAGTGAAGTGGGAAGGTGCGTGATCTGTATGGGCTGAGTTTGGAAATAACCCTGAGCAGAGATAATGCTGGAATGTTGGTATTGTGTGATAGCAGGAAGCTTGGTATGAAGGTAAGGTTCCACAGCAAGTGTAATATTCTCAAACTGGAAATTTGAATTCTGATGTATGAAATTATTTAGCCACTTACTATGGTTTCATTTTATTCAACAACCATTTTTCCAAAACTGTTTATTAAACAAAATGAAAGTGCTGATAAAGCTCTTTTTAGTAATAAATGACATCAGAAGTATGTTTTTTCTTGTGTTTGTTAATTCCAACACTTCATTTCATATCTTGCTCAAGTTCTTTAGAAGCAGAGCCTGTGACAAGCATCTAGGGATCTGTTGTTTATTAAGTGAAAACTCTCAGGAGAAAGGTAAGGAGGAAGTAGGATATAGTAGAAAAAGGATGTAAGCAAGGATGTGGTTGACAGCCCGATTCCACAGGGAGTTCTGGAACATAAATTGCACAGTGGATATAGTCTTTTACAGTGAGGTAAGGAGCTGACCTAGTACAGCTCCCCTCCCCATGAGTCAGCCATTGGCTGCAGGCTAACTCCATCTTATGTCGTGTGTGTGTGTGTGTGTGTGTGTGTGTGTGTGTGTGAGAGAGAGAGAGAGAGAGAGAGAGAGAGAGAGAGAGAGAGAGAGAGAGAGAGATTTCCCCAGGAAGGTGGCTTTCATGGCTAAAGGTAATCCTTCAACAATCACAGGAGCTCACCTTAACCCAAATGAGACTTGGTGAGGGTACCAATGTCAATTGCTTTATTTGGGACTTTCTTTTTTTTTTATGTGGGTACCGGGAGTTGAACTCAGGACCTTGCGCTTGCCAGGCAGGTGCTTATGCCTCTGAGCTATATCACCAGCCCTCCATTTTTTTTTTTTTTTGTGGGTACTGGAGGGTCGACCTCAGGACCTCACGCGCCAGAGGGTGCCCGTGCTGCTGAGTGATATTACCGGCCCCTTTTTCGTATGTGGGTTCCGGGAGTCGAACTCGGGCCCTCACGCTTGCCGGGCAGGAGCTTAAGCCGCTGAGCCATCTCACGGGCTCTCCATTTTTAACATCTTTAATATTTTAGAAAATCCTAAATTCAAAATATTTAATTCAGCATTAAGCTAATACTTAAAACCTTTAATAATGTTAACATGTTTCAACATTTAATATATGAAATATGTATTTCACATTCCAATTTTTGTTAAATTATTTAACTATTCAAATGCATTATTTTTTATAAATTTCTGATTTTTGTATGGCTGTTAAGTGGTGCAAATACTAATAAATCCAATGCTGAGTTCTCCTATAACAAAGAATGTTAGAAATAAATTGTATTCCTATATTTTGGAGATTTCTTTTCCATTCTTATTCATCTAGAATATATTAGTAGGATACATGCTTTCAAGACAGAATTTATTTTATTTTACCTGAAATTTGCCAGAAAGTGAAGAAATAATCCTAATAAATAAGATTATAGAAAGAATATACAAGAGAAAGTAGAATAGGCATTTAGAAAAGAACAGGGCAGTGACTATTTTAAGTATATTATTTAAAACTGTCTTTTCATTCTTGGTGATTATACCAAGAATTATAAATGGCTCTGTATGTTCAAATGTCTTATGAAGGTTATCAATCTGCAGTTCACCATAGGTATTGAGAATTTGCATATTGGTGAAGTGAGTTGTCTTTTATTTCTTCTAAGAACAAGCAAGAAAATGGAATTTCACCTATCAGTCAGTATTAAGAAAAGAAGTCTTGATTCTAAGAGATCATAAATTAGCATGAAGTCCTCATTTTCTTCTCTACTCTCACCTTAGGGCACCACTTAGATGCATGCAGGAAAGCACAACACTTTTGAGGATAATACTTATCAATTTTTCTCTTTGAACAGTGATCAGGTATCTGAGATGTCTCTGTACATTAGATTATATTATTAAAGATTTGAACCTTTTGCAAATTTATAGAATTTATTCCACAATGTGTTTCTTTACTGGCTGACTAGAAACCATTTGAAGAGTTTGAAACTTGTTATTTCACATTGGTACTGTACATATGTCTCCAGAGTGTGGGAGCTTTATAAACAACACATTTTGATCTGAGCAGATGTACTGCATCTCTAGAGGTTAGGGAGTTCATTACTGCAGACAGCCTACCTAACATCCATTTGCTGAGATTCCATTAGGTACTTTAAAATACAATGCAAGATGTCTGAATGAACAGTTTATTTGGTGAGCAGCAGGATATTCATATCTCTTCCAGACGAGGAAAAGTTTTGTTACAATAGCAGTGGCCACATTCAAGTGATATATATTTGTAATATTGACTACTACTATGTGGGTACTACTGATGGTTTTACTGGTTCCTAAAATAAATGTCTGCGAGCAGAACTTAATAGACATGATCCATCCACTTTTATATTCCAGGGAGGGACTAATGTTATTGTTCTATAGGATAGAAAGAAAATATGGAAGCAGACAGGGGGATACAAGATATCCTTATATGCTTTTGATTCGTGTTGTAGCCACGTGGTTACTCTGCTCCAGCAGAAATGATTCTGTTCTTCCAGAGGAAAAAAAAAAATCTACTTTAGGATTAGCCAGACAGAAAATGGTATCTCTTAAAACAAAGGGCTTAAAGAGGAAATTGTGAAATATATTAAATTTTTCTGAGATGAAATATGACTCCTAGGGTGGCAATCAATTTTTAGTCGAGAGGTAGTGAATAGAGGTTAAATCATGAATTCACACTTTCCCTTGTGATCATCAAATCAGCACTCTTAAATTATCTTCTTTAAAGGCTCAAAGTCACTTGCTGTTTTATGCTCCTCCCATGTCCCTGGTGCTAGCATATTAATGGTCTTTGCCATTTGTAGAGTAGCAAGCTGCCAGATCAATAAGCGTGCTTAGCTGCTTGCCATTAAAATTGATCTGTACTCTCCTCCCGATTGACGTCATATCCAGCTGTAAATATCATCAAGTAAGCTGTCAACTCATTTTCATTATGAGTGTTTTTCATCTCAAAAGATGGACTTCAATTGGACAGCACATTAAGATTTTTCTTCATTATTTCTGACATTTCAATAGCATCAAGAACTTCTTTAAAGGAAAATCAGGATTGGCCAGTAACTTTTACAGTAGAGGGTAACAAACATCAGCAGCTGCAAAAGCAGCAAACAAACAAACAAAAAAAACAACAAAAAATCGTCTTTGCCAGCTTGAATATTACTAATTAACATGAAATTCTAAAGTGGCAAGACTTGGATATTGTCTTTGACCTGTAAACCAGGCTCAAGAGACTTTCATGAGCATCTGGGTTTCTGTAAAGAAAATTCTAGTGCTATGCTCTTGGAGAAACGCATTTCTAAAAGGGGTGACCATAGGGACTTTAAAGAAGCATTTGTTGTTTCAATAGTTGATCAAAATCCTCCCTGAAAATAATCTGGAGGATTAGTACCATACAATGTTGAGAGTACGTACCTGATTGTTCATCCAGGACAAAATCTTGAGAAATCACAATTTTTCTGATAGAATGTTACACTTACCCCACTACTTTAGTTTTTAAAGAATATTCTTCTTTCCTTATCTGGTGACACAGAATACTGTTCCCCACGTCTTTGTCTACCGTCTAGCCTCCATTGAAAGTCTAATAGAGAAGTAATATTAACTATAAATGACTTACAGCCTATGCTTTCTTCTACAAATTCTAATTGGTATAAATACAGCAGCATGTGTTTTTACACATATAACTTGAATATACACAAACACACATAAAATATTTTCTTCTTGATAAAATGCACACAAAGGTTGGAAAATATTTTTAGATTCTCAGATAGTATACATATTTGAATGGTGGTTGTTCTCTTTGCCATGGAATAGATATGACTTTTTAATCACAACTTGATTTTTATGGACATTTAAAAATTTTAGTTTATTAGTACTGTACAGTTGTGTGGTACATAATGTTTGCGTCCCCGTTGGATGTTGGTACAGGTACGTAACACATGTTAATTTCTTTCTTTTTTTTTTTTTTGTGGGTACCGGGGGTCGACCTCAAGACCTCGCGTGCCAGCAGGCGCCTGTGCCACTGAGTGATATCACTGGCCCTTTTTTTGTATGTGGGTTCCGGGAGTCAAACTCAGGACCTCGCGCTTGACAGGCAGGCGCTTATGCCACTGAGCCATCTCAGCGGCCCATCTTAATTTCTTTTTTCATCCCCTTTCCACTCCCCCACCCAATCTCTTGATCCCCTTTCTTTCTTTTTTTTGTGCATATTCACAGAACATAATGTTTGTATTCCTTGTGTGGAGTTGTGTGTGTACATAACACATCCCAATTCCTTTTTTCCATCCCTTATCACTTCCCTCCTTCTCTCTTTTCTCTATTTCTTGATCCTTTCCCACTTTTAGAACTATCTCTCTCCCTACATCTTATTATATATATTTTATTTTGCTCTTTACTTCTACTCATAGTTTCTCCTATGAGAGAAATCATGTGATATTTAAGCTTGTGTGTCTGATTTACTTTACTTAACATTGTGGTCTCAAGGTTCATCCGTTTTCCTACAAATGACTCAAATTTTTCTTTTTGGCAGAGTAGTATTCCATGGTATGCAAATAACATATTGTCTGTATTCATTCATCTATTGATGGACATATGGGCTGCTTCCAAGATTTAGCTAGTATGAATTGTGCTGCCCTAAACATGGGTATGCATGTATCACTAAAATATGATATCTTTAACTCTTTGTGGAAGACTCCTGGAGGGGAATAGCTGGGTTAAATGGCATTTCTAGTTTTAGTTTTTTGAGAATCTCCATACCAATTTCCATAGTGGCTATGTAGCTTGCATCCCTACCAATAGTGTAGAAGTTTCCTTTTTCCCAACAGCCTCTCCAGCATTTGTTATTACTTGATTTCTTAATGATGGCCATTCTTTCTAGGGTAAGGCGGAATCACAGTATTGTTTTACTTTGCATTTTGTAATGGCCAGTGATATTGAGCATTTCTTCATGTATTAATTGGCCAGTTGTACTTCTTACTCTGTGAAGTGTGTATTCATTTCACTTGCCTGTTTTTTGATTGGGTCCTTTATTTTGGGGGTCTAATTTTTTTTGAAGTCTTTGTAATTTTCTAGATATTAGTCCTCTAAGGAATCAATGCCAACAGTATTTTTTCCAATTCTGTAGGTTGTCTTTTCACTTTTTTTCTGTCCAGAAGCTTTTTAATTTAATATTATCCCATTTGTTGATTTTCAGAACCATTTCCTGTGCAACTGGGTTTCTGTTCAGAAAGTCCTTGCCTCTGCCTATAACTTCAGGAGCTTTATGTATCTTGTCTTCCAGCAGGTTAAATGTTTCTGGTTTAACATTTAGTTCTTTGATCCATTTTGATTTTAGTTCGGTACATGGTGAGAGATACAGGTCTAGATTTGACCTTCTGCATGTGGGTTGCCAGTTTTCCCAACACCATTTATTAAAAAGGCTTTCTTCTACTATGTGTTTATATTTTTATGAAATTAACAACTGAATTTCTTGCACAAATATTGAGGTTATAATCTGCATCACTGTACCTATCCCTTGAAACTTCTACTAAGAAATATATTTTACAATTAAATATTAAGCAAACTTTGCTCTTTATGAGTAACAAGAATAAATTTCTTTATTGATAATGAGACTAATTATTTACTGACTATATTTTCATTTAGTTTTAGCAACAGTAATCTCTGGATTAAATTTGAAATGATACAATACAAAATACAATAGGTGTTAAGAGCATATATGTTCTGTATGTGTGCATTGTTGATTTTCTATTACCATTATTATTACTTTATACCATTTCCTTTTAAACTGTCTCAAATCATTTGTGAAAAAAGGCATTGTAGAAGTAATTATAGGGCCAGTGAGATGGCTCAGTGGTATAAGCGCCTGTCTGGCAAGTGTGAGGTCCTGAGTTTGACTCCTGGTACCCACATATGAAAAAAGGGCCGATGATATCGCTCAGCGCCACGGGCGCCTGCTGGCATGCGTGGTCCTGAGGTCGAGCCCCGGTACCCAAAAAAAAGAAAAAAAAAGAAGTACTTATAAACAAAATATCATTTATCAGAGTACCAGTTGATATTGTTTTAAAAACCTGTCAACTTCCAATAAAAATGAAAACCCCCATTACTTACTCACTTCGAGACATTCTGTATTCTCTGTCATGGTATTAGTAAAATTTACATTTCTGTGAATTCCTACTTAGTAACAGATGCTAGAAGATTTACTGTATCTTTGCTCTTTGCTCATCTTTACTACTGGCTTGCAAACAGAAAAAAACATATCCCACTGTTTTGAAGGTCACTGTTTTAAAGGTGTACCTTATTTAAAGTCACTTATCTGTTTGATGATAAAACAATGTTTGAATTCCTCACATGAAGTGGAGAAGTAAACTGTTGCAGGGTCTGATGCATTTTAAATTATAAGAATGTGTAAGTTCCTTGTTTTTCCTATTTTTGATTTCTTGGGTGCTAGTGACTGGCAAAGAATAAATACTGAAGAATATTTGGTAAATAAGTGAAAGAACAGGGGCCGGTGAGATGGCTCAGCGGCTTAAGCGCCTGCCCGGCAAGCGTGAGGGCCCGAGTTCGACTCCTGGAACCCACATACGAAAAAGGGGCCGGTGATATCGCTCAGCGGCACGGGCGCCTGCTGGCGCGCGAGGTCCTGAGGTCGACCCCTCGGTACCCACAAAAAAAAAAAAAAAAGTGAAAGAACAAACAAGTAAATTAATTATGAGTAATATAATGAATAACAGAAGTTATATATAACATTATGAATAATATAATTATATAATTGATATAACAAATAAAATCTATAATGAAATAATTTGGATTTATGTTAATGTTTATATTTTTGTATTGCATAATATAATTAAGGTGATAAATACCTATTACTTCATAAATATTTCATAGGTGATTCTATGTAAACTATTTCACTGAATCTTCATAGATCTGTGAAGTAACTAGGAAACTAGGCTTAAAGGTAACATGAGGTAACTAGCTGAAGATGTTGGGTGGTAAAGTTGGGGTTTGAATCCCTGTTGAACTCTAGAGATCATGATCATATGAAACTGCTGGTAAATGATCATTATTTCAGTTCTGACTCAGCATTTTAATGAGTGGGTCCCACATTTTGCATGTCTACTCAACTAACACACAGCTACATATCAACACATTCGATTACTTTTTCTGCCCTGAAATTTGTTCTTCACTTGACATCCAGGACGCCACCCTCTTGAGTCTTCTTACCTCTTGGTCAATGCTTTCGTGCTCATTCCTGCTCTTCTTCTGAAGAGTGGACTGCTGGTGTGCTCAATGCTTAGTTCTTGGTCTTCATTCTCTGTCAACACTCACTGCCTTGTGGAAATCATCAGCATCTAGCATTGTAGCACTAAAAAAGCATTTTTACTCCCAGATGCCCAAATTTCTATATTTAGCCTAGACCCCTTTCCTAACTTCTAGATTCACAAATTCAACTGCCTACTTTATATTTCTGTTCAGATATCTATGTGGCAGTTCAAATGAAACATGTCCAAGTTTGAACACTACATTTTTCTTCCTAAACTTGCTCTACAGTAGTTTTTTCCATCTCAGCTGAAGACAATGACATCTTCTCAAGTGTTCAGGCCAGAAATCTTGTGTGTCAACCTCTCTCTTTTTCATCTTCAATATCTACTACATTAGCAAATTCCAGTGGCACCACATTTATCCAGAGTTGGGTCACTGGGCAAATTCTGATTGCTTCTATCACTATCCTGGTTTGAACCTCTTGAGTCTCCATCATTTCTCTTCTGGATGATCACCGTAGCCTCCTAACTGGTCTCTGCTTCTACCCATTTCTCCTCACAATCAGTACAGCAACTATGTTGATCTTTTTGAAACATAAATAAGATCATATAGTTCTTTATTCAAAAACCATTTAATAGTTCTCTATTTCCTTAGTAAAAAATGTCAGTCTTCAAAGTTGTCCTCAAGTTTCTACATGTTTTATAGTTGACATATACTCTTTCCTTGACTATTAGGAAGTCTCCTTATTATGTTCCCTTTTTCACGGAGGCACAGAAATATTAAACATGTTTAATAAAAACATTACCCCATAACATTTTCTTTTTAATATATTTTTATCAGCCTCCTTCCATATGTATATTTTGATAGTATACTTTGTAAAGTATATTTAATTTTAACATTTGTTTTCTTCACCCATAACTGTACTTGTTAGTTAACCATCTATTTTGCTTAGTGCTTAAACACTGAATTTCATAAAAAATGAAATTCAGTAACTAGAGAGAAATTCACTTAAAAAGTAGGACACAATATTTTTAATAGACTTTTCCTTCAGTTTATTGTATTTACCTTCTTTTGAGCATCTAACAGGATTTCTTCTTTACCTATGAACAGAAAATAAGGTGATCGAATTTGTAATGAGTGTTAAATATCCCATAGTACAAATCATGTTTCAAGGCCTAAAATATGCAATGACAAAAACTATTTCTCTGAATTTCACATCCCATTTTTAAGGAAATTATTTGAATTTAATATATTATATTTATTGTTATTACTTTGTTTTCTCAAAAACAACAGGCACTCTCTTTTAATGAGTTGATTAATTTTCTCCTGTCTTGATTAACAATTTAGATTGCCTTGGGTTTTTGATCTGTTTTGTGAGTTTAATCCCCCCTTCCCAAGTTCAGTGTTCATTTTCCTAGGTTGATTTGATTCATTCTCGATTAATTAATTTACAATTAATTAATTAATTCCCTCTTGACAACTGCCTTAGTGGCATCACAACTCATATTAATGGTGTAGTGCCCATTCTAATTAAAATCAATATGTAGTTCTTAATGACATAGTCTTATTTAGTAGAAACAGTGAAACACTAGATAGAATTCATTCTATTTTTAAGGTAAGATCCATAAGACTGAATACCATTTGATAGTGCAATTGCAATAAAATATTTATTTTATATCTTATAATATGACTAGAATTATTTATATGCTAGTACGTCCCAGTAATCAGCACACTGTCTAGAAATTAAAAAGATTTTGCCTTTTCAATTAGGTAACTCAGTCTCCTTTCTTACATGTTATCTATTTTAGATTCGGGGGTATGTAATGCATTCATTCATATGACATCTATTTTGCTAGACTTTATCATGATATAAATATGAGATTTGTTTCAATTATTGGTGAATTTGTAGAGTATGGGCTTCATCTTAACAGACTTTTAAGTTTCATTTGTGAATCTGACACTGACCTGAAATAACACATTAGGAGGAGATGACATTACTTTGTATCCATCCCTCCTGGAGCAGCACTGATACAGTTTTATAGTGGACTGGGATAAGGTTTAAATTATAGTCCCCTCCCAATTACAGAACTGCCAGTTTATTGTAATGTGTTACTGCAGAGAAAGCAGAGAGAGCTCATCTAATACTAGTTGAAATTTGGCATACAGTTTTATATATTGTGGGCTTTGCCCAACTAATGATGGTGGATACCATATTTAAAAGGGTTTTGGAATCACATGTATTAAGATAAAGAGAAACTATGCCTTCTTGAGAAAAGGGAAATGTCTAAAGTGTATTCTCAACAACCCAATTGCCTAAAACATGTTACTCTATGATTGTTCGTCTGACTTATTTACCTTGCTGTGCCTTATGATTTTGCCTTTTTTCTGTTTGACTACTTAGTATTATGTAAGAACACCAACATCTCTAAACAATATCACAGTGTATTTAAATCCAAGAAATTGATATTCAGTCAGAGTTTATTCTATGCAAATATCTGTGTGGAAAGGTTTATAAAATCTGAAGAACTTCCAAATTTCAAGGAGTTCACATTTTTCAAGGAATTTTCTTTTCAATATCTATTTCTCCCACATAGCCAATTAGAATTGGTCTATTTTGGCCTTTTTGAAAAAAATCCCTATTTTTTCTTGTTTTTATTTCATTTGAGCCCTTTCATTTGGTTTCGTTTGATGTTCTTTTTTATTATCTCTGTATCTTGCCATATATTTTGCTCCCAAATGTGGAAGGTTATTAAAAAAGTAAGTCCTTTAATTTGTTCTCTTTAATGAACTATTGAGCAACATAACCACTGTTTTGATGTAGAATAGTTAAGTCATATGGGGAATAGTGAAAACTTACTCCAGTACAAAAGCAAAACAAAACAGACACTAATTCTGTAATGCATCTGTGAGATGCAATTCAAATTATTTTATCCCTTGAGAATCACTGGCTATACAATATAAGGAAAAGCACCTTTCAAGGGAATAACATAATAGGCATTTCTCCTTATCAATGCCAATATTAATCTTTGTTGAAGCCTACATGGAGGGTAATGCTCCTAGTAAATCTGGTGACCTGGGTAGTTTGTACATTCAATGACATGTACTAAAATAGCAAATCAACTTTTTAGGTTTAGAAGACTCTTGGGATTTCTGTCTTTAATCAGACTATTGATTCTCTTGCCCAATTGCTGTTACCACCAAACACAGACACACAACTCTGGCGTACGCTATTCATGATCAAAACCAGCCAGGAACATTAACTTTTCACTTGTACACACTGAAGCACTCTGGAATCTATCTTGAGATGCTGAGAATTGTCACCAAAATCATTGATCTGGCACTGTCCTCTGTTATAAAAAAAATACTAAGCCAATGTAAATATCCTTTTATTGTTTCTCTGGGCCCATAAATGATAATGCTTTAGATTAGAAGGACTTAAAAATAGAAAAAAGGGGACATAAAAAATTAAGATATATTATGTCCATATACCAACTCTTTATTATGAATTATAAATAAATATGTACTAATATTCAAACATATACCAATAAAAATAAAAATTAAAAAAGATGGAAAGAATAATACAAGAAATACAAAATTACATATTGCATTCAGTTGTCAATATTTTCTTTTTCTGTTCCTTTTTCCAGAGGCAACCATTATTCTTGGTTTCTTATGCATCTTTCCATATTTATTACATAGACTTTATGTATCCATTTCTATATATCACCTATATTTGTCATTTTTTTTAGAAAATCAAATAGTGGCAGATTTTATATATTATCAATAAATTAATTTTATACACTGAAAACTATTATTGAAGAATTCCAACTAACTTGTATATATACTTCTGTCAAAGAGGTATAATATCATTCCTTACTCCAAAGTCCAGCCTACGCATAGATACTTGTTCTAAAGAATATAATATGGAAAGATACATCGTTTACAACTGAATGCAGTATTCAATTCTATATGTCTTGAATTATTTACCTTGTTAATCTGCTTTTGTCTTTAAAATGCAAAACAGTATCACTTAAGAGACTAGTTAAAATGATGAAGACTAGAAAGGTGCTTTACGTTGGCTTGTGAATATTGCTTTTATGATATAGTAACTATATAGTCAAGAATACTAGCAAGCTCTTCTGCAGCCAGGTGGTCGAGGAAGTAATAAGTCATGCTGATAAGGTATTCGTGCTTAGGTCACATGGACAGCATATAATCAAAGTAACCAAAAATTAAAATAATACACTTATTTGTGAAAGTCTGAATGACTGTAAGCTTAGCTATAGAAATAACTGCATATTATTAGACACAATAATTTTACTTTGAATCAACAATACAAAAAAGTTTACAATAATTTACAAATTTGGTGTGTATAACTGTTGTACTGATCCTGCCTAAAAGTCATCCAGAGTGAGGGTGAGGAGGGTTTTTGAATAGAGCTTATCAGGCTGATTGGACAGGGACCAAAGTGCCAGAAAAGTACCTGCAGAAATGGAAGGATGGAAGCTAAGTAGGAAATGGTTTCTAGATGAAGAAAAAGGATTAGGATTTGGGAAGTTCATTAAGAAATAACTTGCAAATTCACTAGTGAGTGGAAGTAGCCATAGGAATGTCAGCCAGCTGACCATTATATCCCAGGGACACCTATTTTCCTACTTTGTGCTTGTGTAAATGGTGCTCCTTTTTACCTAGAATACTCTTCTTTTCCCTTTTCATTAACTCTCTTAACTTCTATACAATTCAGTTCTAGTATTACCTTTCGTGGGAATCTTACCTAACTTTCCAAGTTGAATTATGTGTCCTTGAAACGCACCTGCCCCACCCATTCCCCAACACCGGAATGTTGGATTTGCTGTGTTAGTGGGACACATCTGTTGACTTGAAATATATCTGTTTCCTGCACTAGTTCTTGAATTCCTTCCTGGTATAGACTCTGCCTTTTGTTTATTAGTTTGTTTGTTTGAATCTCTCTGTGTTCCATGACTATTTCATTGTGCAGTCACAGTAAACATGCTTTTGTGCTTGCAGAATAGCAGGCCTGGAAAAATGAGGAAGGGCACCCATCTTGAAGCCACTCAAGTATTTGACAGGTTATCAACAGAAAAGGACCTAGACTCTAATATTTTGTGATTCAGTGCAAATACCATGAGGCATGAGACAATTCTTGATTAATATCTTGCAATATTCAGATCCTAACACTTGACCTACACACAATCTGCAAACACACAGCCAAAAGAAGATCTTAGGGAACTGAAGGAAACTAGTGACACGAAGATGACAAATTCTAAGGAAATAAGACTTCAAAGGAAAGGATAAAGAAATTGGTGCTTTGTAGGGGCCTAGGAGAGAAGGCAATTTAATAAAAATCTTCAAGGCTAGACAGAACATTTCCATTTGCACTGAAAAGAGAAGAGAAAATGAACAAAAAATGACTATAAGGAAAAATTACCTATCAGTGACAATTGTTTATCTGGAGGGTGCATTTAGGGAGGTGGTCATACAGCTATATTCAGAATAGATTTTTATCTGCTGGAGTGAGCTCATGCTAAAACCTGTGTGAAGTTGAGTTAGAGCTAATGCTGCAAAATGCTTTGTCCAGCCTTAAAATTCAATGATTCCAGTGGCAAGAGCATATTTCTCCTTATAACATTCATCCTGGAGATGTGTGATTCTCAAAGAAAACCTTAAGATAAAGCATTACTGTCTGGATCTTCCCAAATGATCTCCTCTAAGTTGTTCTACACGCTTGAGCCTCTGATGATCATGAATCACTGCTAATCTCTTAGAAACATATTTCTTTAGATAAGATCGGTTTCTCTCAGAATACAGAGAGGAGAGGACTACATTTCTTTTATGCTTCTGCTGAGACTACATATAGACATTTACTTGAGACAGAAGTTAAGATTACTTGGGGTTGGTATCTGGTTCATAAACAGGCAGTTCTTTGCATATAAAATGAACCAGTCCCAAAGAGCATCTGGCTTGTTCCTGGTGGTAATTGTGTGTTCAGGCAAAAGCACCCCTTATAATTTTTCCTTTACTTACATTTGCCAATCACCACTAAACTGAACAAAATCTATCTGCTTTGTTAGCCTGTTAACTTACTCTAATGGTAGTTTATAGCAATCTCTGAAGATATGATACATAATAATATTAATACTATGATAATATTTATTTCAGGTATTATTTAACTAGTTATGAAACCATTTGGAGTTTTATAACAGCCAAATAAATCCTGTTATGCCATTTCAAGGACTGTGAAGTCTGTTCAGAGCAACTGCAAAGGTGAGCTTCCCTTCTTTTCTGATTATTTCTGTATTTAGATCGCTGGGGAAAAAAGTCATCCAGACAACCTAAAACAAGATGAGCGCAGTCAACTTTCTTTTTGACCTTGTAGTTCTGATATGCAAGTAGCAAATTTTTACTTAAGAAATAATCCCTCACAACCCAACTCTCCCGCTTTCATAAGGGGAAAAAAAGCCCTGAGGCAAACATAATAAACTATTCTAGGAAAAATTAAAATATGTATGCAGCCATAGGGAAATTCCAGTATTTGAGTAGAAATACACAGTTCCAACATCAAGCTGCTGTTAGGGTTACAGTGCTTTGACCACTTAGGCTGAAGTGAAATAGGCATTAATTAAGTAATAACGATCAGGTATGGGGCCATTTCCTGGGGATTAATGACCAGCTGGGGGAGTTGATAGCCCTACAGTACAGCAAAGGACCATTAACCCCAGCTGGTCATCAATTCCTGGGCCCTGTGTTATAGTCATTATTGCTATCATAAGCCAAAAATGAAAAGCAAATGGGTCCATGGATTACTTTTATGGATGATGCAGTTTCAATTGGTATCTACCAGGGCATTCCTGGAGAATGCAATGCTCTGTGCATGAGCCAATCAGGTGCTTCGACATTGCATTCTACTTAGGATGCTGCCTGGGAGGAATGGAGGGTGAATGAGGTAGCAGCCAACGGTTGAAAAGTTTCAGGCCTCTGTTGACACTTGAAAGCTATCGAAACCATAAGGATCACACAGAGGAAGGTTGAGGGAAAGGAAAGAAATGTGCTGCAATAGTTTAGGTGAGAGTGCTTTCTCGTGGATGCCCGAGTTTAGCGCCTTTATGTGAAGCGAAAGAAGAAAAATCATTGGATAGTAATGAGGACTCCTAGAAGGACAGGAAATGCCGATTTTCAGGAGGAAAAGAGAGATGAAAGGACAATATACTCTTATTGGAATTGAAAAGAAAAGCATTAAAAATACAGAATACAGAGGGATCGTCAGACTATAGTGATCAGGTTGGACAGATAGAAATAATTATATCTGGTTAAAGAAGCTGCTTCTGCAGCCATGGTCAATTTTAAAAAGTACTTTAGAAGATATCTCAAAACTGACTTTCCAATTACTATGTCTGGCAGCAAAGTGTGTTGAAACAAACTCATTTTAAATGAGTGAACACATTCAATATTGACTGACACCATTTTCAAAATTCATAAATTTAGTCCCTGGTCAAGCCATTTCGAAAGGTGATTCAGAGGAGAGTTGACCTCTGACAAGGATAACAATATTAATGGGAAATGCTCCCCATCAAATTAATTATCTCAAATAAAGGCTGCAGGAAGACAGTTCGTCTATGTGCATGTTTGAAGATGTGGGGAGCAAAGAGAAAGTGAGTTAAAAATGATTGGTACCAGAGTTTCAATTTTTAATTGTATAATTTTACAAAACCAACACTCAGATCCATCTTTTCCATAGTGATATAGAGATGTTTTCTAGTAAGGATGTGTAGGAAATAAAGAAATTGGGTTTGAGGACAGTTCTTTTATACTATTAATAAACACTTAAAACTATAATTTACTAGTGAAGAGGAGCTGTTCGCAAAACAAATATAGAAAAATATATGATATGCTCATATGTACGCATACCTGTCCTCCTCCCACTTTGTCAGAAGCCGGGTTCAAGGAAGATCAACAAAATCAATGGGAAAATAATAAAAGAAACTTAGTGGCTTGGTGGTAAATAATAAAAGCATATTTTATTAAATATGTACAAGTGGCATCACTTTTCTTTTCAGGCTGTGTTTTCATCAGCACCCCTTCCTTCCTTCCTTCCTTTCCTCTTTCTTTTCTTTTTTCTTTCTTTCTCTTTCTTTCTTTCTTTCTTTCTTTCTTTCCTTTCTTCTTTTCTTTCTTTCTTTCTTTCTTTCTTCCTTCGTTCCTTTCTTCCTTCGTTCCTTTCTTTCTCTCTTACTTCTTTCTTTCTTCTTTTTTTCTTTCTTTTCTCTCATTTTTTCTTGTCTGTGTTAGCAAAACATTTAAAGGGAAAGAGGAGATCGATTTTCTTAAGATGAACCTTATCTGGATCCAGTTATATTTCTGTGACTCCACATTATAAGAGAAAACCAGCCAATGGATGGTAATCCCTGAATGTTTTTGAAATTCCTTCAATTCATCTAATAGTCTTCTTTCTATGTTCCTGGATCATTAAGATGGATAAGAGAAATTCACTAGGTAATCTGTTTGCATTATCCACCTACTACCCACCTACTATCCAGTAATATAATAGATGTAGAGAAAATAAATCATTTCGAGTTAATTATTTTTGACTTTTTCAAACTTTCATCTCTCCTAAAACCTTGTCTGCCTTCAGGTTTCAGATATACATCCAAATGGATGACTTCCAATCTCCACTTTCAGCTCTGTTCTCTTACCCGAACTTAGTCTTGAATTTACAATAGGCCTTAAGGACCTTTATATCTTGTGGTCCTGCCAACTCCTGATATTCAATAGCTCCAAGCCAAAATCAGCACATTTCCACTAACCTCACTCCTCTGTTTGAAATAACACTTTCCACTTCCCGAACTGGAATTATCCCACTCATTCATGGGAAAGACCTTGAAGTTATCCTTGATTCTGCCTTTTTCTCATCCTGCATAACTGGATTGTCACCAAATCCTTAGATTCTTCATATGCAGAGAATAGAACACTTTTCTTAGTTTTCCCTTTATTTTCTCTTCTTTACTTGCATTGTCACCAGATGAATGGGCTGATATAAACATGAGGAAGTTTTCTCCTGGCTGGGCTGTCCTCTTCAATATTTTAACCAGTGATTTGCATTAAATATATAAGACACTATCAAATGGGAACATAGCAGAAGTCTGAAAAAAATAGTGAACAATTTGCATGTATGTTAGTCACTTTCCCATCACTGTGACAAAATATCTGATACTCACAACACGAAGTTAACAGTTTGGTTTCAGTTCATGGTCAGTTGGCTCCAAGGAAGAAACAGCACAGTAGAAAGGCATGGTGGAAGAAAGCTATTTAACCCTTTAAACAGCCAAGAAGCAGAGAGAGAAGGGACAAGACAGGGGCAAGAATACACCCTTCTAGGTCATGCCTCCTGTGATCCACCTCCAGCCAGGACCCAGCACCAAACAGCAGTTAGCTACTGAACTTACCTGTGTGTGAGTTCACTGCTGACTATAGTGCCCCATGATCCAATCACATTCCAAATGTATGAGATTTGGGGGGGGTGTTTTGGATATAAAGCACAATATGTGATTAAATAAGAAGCCACAAAACACAACCTCATCATTTCCTTGCTTTCTGAACTCTCGATGGTTCTCCACTGCCTTCAACCTTGGCGTCCATGCCTCAGCCTGCACACCATTCTTCATTTCTCACCATTATGTTCCAGGGACCCTATAGTCTAGGCTACCCAACAACTTCTTTATCCTTTCTACACCTTAATACTTTTCTCAAGGGGTCCTATTAAGGGGTTCTGTGGAAATTACCTTCTAAAGAAAATATTTTATTGATCCTAAAAAACCTAGATTTCAATACTAGTTTGAACGTCATATTATCTCCATAGTCTTCCTCAATGCCCTCAGTTCTCCTAATGCTTCCTCACTTTTGTTTTTAGGGCATTTTCCTTTAAGCATTCCATTATAGTGTTTACTCTTTTATGTTTTTTTAAATATATTTCTCTGTTTCCTTGTTGTTTGTGACCTATTTGATGCCAGGTTTACTTAATCTCTAAATTGTTAGAGATTCTTAGAATTCTTATAAATTCTTCTTCCAAAGGAAGAGGAGGCAGTTGTGGATATAGATGTTTCAACCATCCTGTTTTATTAATTAAACTAAGGGGCCAGGCCTAACTAGGCGAACATGAAAAATATCCTCAGTTGTACTAGTCAAGTATAGGGTGGGATGTAAGGCTTACCAGTGACACAAATAAAGGTGATCTGGAGGTTTTAGTTGTCAGTATTCTCAGTGTAAATAGTGTCTGTACAACAAGGAAGATGATAATTCTGTGTTCTTCTGCAGTAGTGGGAAAATACATGTATCCTACAAAATTGTTGGGAGCACATTTTAGAAGAAATTCAGACAGAATGGAACACCGCGTATTTTCAAAGAAGAGCTACAAGGACAGTGAAGGAAACTTAAAAAAATCCTAAGAGGACATTCATAAGACAAGAACAGTGATTTCTGATAGTCTCCTTTTCCTTCCTTTTTTTTTTTTTTTTTGATTTGCCTGTTGATTACTCATTGAGAATTAAAGAACTGATACGCATTTAGATGTAGCATAAACTTATTCATTGCCATAGATCCCACTATATTTTCTTACCCTGTATTTACTTGTTGTGTGCATTTATATTTTTACCTGCTTGGTCCTGAAGACCTTTGAGTTTGTAACTTCTGATTTGAAACATGTTTTTCAATGGTGAGATTTTAGGCTTCTTTTCCTCAACATACACTCTCCTGTCTCTTTGCAAAGAATCATCTTTGGGCAGCTGTAGTTTTCCTTACCTATCACATCCTCCTCCTTTCCCCTTCTGTGACTCTATATATTTCTCCAGTTCTGGAGATTGAGCCAGCCTTCCCACTGAACTACATCTCCAACCCTTTTTAAGTTTTGAGACAGGTTCTCACTGTCACTAAGTTGCCATGTTGGGCTTAAACTTTTGATCCTTCTACCTCAGACCATCAGAGTGCTGGAATCAGGTGTGCTCTACCACCACACCTGGCTCCCCACTTCTATACTATTAAAGTGCTATCCTAAAGTCATATTCACTTATTTTGAGTCCCAAATTATTTGGAGATTATTATCCAAGGGTGCCACTAATAAACAGCATTTCTTCTTCCCCAATCCAGAACTAAACAACTTTAAAAATAAAACCAAAACAAAGGGGAAACATATTGAAGGGCCAAGCTTAGAATAGAATAAATTGGGCCTTGTAACTAAAGTTACAAATTGGACAGACTTTTCCACTTTATGTTAGGCAGTATGACTTAGGGTATGGTGGTGCAGAGGAGAACTGGGGCTTTCTTTAGTCAGGGGGTACACAAGGGGAATGACAGAGCAGGATTATGCATGTTGGATTATTCTTTCCAAATCCCACTCTACCTCTCAAGAGCAGGGCTAAGCTCAGGCTTCCTCCTTTTGAATTTCTTTCATAGGAAAGAGATACAGAGAAAAAGATAAAATCATTTATTTTCTAATGATTTTATATGTGTAGGTCTAATAACCCCTCAAAATAAAATGACTGGAAACAGGCACTTATATTGTGTTTGCTTTTTGTAAAATCCAAAGTGCTCAGCACTGAGAAAAAACAAATATGAAATATAAGGAAGTTCAAATGAGAAGTCTGAAAACTTGAGTTAGGTTCTAGCTCTGTAACTGTGGGATCTTCATGGCTCTGGGTCTCAGTTTCTCACATGTGAAATGGGAGATTAGAAGAAACTTTCAAGAAGAAGCATAGGCCTAAAACATAAAATGTGATCAAAATTGATTTCTTGAATAGATTATAAGAATCTATTCAGATGTTAAAATATAGTTTATTGCTTATCTTGTAGAACTAAATTACTGTAATTGAATTAAGGAAAGAGATTGAACATCTACATAAGCATCTGATAATGACATAAATGTCTTTTCTGCATAGTTAGTTCCTATTTGCAGGTGCCCAGAGCTGCCTCCATGGCTTCCTCTTCCTGGACAAGGTCATATATTTTATCATATTTTATCATATTCTATCATATTTTATCTTTAAAATATTAATATCCTTATCTTTGCAAGCTGTGCTAGAGAAGAAGGGTCTGGTATTCTAATTAACACAATGATTAGAGGTTCACATCATGTATTCATTCATGACAGAAATTTAGGAAAGTGTTACACACTAGATGGGGAGATATTTTTGGACATAAAGGCTTTTTCCACTGTCTCTCATAGAATATCACAGAGGCCTCTGTTGAGTCTTTGCACACCCATAAAGCCAGTTCAGCCTGTGTTTGAGAGGTTGTACATGCGCTTAGGGTTGTGTGTCACACACCATAAATGTGGGCTGATAGGGAGGTCTGAGGCTAGCTGTTCCACATCCAGCTGGATTATCCTGTAAAATATCTAGAAGTATATAAATCTGTTTGGATTCCCAAGAGATGGACTAGATAACTTCGTAGGTATTTTTGTCCATCTTTATTTTCTGAGATCTTTTCTAAAAAAAAGAAAAAAATTGGGTCTCACATGTTGGAACAATTATCCAAGAATATTTCATCCTTGAGAAAAATATAACCCTTGATTTGCTGCCAAAGTCAGTGAGATCTATGGCAGCTTGCCTTCTGCACACAGACCTTGCACATTAACACTTTAGGGACTCTAGCAGAAAGCATGTTTCACTGTCTCCTGCAGCTCACTTGTGAATGAGGGATATCTATGAGGACCTCAAAGGTGCCCCAGGACACCTGAAGAAAATTTTATCATAAAATGTGTGCTAAATGAGCCCATTCTATTTTTAAAGTTGCCAGTCACATGCTATAAACACTTTAAAAAAAAATAAGATTTTGACCCAGACCACCAGTTGATCACCCACTCATTTCCTCTACTTCCTTGACACCAAATATAAATTCCATGTCCCAGCTTCTTTTGCAGTCAGATGAGGCTGTGAAACTGACTTCTAGCCAATAGAATGTACTCAGAAATGATATGTCTCTCTTTTGGGCCTCATCCATAAAAGCTCTCCCACATATGACCCTTCATGTTTTTTTCCCCTTCCAGTTGGCTGGAATGGAATCAATGCCGAAGGTGACAGATGAGCTACATGCTGAAGATGGCAGAGTCTCTCATTCATCTCCCCAAGATCTACCCAATTAGAAACTTCCACATTAGACTGCTGTGAGAGAAAGAATTAAACTTTTACTATGTTAAACTACTGAAATTGGGAGGTTTATCTGTTACAGTGGTTAGCTCTGCCTTAACTGAAACAATTAGAATTACACTAATTTTCTTAAAGCCATTATTTACATAGAATAGTTGATAGTTGGATAACATGGTTTTTTTGTTATGCTAAAATCATGTTTAACAGGAAATTATACTGTTTGATTTTTTTAAAGAGAAAAAAATAGAATAAAATTTCAAAAGAACATAATAGGAGGGTAACAATGGTTAATACATTGCATATTGTTATCTTTATATTAGTTACTCAAGGTACAAGATATCAGCATTGGGGCCGGTGAGATGGCTCGGTGGCGTAAGCACCTGCCTGGCAAGTGCGAGGGCCTGAGTTCGACTCCTGGAACCCACATACGAAAAAAGGGGTCGGTGATATCGCTCAGGTCCTGAGGTCAACCCCCGGTACCCACCAAAAAAAAAAAAAAAAAGATATCAGCATTCAACTGTCCAAACAATATTAGCACAAACCTTTCTTTTCAATGAACTAAGTGAAATTAGTAGTGTATATATCTTAAATATCTTGTATATGTATATAATGTTTTTCTTTTCCCTTCCTTCTTTTCTCCATTCTGCCATCCCAGTTTCTCTTTCCTTTTGAACAGTTTCTTCCTGTTTTACCATATCTATTGTACATTTTGGATCTTATTTACTCTTTCAGTTTCTCACACTAGGGAGACTATACGATGTTTACACATGTGCGTCCGGTTTATTACACTGTTCGATTTTAAGGTTTTCCTCTTTTTCACACCTGGCACATACATCTCACCATCGTTTGATTCTGCCTATTGTCATCAAACTAGTGCCAATGCCCATTTGCCTTCTCTTCTTATTCCTTGCTCTTTATTTCTCTCTTCCACAAATTCTTCTCCCTTTTCTCGTTTGACACATTTACTCATTTAACTTGTATTTACAGTGTGCCTTTTGCGTATCTGTCAGGCTGGTAAATAAAACAGACTTCACTCTATTCTGTTCCTGTGGAGTTTCTGGCGTTATGCCGGAGATTGATAATAAGCAATAAAACAAATAGATAGATTTATAGTAAACAAGTTATGATGAGTACTATGAAGGGCGTGAATAAGGCCCGGTGGTATGCAAGAGATTGATAATAAGCAATAAAACAAATAGATAGATTTATAGTAAGTAAGTTATGATGAGTACTATGAAGGGCGTGAATAAGGCCCAGGGAAGGGCCTAATGATGGAGGGGTCCAGAGGACTTTCCTTATGAATTATCACTAAAGTTTGTGAGTAGATGACATTTCAGTTGTGAGCCAAGAACAGAGGAAAATTAAACCACAGAAGGAGTAGAAGAGAAACATTCTAATTTTTGCAATATGATGGAAGCAAGAGACTATTTTGCAAGTTCAAAGAATTGGATGGAGACCCTTGTAACTGCAGCTCTGTGGATGATGGAGAAAATTGTTCAAAAAATGAAATGAAAGGGTTGATACAGTGGTGCACAATACAAGTGTCATGGGACACAGTTTAGCTCTTAGTAGAAATGCAATGTGAAATCATTGCAATATTGTAAGTAGGAAAGTAAAGTCATTCGATTAATGTTTTAAAAATACTCTAGCTTTGTTTGGAAAAGAGATAGTAGGAAACTTACAGTTGGAAGTATGAAAATCAAGGAGGAAGCTTTCATAACTGTCCAAGTAAAACATGATAGTAGCTTGGACTGGAGAGAAGGGAGTAGAGATTAAAAGCTATGAGTGTATTTGTGACACAATTTCAAATGCCTATGTAATGCTGAAGTTGAGATGTTGAACTGGCAGTTAGATACATAAGCCTGACCCTGCTTTTAATATAAATTTGAGAGTTACATTTTTGTATAGAATTTTAGGCATGGAGCACAGTAAAATACCTAAGGCATGTATTTAGGCTCACAGTATGTTTTTGGATCAATAAATTCTTACAAAGAAAAACAGAACATTAGACTGCCATTCAAACATGCCTGGAAATGGACAGTTTACCGATCAACTCACAGCAATGGAAAATATATTTCAAGGTGGTCCTCAGAAGAGTTGAGGGGATACATCAAGCTGTCTGCTTTCCCTTTTCAATCCCCATTACAACTAAAGATACAAAAATGTTATTATTTAAGAGGCTGACCTTGAGTTTGGTAAACTTTTATGCCAGTAGATTTCCTGATTTCCCTTCTTGCATCCCAGAAGCATGAATCTTTTAGTCTTCATATCACTGAAATAATTCTGAAACTGAGGTTTTCAGGCTCTAACTTTTGGACAAATCTATATGGGCTGAGCACTGTTCTACAACAAACATTTTTATTCATCTTGACATTTCACCTTTTCAATGATTGACTTTTGAGTTTTGTATTTTTATTTTTGCAGTCTTTATTGAAAGTAAGATATACATATATGAAAATACAAAAATAGTAAGTATACAGCTCACAGAACTCTCACCAAATGAACATACCTATGTAGCCAATATGCAGACCAAATAACTAAATTTTCACATTGAATTCAATTTCTCTTATCTATATATTACTTCTTAGATTTTACTTTTTCTTCCTTTCAATAGAAATTTACTGAGTACTATTATTTGCCAGACCTTATTCTAAACACTGAGATACATCAGGGTTCAAGGAGGAAAAGACTGTTACACTTATGACACTCCATACTAGTTACAATCAGATCCCTGCCCTTTATTCCTAGTTTTGCCAGGGCTAACTATTCACATGTCTTCTTAGATACCCAATAACAGGATTTCCTGCCTCTGATAGCCTGGTCCGAATTGAGTATTTAAAACCCACCTACAGAACTCCCAGATCTTATGTGCGCAGCTCCTGGCATCCAGCAGGTCTTCCTATGTCTCTTGAATGAATGAACTTTGGAGATTTTTATCTATTCCCTGGCACTTCTAATCACATCCTGTTCTGCACTGGACTGAACCCTGGACTCAAGAGTCACCTTCTGGTAATAGTGCTCCTGGCATTCTCCCGGGACTAGTTTGATTTTAGCACATTAGGATTGTTTCCATGCCTTTGTGCCTTTGTGTGATGGCTTCTGTCTTGCACTAAGCAGCCCACCCAGAATGTTTCCAGTCTGGTCCACCCTACCCTGTCATTCTGATACTTGTGGGACTTTCCTCTACAGCAAGGTGCCAGGCCCGCTAGGTCACTAAACCCACAGTCTTAGCCATATCAGTGTCCTGCTTCTGCTGACCTAAGAAAGGCAGCTGAATGTCTAATAATGCTATTACTAGGTAATGTTAGGGTGAGCAAATGGCCCAGTCTTGCTTTTAGCTTCCTCTCTGCTCTTTTCTCTAAGGGCAGCCATAATGAGAAGGGGTGCAAGACTAGATATGGAAGAAAACAGGTGGGAACCAGCTTCCTGCTTGTTGGAGAGGGTGGTAGCCCAAGCTGAGCTTTGTAGTTCAGTTGAATCTGTCCCACCCCTGTGACAGATGAGTGGCTCCTGGGTGAAGTCCCTTGCTGGGTGATGCTGGGCCTTAGTGTGGTTTCAGGTGTTAGATCTACAGATGGTGGCTACCGCAGACTTACCGTGGGAAGTGCTCTGGGATAATGACACCAGGGAAGGAGTAGTCCTGGCCCAAATGTGAACCAAACCTGTTCTCCTTCCTCAGGCAATTAAAGAGCCTTGTTGCACACTTGGAGACAGTGTTCACACAGGCGATTCTTCTATTAGGGAAGCAGATTGACTCCATTTTGATCATCCTGCCCTAGTCTGCTTGGCAAGCACAGTGAGATGTCCATATGCTCTATTGTTCCCGTCAGCAGGGCGCTAACGGTTCTTTTGCTGCTGCTCTCACTTCTGTGGGGGATGTTTTTTTAGCCCCCTTTTCAATGTTGCCAACACATACATATATATTTTTAAAACATAGCACTTATTCTGGAGCTGCAGAAGGTGTGAGAGCTGTGTCCTCTAGCCATGGTACTGCATTTTCATTCAAACTCTGCTTCCTGCCTTTAAATGCAGTGTAGATTAGTTTTCCAAAGAGGTAGAGATCACCAGTAAGTGGCAGTAGCCTGGCTTAAAGACAGGCTGCACTTACACTTCAGAGGCGACTGCCTGGAACTGGGAAAGAGTTGCAGCCAAACGGAATTTATTAGCGGGATCTATAGAATGTGTTTGAAGAGCTACAGTGGTGTGAGCCGGCAGGCACACAGGTTGGCCCACCATCACACAAAGTCAAACAGGCCAACTGCTCAGGGGATTCAGACTGGCACGCCTTGTCAGAATTTCTTTATTTCTTCCTGCGGAGAAATACAAATGGAACAAATTTTCAGTCCCAGGGACTTATGTTATGCTTCTTGTGCATTTCCCCCCTTCTTTAGAGCTTCTTTCCATGTTCTCAGCCTCCATTCTCTAGCTTTTCTTCCCCAGATGGTGTTAAGGAAGCAATTGTTTCTTTAGTGGTTCCAGCTGATTCCCTCCCTGCCAGTACCTGGATTTCCTGTAGTGCTGGATTTTTAGCTGGGGAGAATTTTCTCAGTTCTTCAAGAAGGAATTCAGAACTCCATATTCAATGAGAGGGCTGTGGAATTTGGCTTCTTTACAAGAACTAATCAATGTAGAGTGTGCGCTATGCTGCACCTGATCCCGAGAAACCCTCACAGGATGGGGAGGGATCATTTATTCTTCTTAGGGGTAGGAACATTCGAAATCCACTTCAAAATGTTGATTTAGTTCTTCCAGATGATATCTTTGTGGGGTGTTTGGCCTGATAGGGATCACCCAAATACCCTTGGTATTATGGCTTATTCTAGATGTCCTCCCAAAGTCTCACATGGTCATAGGTGGGGAGTTTTGAAGGTGGCTGGATTAGGGTGTGTGAATGTGAATTAAGGGTATGATGCTGGGATTAAGGGTGCCCCACCCTGGGTGTGAGTGGCACCAATCAGTAGACTTACAGCCTGGATAGAATGTGAAGGGAGGGAGCGAAGGCTGCTTCTGGTACTGCTTGCTGCTATATTGCCTCTTGCCTGCTCTGTTTCTCCTCTGCGATGCCCCTCTGCCGTGCCAACCAGCCTTGGAGTCAGCCGACTATGGACTGAAACCTTTTACCAATGGTGAGCCAAAATGAACCTTTCCTCTTTTAGCTTCGGGTGTTGGTTTTAGTTCGGGTGTCAGTCTCGGCAGCAAGAAAAGTCACTAAGACACTGGGGATGGCACAGTATGGTGGTACAAGGAGAGCCTTTGTAGTCATCTAAGTGAGCACCCAGATGTTAGCTCCTCTCAGTGCCTGTGTGAGCTTGGAAAAGCCAGCCTTGGTTCCCCTCCCAACCGTGGGGAAGAAGATCCAAAGGAGTGACTGAGAGTTTTGGAAGGGAGTTGAAAGAACAACATGACATTATAGTGATGGGTCTTCATAGGGGTTGGCATTCATAGTTTTTCATCATTTTAAAATCTGTCATGAAGAAAAGCTTGCAATTTTGATAATTTCAAAACAGGCTTAAATTGGTTCTCACACAATAGTTAACTTTGCTAATGTATTTTAACAAAAATCACATTTTAGACATTCATAAATCTGAATTCCTATATGAGGACCTTGGGCTGGGGTGGTGGATGAGGCATGTGCTGCTCTGTGTGTAGTTAGCAGAGGCAGCAGGATTTTCCCTCCAGGTCCCCACCTCCCCCGATTAAAGGATTAAAAGAGCTAATGTTTGTAAGCTACCTGGGAGCCAATTTGAACTATGTGATGTTTAATTCACTAAAATGACTTCTTATTATTTCAACTTTCACCCATGTTCAATTTTACCAAACTCTCAAAAGTAGCCCAAACCTTCTCATTTCTGCAGCATGGAGACTGTAATTACCTGTATTTGTTCTGAGACTGCTACTGCTACTGTCGTTGACAAAACATCTACTTAAATGTGTTGGAATTTTTCCCCCTCTTTCATAATTTGGGTGACTTTTATCTGAGTGTGAAGAAGCTCATAATAGTAAAAGACAAACTCAATGATGCCTTTTTTTTTCCCCACCAGACTGATCTCTGTTGCATGAATATTCAGGGGAACCCAGAAGAGTCCATTAAAAACAAAGTTGAACTCTACCTGTTTATAGATTACTTCTCTTTGTAATTACACTATGTTTCAGCAACTAATGGAAATGAAACTTCTTAACAAAAACAACTGCCTTTCCATAACATGAATTAAAGAAGAAATTAAGGTCAACTCTGTTTCAAATAACTGTCTCAAAAGAAAAAAAAAAGTCTCTTCATTAATCAAAAGCATCCAGATCTACTTCCCCCTATTAATCCAGGTACATAGATGTTCCTAACACTTGTAACCAATCTCTGTCTGCTCTAATGGATATTTGGAACCTTTATTGATTTGGGTAAATTTGCTTCTTCTAAGGTCAATAATGATAAATGAGTCATGTTCTGCATGAAGTGACTTGGTAGTTTGAATTAAATGATTGTAATTATCTGTAGTTATTGTGTAACTGCTACTGTTACTGCTGTTGACAGAACATCCATGTAATTGTGATGGGAACTTTTTCTCTGCTCTTTAATAATTTCGGTGAATTTTATCTGCATGTGGAAAAGCTAATGGCAGTGGTTTGAAAGGCAGACACAGCATGTCAGGCGCCATCCCTTGTACTTCTGTCCTTGTGTGCTGCACTCCCACTGCTGTCACTCTGGCTTAGTGTTCATCACAGGCTGCTGCTCAAAACTGGGACCTGGGCACTTGAAGGAAGGGGCATAGCCATGTGCTACCTTCCAGGACTTTTTAGTGGAACAAAATCAAGCTCTGAACCCAGCGATGAAACGTGATCACCCACAGAGTTTCCTAGGCTACCTTAATAGAGTGTCCGTTTGGAAGTGATTGTCCACCCTGTGGTGTGAAACAGTCACTGGTGATGAGAAAACCTTGCCTGCCCAAAAGCCCTTGCTGTGCTTCCATCTGCAGCACAACTTGCAAGGCAGTTACCTATGTGCAAAGCTCTGCACTGTCTCCAGAGCGTTGGACTCCCAGATTTACGACAGGTACGAATCAGACTTTCACTGTCAGCTGGACTCCAGCACAGATAGATTCACTGGTCAGAGCTTTAGCTTTCAGGTTAGGTCAGTGCAGAGGCAGTTTAGCTTGGTATTTAAAGGAAGAAAGAGCTGCTTCGCTCCTTTAGCTCGATGTTTTTCTTTTTTTTTTCTTTTTTTTTTTTTGTGGGTACCGGGGGGTCGACCTCAGGACCTTGCGCGCCAGCAGGCACCCGTGCCGCTGAGCAATATCACCGGCACTTTTTTCATATGTGGGTTCCGGGAGTCGAACTCGGGCCCTCATGCTTGCCGGGCAGGCACTTAAGCTGCTGAGCCATCTCACCGGCCCTAGCTCAATGTTTTTCCTCCCAAGAGTCTAGGGTTTTGTATTCTTGACATGAATAATATAAATTTTATGTTTTTAAAATGTTTTAAGGAAAGGCTGTAAGTTGGGCAAAGTTTTTCAACTGTCTGGGCCTCATATTCCATCTCTGCAAAATGAAGAAACAGAAAGAAATCTCTTTTAGGGCCTCAAGTTGCTATAACATAGGATGTGGGAAAAAAAGGACTTTTAGGGAGAGGTCAGAGATATTACGTGTGAATGCAAGTGCTTATAAGGAATGAGTTCACTGTGGACTCTCCAAAACAGACTCAGACTCTCAGTGGTGAGAGTCACTGTCAGTCTGTTGCTTCAAAACTCAGAAAAGAGACAGAGATATAGTCAAAACTCTAGAGGATGAGGAAGGAATTTTTCAGGCTGAAATAGAAGAGAGCTTGCTGTTCAAGGCTTCAGACATAACAGCAGACTTGGAGCAAGAAATGACTTTATAAATAGCAAGTTAGGGCAGATTACTAAAGAGGAGAGAGAGGACATAGATTGTGCTTCCAGGAAATAGAAGATTGTAGATGATAACAGCTTGACTTTAAGTGCTAAAGGAAGAGAAGAATGAAGGGAGAAGCAGCTCATGGAAGAGGAAGTTTAATGACGAAAATCTTCGCAAGGAGGGATGTTTTGAAATGTCACGAGTTGCATTACGGGGCAGAACAGGGAACTGGAACAGGACCAGAACTGGATGCTGCTTTCCAAAGTGTTTTCTCCCTGCTCTGGCGACTTCGGAGCTTGTTCTGCTTTGGAAGAGCAGCTGTGGGTGAGGGGAGGACATCTGGACATGGGTACCTCCCTGCTTTGAGACTCTTTCACAATGAAGAAGGAGTGAGCCATAGGGGAATCAGTTTGGCACCCAAACTTCTCATTCCCTGCCATATTCCCCATTTCCTCCTCTCACCTTTCCTAACCTCTGAAACAGACTCCCAGCTGAGATCCATTCCCGTTCGCTTTTACTCTGGAGAGTGGGTCTTAAGATATTTTCATCTGTTTCTCATTTCCCACATTAGTCTGAGACCTCCTCAATGGGGATTTTTATCTCCTTAAGACTAGGGGAGTGGGTCCCCTCCTCACCACTTCCAGCCTACATGTGTTAACAAAAAAGAAAACTATAAATAAAGTTAACTCCTGTGCCTCTGGCTCCCTTAGACAAGTAAGGGATTGGTGTCCACCTCCTTTAGAAGGAGAGAGCAGCTGTCTTCAATGTTAGTGGAGAAGCAGTGGGGCTGTGAAAGCAGCCAAATAAGAAAAGCCACTGAGAAGTGACACACTGTGATAGGGCCCCCACTCCCTTCTCGATGTGTGACTGAGTTACTGTTGAAACACCTGACACCACCATAAAGCCAGCAAACTCTCACGAACTTGTAGCAGGTGTTAGCATTTGTAGCCATCCCATTTCAACTTAAACTCCCCAGTTTCCAGAGAAGGTAGTTATGGAAGCAGGGGAGGAAGTGAGAGCATTTGTGTATAAAGTCTGGAATCAGAGGTTTCAGATACAGACCAAAACCTTTAACACAATTAACTCCTTTCTGAAACAGGAGAACATCAAGAAGAAGCTGAGTCTTTTACATTTTACAGATTAACCAAGTGGAGGGTCTGGGTCAAATAATGAACCTGATAAGAAAGAGAAGAATTAGCACTAATGGACTGTTCCCTTTCTTTCTACACATGAACTGTATCAACTACAGCCCCCTCTCACTTCTCTTTGCCAGATAATGACCCAAGGACAGCTGTGCACATTATTTGTCTATGAACAGAGTATCACATGGTGCTAGGTGCTGTGCACTTCAGGTGAATTAAAAGGGAACCCGTTGGAGGAGAGAACAAATACAAATCGAGTTCCAGTTGCCTTTCTTCTTATTATTTTTTTAAGTGCCCATTCCTCATCAGAGTATGAAAGTTATTTTAGAATACAGAATAGTTGAGTGGGTGCTAGGGCAGCTAACTTACTTGCCAGACTGTGTGTTCTTCATCACGTCTTCTTGCAACAGAATACTAGTCATTGCATCACTTATGTGCTGGCTATGCTGCAAGTATTGCAGCTTGAGGAGCCCAGGCAGAACTGGGTCTGTCGTGGTCTTGGCAGACATCAAACCCCATGTCAAACAAGGAGATTATGCTGAATAGAAAACAGCAACTGTTTAGTGTTATTGTCTGCCTGCTCTGTTATTAAAGAGATACAAAGTAGGCAACAGGACTTCTGCTTTGTTGGCCGTTGCTTTAATTTTTCTTCCTAGAAACTCATGGCAGTGTCTTCTGCCTCTTTTCCTTCTTTTATCTCTTTACTTGACCCAGGTCTCTCATCCTAATATAGACGTTTATAAGGGAAAGCGTCCAGTAAGTATGGCAACCTACATGGGGAAAAATGGAGAGTATGTCTTAGATTGAATATTTGTAAATTGTGATTGGGAAAAACACATGCTGCTAGGTGAACCTCAAGGAAAATGAAGTAGGTTGTCTGTATCAACCCACAATAGACAGCCACACACATCCTAAGAAACACACATCCTAAGAAATTCTTCATCCTAAGATTGATCCCATATGGACTTCTGCACTCAGTAGTAGTCTTGTGATGAAATGATGTGTAAAAATATGAATTTCTTCTTGGGAGTAGGTGGCTATGCAGGTCAAGTATAGGGGCGCAGGGAGGGTGCAGCTGGGGGCAGAGGTTGCAGTTACATGTACCGCTAAGGCCAAGCTGAGGCAAAAGACAGGGAAAGGTATTTCACAGGTAGTTCAGTGCTTACACTATCAGAAGACAGCTGCCCTATTGTTGCTGTAGAAGATGAAAAAACACAAACAAACAAACAAACAAAACCCCCCCAAACCCTTAGCAAAATGGAGACACAGTTGTAAACACCAGGAACCCTGAAACATCCCATGGAAATATGGAACTTGTATATCTCTCTGTGGTCGCTTGTAACCTTTCATTAAAAAAAAAAAAAAATTCCATGATGTCAGAGCAACGGCCTCTCCCACTGTCCAGACGGTTATAGACCACTCTGAGAATCAGCCATCTCTTTATGAGGTCATCAGAAAGCTCCTGTGATACCGATCAAGGGGAAGAAAATGCAGTCTAATGTGTAATCCCTAGAACAAATATTCAAGAAAGCTAAATGTAAAGTAGGGGCTCCTACATTTCCCATCTTTCATAAACTGGAATTTCCGTTTAAGGAACTGTGCATAAGTTACAATTGGTAAGAATAAGTGACAAGAATTAAAGGATTTATATCCCTCAAAAATTAAATACATTTAGTAATTGGTTTAAAAACAAATTCACAGCCACTGTCCCTCCTTTTCCAGGCACCGATAGGGAGGGGAATGTTAAGAAAAGTTGTCCTCAACAAATTGCCAGTTGGTGAATTTTGAAGTTAGAGGAAATTGGTGAATTAGAGAATTAGAGCTTTGGCTCTGTGTCTATTTCCCCTTTCCCACACCAAAATGGAAACAATGAAAAACTGCAGCTTCTCCAACCTATAATAAAACGTACAGAAGAAATGAAAAATGCGTTACTTTATCCCATGTGTATGTACTACATCATTACACCACTGAGAATGTTTCACTAATGATACAGAACGTATGGGGGTCTTAGATAATGAACTACAATGAGGTACATTAAAAATATAGATGAGTTTAATTCTTTACATTTATTTAACTGATTTAAAAATTTTTTTGTAAGATAGTTCCATACGATTTCTATGGATAGCAGTTTTTCGCACTGGTAGAGTCCAGGCTCAGTGTTATTACAAAGTTAACAGAGGCATAACTAGAAAGTGATCTAGATATGACAGATATCCCATGGTCTAAACTCTTGCTTGTTTTTAAAAGTTTGGACTGTGAGCTTATCCCATTCATATCTTCTGTATGTTTGCTGAAACTCTGAGAAAAGTTCTCTGGTTCAGTTTAATAAGTTCTTATTTGTGATAACCGCTTCCATTTTTCCCACAGATTTTTACTTTCTCCTTTCATCTATGCAATATATGGCATCAGCCTTAAATGTTTTCAGGGAGTTAAACTTTATAGTAAGGTTTCAAAGAAGAGAAAAGCTTATTTTATAGAGTTCTGTTTTTGTATGATGGTATCCACATACAGCAACAGGCTGAAGCAATAACAATATCCCCACCTTTGCTTACAACTCAAACTAAAAACCAATTTTCCATTAAGATAATTTTATATAACCCCAGTTACATCTCAATTTATGGAAATAATTACAGCAAATTAGATCACAGGAAAGTTTCATTAGCCAGTCATAGTTTTGAATTAAATTTCATTTTCTGTGAAAATTAGAGAAGCCGATCACTTGGTTCTCCATTCTATAATGAACTAGCACCATACATTAGCAGCATCGTGGGCAAGTGCAGTGGGGTAGTGGCCTGGAGGATGTTGTGGTCCTGACCCAGTGCTGCAGATGGGGCCATGACAGCTGAATGCTCAAGAGGGAGGATTATAGCAGATAGAGCCCCAACTATTTCCAAATCATTGAACCCTGGGTTAAAACTTCCTGCTTTTGATTTTGCATCTGTGATTTCTTTCATATTACTTGAGGAGCTCATTACTTGAGCAGCTATTGTTTGATATTTTAAAAATAAACCTCATATTATTATACTATATCTGCTGGAAGCCACAGGATAATGTTTGTGAATATTTAGGCATGTATATTATATCTTGTGCAGTTATCAAGGGATGGCTTTTTAAACTATTTTCAGTATTGTGTTTTAATTTTTCTCACATTCATATCACAGAGGTTTCACAAATGCCATGCACACAGCATGTAGCTTAATATTTACTTTGTATAAAGGACTCAGCAAATATTTTACTGGTAGTGATGCCTTTAACTAAAACTTATTTACTCATGGTGACTTAATTTGGACTGAGGTAGGTGAATCTCCATTCTTTCAATAAATATCTCTGAACCCCAGCCATTCCCCCCTTGCTCTTTTCTAAACTTTTCCTACTCAGCCTTAAATTAAGTTTATATGTACACTTCTGACCATCCTGTACATCTGGGACTTTCTATCATTCATCTTTTATTTGCCACAACAATTAACACAAGGATTTGCCTATAATAGGTGCTCAATAAATATTTTTCTCATCATTAACATAAGGAACTATGTATTATTCAGACCACCTAGTTTGAAGCACATCTATATGCAGTGACACCATGTGAATTTTTTCTTTCAGAGTAGCAGCTCAGGGTCCACCCTGTAATAAAATGTGCACTATCCCATTTACTCTGATATCTCTGTCTGTCTCAGTTAGACCAGGAAGTCCAGTTTGGAAGATGAAAATAACACCATCTAAAAATCATTTTAAATTAATATTTTGTAGTGTAAGTGGAAAGCCTTCAGACATGGAATTGTAAAGATAGATAATAGGAAACAGGGAGCTAGATCTTTCACAAAAGGAAAGGGGAGAAAGAGATAGAAGAAGGAGGGAGGGAAGGCAAAAGGAATTAATATATATCATGTACGTGTATCAAGCTCCCACAATGAATATAATCATTATGTACTGCAAACATGAACTAATACAATTAAATTTAAGAAAACTAAAGGCAGATTTAGAAGCCCTTTCTCCTAATCACACACGAACAGATTCTTCCTCTTGAAGTTGTCATAACTTCATTGTGTTACACCTGTCCTTCAGCAGACACACTGTCTTTCCTGGAGTGGTTAGTTTCTCAGGCATCCTGTAGACTCCTGCTTAAAACAATTGGTGCTGACTCCTGATCCTGAAAATATCTAAATGAAATAAGGCTTAATCTAAATACGAATTTCCATGGGAAAAGAAAAATATGCTTTCATCTCATTTCCTTGACTCTTAATAATTAACCTTATCATACATGTCTCTTGTTTTATACTTCAAATCATTTTTGTACAGTAGTATATACAAAGGTGAAATAACAGAAATAGTCATAAATTTCATGTTACACTGTCTACTCTCTTGTCTCTGAAATCTAAGCTACAATGTCTTTGATATTGTGAAGTTTGTTTGCAAGGCAGCAGCCATTTTTTAAATAAAACGTTTTTGAATTTTTATGTATATCCCAGAGTAGATCACTCTATATGGAGTGAATATGCATTTTATTGTACCATATTGTGATCAAGTTTACTATAGAAAAAAACTTTTTTTTAACCTGTAGTTTCAGTGGTAGGTCTCAGTTCATTTTTTTTTTTTATTTTAAAGAAAGAAAATAAAACAAAATTTCAAAACAAAATAATAGGAGATTAACAATAGTTAATACATTGCATATTGTTATCCTCAAAGTAGTTACTCAGAGTACAAGATGTAGGCATGAAAAATTGTCCAAACAATATGAATGGTAAATAAATATATGAAAGAATGTTCAACATCATTGGTCATTCAAGAGATGCAAATTAAAACCACACTAAGATTCCATCTCACTCCAGAAAGAATGGCTATCATTAAGAAAACAACCAATTACAAATGCTGGAGGGGCTGTGGGGAAAAAGGAACCGTTCTCCACTGTTGGTGGGAGTGTAGCTGGTGCAACCACTGTGGAAATCAGTGTGGAGATTCCTCAGAAAACTAGGAATACAGATCCCATTTGACCCAACTATTCCCTTTTCTTCCTTTTAAGAAATATGTGCATCATATTTGTAGCCAAGTGAATTTTATTGTTTGTTATTTACAACAATAAAAAAGATGTCCTTTATTATTCGAAACAATAACCCATGTTTTACTGAGAGACATAAAGGAAGACTGAAATTAATGGGAAGATGTACCATGTGCCAGTGTGGAAAAGAATCTGTCAAAGACTAACTTTTTTTGCCTTTAATCCCAGCACTCTGAGAGGCTGAGGCAGGAGAACTGCAAGTTTGAGCTCAGCCTGGGAAACATGGTGATTTAGGAAGACCATGTCTAGATAGCTAGCTAGCTAGATAGATAGGTAGATAGGTAGATAGATAGATTAGATAGATAAAATTATTTCTGATTTCTAGGCTTAATTTAGTTTTATCCCAGATCCTAGCAGGGATTTTTTTTTTTCACTTAAAGTTTTAAGTTATTTTTAAAATAATCTGAAAATATAAAAGGGCAAGACTAGACCAGAAAATTAAAAGGGTGGGGGCAGAAATTGGAAGCTGATATTTCACATTTTAAAAAAATCTAAAAGCTATAATACAAATTATGGTAATGGCATATGGATTCGTGAAAATAAAAGTGGAAATGGAGGAGGGGTATTCTGATACATATGTGCCACACTAGAATTTAAGTGAAATGACAAAATTTTGAAGAGCTGTATCCTCTGGAGTTTGCTTTGGACAGCAAAATATTTGTTATCTCTTTCAGATGCTGTCCAACAGTGTCTCCCCTCTGCTCACAGATATTATGGGTGGGGAATTAGATTGCTCAAGGGATTTAATCCATGAGCCCTGAAGCCATTATAAAGAAAAACTGAGTACATGGCTGTACCGCTCTTTGAGAAGCTGAAGCTATAGGCCCAAGGTTGATGCCCATTAAGGAACTAACTTGAAAACAGAGCTGGAGATAAGGTTTTTTCTACAAGTAGTTTATGTGGGAGATGATCCCAGGAACTATTTGCGAAGAAGAAAGGGAAGCAGTCAAAACAGCTTTTGCCATTAATTACATCACAGTGGGCAAGTGGCATCTGTTGTTCCTGGGAAATTTTGAGAGCCAATGTAAAAAAATGAACCTGCATTCATCTGTTCTAACCACCCAAAGATGAGACGACTTGGTTATTGATACAACACTTTCTCTCAGTTATTGGCTGAAAGGCGCGGAGTTGCGGAAAGATGCAAGTGCACTCTGGACACTTCCAATCTGCTGCTCCCATGGACAAAAACTTTGTTGGCCAAGGCCTTACACAATAAATACAGCTATTAGCATCTGGAATTCAAACCAGCAAGCTCTGAAGTACTAAGGTCAAGAGGCTACAGATGAAGAAAGGACCAGAAATATCTGATACAAAGCCAATATTCTGTGCACTTACTTTGGACAGTGAAGAAATAAGATGTTTCAGTGTTGCTGTGATAATTTGAATTGAAAAAAGGTGGGGAGGATAAAGTGATAATTGCTAAGCTCAAGAAAGACATGGGATGGGTGAGGGAAGTCAGTGAGAAAGTAACTTGGTATCAGACCAAGTTAAGGGGGAAAACACTGTGACTCCAAACTGGGTATATCAGTATGCACTTTGGACAGAGTAATGTTTTATAATAAATCCAGGATGGGTCCCAGTAGGAGTTATATTCTCAAACATTAAGTAAAAAAATCTATTATGAATAACAATCTTGTGTTAGCAATGTCTTGGGAAAATAGGCCCAGGGACTGTGTCCACACTAAGAATGAAGCTATTCAGAGTCATGATGGGATGGTCAAAAGTGTTTGACAATTCAGTGGGAGTTTAGTTTGAAAAGTGAGCATTCAGAAAATGTTAAGTTTCCTAGAAATACTGGGGAGACTGCTAGTAATTAGGTTTTTATTTAGATTTTATTTTAAAATATAGTCCCATAAATCTGAAAGACCTGATTTATCTTTACTAAAAATGTTTACATATTGTTCATTCTGGATCTTTGTATTAGTATTGATTTTTTAAAACATTGCATTAAAACATTATATTGACTACCAAGGTTGCTAATTTGGAACTCCCTTAAATTTAGCCACAGAGTTGAGTGTCTCATTCATAGCACCCAAATCCTGGTGCTGACATGAGACTGTTCAGGTTCCACCACACAAGAAAGAATGTAGCATAAACCTTTGGAGAAAAGAAATGGTGATGGGAAATCAGTTAACTACCTTGAAAAAATCTTAAGCTCATCTTTTGTAACAAATACATTTGTGTTTTATTAATGTGTTAAACAAAATTAAAATACAAGAAATTAATATTAGGTATCAGGATACAAACAGAATTCCTAAGCATAAAACAGGAAAAAGTGCAAAGAAAAGTATGTACAGTTTTGACTGCATAAAAATTAAAACTTCTATTTGTTTCCTAACCCATAAAATCTAGAAGGTAGGCAAGGAAATTTGCAACAAATGTTTTTAAAAGACCAAGTTATTCATATGTTAACCTCACTTTTGAGAAATAATTTTAAAATTTGAATAGAGATCCTTGAGACTGTCTATATTACTATAGAAATCTCTCTGCTAAAACCTATCCTGGTGAAATAGACATGTAGCCAAAGATTTAAAATAAATGTAGTGTTACATAGGGTTATCAGTAATAATAAACATTCTCAAAAGAATCTAAATGTCAAATAATTTAAAGCTAACAATATTATGACATAGTCATAGAACAGAAATTATGCAAATACAAAAATGATATTACAGAGTATTTAACCTGATCTTGAGTTGTAGCAGTGGGTCAGATGGCTGAGGGAGGCACAGCAGAGGAGACAACAGGAACACACTTTGGAGGCAAACATGATCAGTGTAATAGAGACAAGTAAATTGACTAAAGGACAATTTGGAAAGCATCTCTTCCAAAATTTCCTGACGTTTATAAGGCTTAGGGACTAAAGGAAAGAACATTTTGAAATTACTTGAACTAGATTTCTTAGCAGATGAGATCCTTTGTTAAATGTGGTTTGATTTAGGAAAATAAAAATGTATCATACAGGATGTGTAATCCCTAAGTGATGAGATTATTGGTGATTTTTATTTTTCTGGTATCACTTTCAGCATTATATTTAAGAATATATTCTTGGAGCAAAGGATTTTAGCTCTCACTATGGCACACTTTCCTAAAATTTTAAGGGCAATTTCTCTGGCATAAACATTATAATATTGAGCTGTAGGTAAGCAAAAGCTTTGAATATGGAATTATTTTTCCCAGTAATTTTAATAATATAGGAATAGGCTCAGGAAGCATATATGTAAGAGGAAATGAGATGGCTGCAGAAGTATAGGCTAGACTGTAGCAAACAGATGTCAAAGAATATGCTTGTTGGAATTAACTTACAAGGCAATTCTTTTAAGTCCTGGCTGGTTAGCAATCACAGTATCCATTTCTAGGATGTTCAGTATCTTTATGTTTTATATGAAACCACAAGTAGCACCATCAGGACCACTAAATTGGGTATCAGGAGACCGAGGTTCCAGCACCTCTTCTAACACCCCCATCCAGAAGAGGTTGACCCTCACTCACTATCCAGGCCTTCCCCATTGTCTATAAAATATAGGACTTTTTTCTGTAAAGTTTTATGGATTTTTGGTTGCATATCTAGAAATATTGAAAGATAGGATAAATATTGATTTGACAAAATTGTAGGTATAATTCATCTCTGAAACTGCCTGATTGGAACTTCCAAAATACATGCCAAGTGGTGATTGTATTGTATTCAATCCCTCATACTTTTAAAGGCGGGAACATAAATGTTCACAAGAAAATCAATCTCAAAAGCTGAAAAAGCAACACAATCTGGACAAATTAGAAGGAATCTTATTAGAAAATATAGATAGAAAGAGAGATAAAATATATAGGAAATTTGTAACAAATATTTTTAAAGATTAAATCACTGACACATTAACATTGTTGAAAATTAATCATGAAGTTTGTACAATAATATATGTTTGACTATATAATAAATTATATACCATGTATAATTATATATTTTATATAAAATGTATTTTGCTTTTTTCAACAAACTTGTCATGTAAAGATGATTGGTGGCATTTTTGATTAATGGTGTTTTAATGTGCATTTTGATTTAGGCATCCTGAGGCCTCAAAACCTGACAGCAAATATACTTCATGAATAGCAATGAATTCAGCCACCACAGTACCGTGGTGTCATTTGCTCAATGGGAATACCTAGTATTCTACCACAAAAGTGAAATCATCCTTAAAGGGGGTCACATCAGTCAGGAACTTCAAGTCAAGTATTAAATGATTTTATTATTAATTACAAAAGAAGCATCCTTCTCCCTGCTTTTCTCCATATGGCTTTTTCTTATTTTGACTCTCTAACTCAATGAATTCAGTGATTCACTAAGTATAATTTGATATCTGGTTGGAAAAATACATTGAGTGGCAGACTCCTTTATTTTCTTTCTCTTTATAAAAAAAGAAGAGGAAGAAAAACCTTCATGAGCTCATTGAAACATATTATTTTGTTTAAACACAAAGAGGAACATTTTAGCTGAACTGTGAGCTAAGGAAAAGGGGAACACTCAGGGTGGCGTACTTCGGGTATGATGCCATTTTGGATGGCTTTTATTTTCATCTGCAGGAGATGAGCATCATAAAAAATAAGTAGGATATTGCATATAAAGTTTAGAGAATTGAGTATCGCCTATGAAAGCAACAAGATTTACGAGAAACGTCTGGCTCAATTGCATTAGGGAAAAAAAATGATTTCAAAAAAATCGCTTCCCTGCCTTTTAAAATGAAAACCATCTGCAATGAAAAATTTAAAATGATAAATCTTCTTCTCTCACACTGCTACTGATAAATGGTTAGTTGTCTTCCTCTTTTTGGAGAAAGCAGAATAGAAATATAAGAACGTGATGTTTGTGGATGTAGAAATTAATAAATGTATATATACTCTTTCATGAATTTTTAATATGATTCTAAGTTATTAATTATTATTATTACATGATCTTATGAGAGCTATTGAATGTGACTGGGCTGTACCTTTTAGGTGTTGAAGTTCGGTAACATTTGACCTCTCCACTGCGGGCAAAGAACTTACTGTGTTTCAGTACATACAGTGATTTCAAATCCACGGGGTATCTTAAGATCGAAATCTGTTCCGTATGATATCATTTTAAATTAGTCAGTTTGTACATGCTTTTATTATTAGAGTTGATGTTAATCGCTTATTAATAGATGCCTTTAATATCCTTTAATTTTGGTAAAACATGTATATTCTTGTATTTATTCAAAATAGAAAGAAGAGGAAATAAATTCATAATCCTTTGTTTTGTTCTCCAATTCTCTCCTTCCCACACACACACTGAAGGAAGAAGGCAGGGACTGGAGTAATAAAGCTACACTTTAACCCCCTTTTTTGTTTTGATACTGTAAAACATGTATTCAAGTGTGTCCGCTGTTTCATTTTACCAAGATCCTAACAGATGGTGAGAACCTAATAAACGGCAATGACTGAATTCACGTAAAACTGTTCTCCATGTTCTGTCACCCTCAGTCTATTAATCTAGAGGGCCCTGATTCATATATGGCTTATGCTGAAGCAGGAGTGAGTAGTACTGTCCTCAATGGTAGTGTCTGTTCCTTTCCTCAAAAAATAGGGGCATTCAGCCCCCTTGGAAACATGTGAGTTTAATTGGAAATTCTAGTGCCTACATTACTAGTCGTAAACTAGGTAACTGTTTCCTAATGCAACCTGGCAGTGCCATTGAGGGCAGATTATACAGACCTGCCATCCTGAGGTGTTCTAAACAAGTGACAAATCATTAGCAGCACGTCTCTGGATCTCGGTGAGTGAGCTCTGTGGCTGCTACTGGAGGGAAACAAGACCAGAGAGGAGCGAGGAAGATCTGAGTAGGCAGAAGCGGCTGCATTAATGACTGGCATTGTCAGCACAGTGTGCTGGGGAAGACTGCAGCATCTTCACTTTCACCTTCTTCTCAGGGGTGTTGCTATGGGTACCATCTCAGAAGTGTCATAGTGAAAAAGAGCAGGAGGTAGACTGATGAACAACATAAGGAAGTAAAGGATATGCAACGGCATAACAATATGAAGACATCCTTCTCATACAAACGAGTGTGTTGCATACTTCGATAGGGACCCATTAAATATGGAGGATGGCAGACAGGAGAATTGGTTGAATTGTCAACAAATGACAAATAAAAGGTGCTTTGGAACTCTTTTATAGACCAAATTACCCATGAACATAATCATAGTGCTGGAACTTTATCACTTGGGTACAATCTTTTGTCACTAAATTAATTTATGAGCCCCTGGGAATTATATGCATTTGTGGTGTATGGGTGTTTTGTGGTGTGGCAAGATTTGGGAAAGCTGTTCATTATTTTAAAGGCTGTGGGGCTTTCTGTTTCACTTTTTCAAACTCCTGCTCCCTCCCATGATCAACGATTCTGTGGAGCTGCCAATTCCCTTGCACGTGGACTTCGAAATTAAACACCATGGTAACCTTCCCCTCTGTAATATGTTAATGATCATCGACCTAATTCTCTCTGTATTTATCATGCTTCAGCCTTTGAATAAAAGTCAGGAAAAATTATTAGGAGCATTTTAACAAATTGCAGCATTCCCATAACTGTGTTGTCAGATTCTTTCCTGGCAGAGTTGGAAAAGTGACATATTCTTAGTCACCCAAGTTTATTCAACTTATTAAAATAGCATAAACAATGTTGAGGTGGAAAACAGGTTTTGCTACCAAACTTTATTATTGTGTTATAATCATAGAGTCCATATATATATTTATAGGGGAGATTATTAAAAGTATTCTGGTGGGAACACACAGCAACTTTCCCTCATAGTTTGATTGGAAACTCAAAGTTCATATTTTGTAGGCCATGTGTCATTCAGAAACTGGCTTGAATAAGTTCTGTAAATAATATAGCAAGAAATTTTTTTGTTTGTTTTTCTTCCTTTCTCTATTTCTTTTTCTACTTGTGTTCTTCTATTTTTAAAATCATGATAGTTGCTAGGATGTCAACGAAAATAACATTCATAATCTGAAATCACTGCCCATTATTTTCACACATATATCGTATAACAGTCATTGGAAACCAAATTCTGAGGTGATTTGACCAAACTCTTGGGAGACTACTGCAGACACTTTTCTATAAAAAATATGTTTTTACTAAAATCATACAAAAGAACCCTTGCCCCTGACCTACTACATATTTATTTTTTGTAGGCATCAATTTACTCAGGCAAAGAAATAGGAGAAGTTCTTAGAGAGGCATGAGGTCTTGACTTTCATACACTACCATTTTTCTGGCTCTAACTTAAGGTATAGATTGTTGTTAGGACTAGAAGTAGATATTTATGGGAAAGTGAAATTGAATTTGACTAAGCAGTGAGAGGTAGGGCAAATTTGAAAATATAGAGAGGACCTGGTCTTTATTCATTAATTTGTTCATGAATTCAATGTTTATAGAACAGCTCCCATACATCAGGTACTATATTTGAAATTAGGGAAACAAAGATGAATGAGACACAATTCTCTCCCAAGGATCAAAGGCTCCTTAGGCATGAAAGATAGCTTGAAATACTGAAGAATAAGAGATGTAATTCACTGATGGTGATATTGCAAACTCCTTGCTAGACAGGGGTTAGATGGGAGCCAATATAAGGAATGTAGTTGGAAGAAGCTCAAAATAGACCTCGACATTTGAGACTTGGTTATCTACATGTTATTGTATCCATGTGGAATAGAAATTGTTCTTCACTGAATTGAAACGTCATTAATTTTCCCGTGTATTGTGTCCTTATGGAAACTAAAAGTTAAAAGGTTCTTAGTCATTTCTGTCTTTTAACTGTATAATCTGGGCATTTCTTATAATGGAATTTCTTGAAATCAACTATTGTTTTTTATTGTAGGGTTTGAAATAATTTTCTTTCCAGCTATGATATCAACTTAAATCCATTCCAAGAGTAATATGGGAAGGAATTATCTACTCAATCATTATTCAATTAAGTTTAATTCTATCATGGATATGTTGCTTCTGTTACTTTCTCAGATTTGAAAGTTGTCTGCATATACTAGAAGTATTTGGAGTAATATGTACAGTTCATAAAGTTATTAATTCACCATTGCTACTTACTAAATAATTAATAATGCTACATGTCATTATTAGTAACAATAAAAGTAGCACATATTACATCTTACAAGATAATGAGAAACTATCAAGCCATGTTCCTCAATATAACAAATTTTAGTAAATTTTATAAAATTATCCACCAAATTTAAAAGTTAAACATATTAACAACCTGCCAATATATTACAACATAATTATAAATTGTGTTCGGATTTTTTTTTGTACTCCAAAAGGTCAGCTTTACTACAATGTAAAATTTAGAGTCTTCATTGAAATACATACTTGAGAGAGCTGCTAGGAATTTTTATGCAACCATTAAATATACAAACATTTCTAAAGGACAGTGTGTCTATATGTACATACTTATGTGTTTATGTGTATGTATTTATACATATTTATATAAAGCATGTGTGAATATACATTCTCATATTTATCCATACATATGTCTGCCCCTGCATCTGGAAGAATGTGCTTGTGTTTGTAGAGTTGGTCCAGTGTTCGTATCCAAATGCAAATTTTGACTCTTATAAGTACATTTTCATATTTGTATCTCTTCCTTTCTCAGTAGTTTTGTCAGTTGGTATATTTCTTTGCTGATTTCCACTTTTTCTTCCTCTGCAGTATCCCCCATGAAGTGGCGCTGAAAGATCACGTTAGCACAGTTCCATGATGTGAAATACCACAAGTCTGCAATTTTTTGGTCTTGAGAGCGTCGCTGGGCTGAGAGGATGGAAATCTTTCAGTAATTATACCAGTTTGTATTCGTCTCACATTTGGGACCAAATACAAATCCGATCCACTTTTTCTCCCTGTGAATATTCATAAAAACAAAGTGCCAATTCTGGGTTAATCATGTATGGAACCAAATATGTTGATGAGTCCTAAGTATATACTGTATGTATGTATACATATGAATGTATATATTTATACACACTAATTTTGCTTGTGTCCTCCACTGTGCAATTTGTTTGTTTAGTATAGGGGTTGCTGTTATAATGTGTTAATAAGCTGCTGAAAGCTTGGCACCTATTACTTGAAATGACAGCTATGTTAGAAGCCTATTAACACTCCATAGCAGCAACTCTGCAGCTACTAGAAATGAATTTCAAAGAAGGTAAATGAACAAAAGCGATTCATATCTCTAAGGAAAGCAAATAGCATGCCCAGAACCATATACACTTTGGAAATGTACAGTATATAAAATGAAAAAAACTCTTCCAGTTAAAGAAACAACGGAAGAGAACGTTTGGAGAAAGGAAAACTGCCTAAAAGATTTCCAAACAAACTTGAAGACATAAAGGTGAAGGATACCAAGCATCACTTCCTTTCTTTGTTTCCATTGTGTTTAGTTGAGAACCATGTCAAACTTAGTTATAGGAATAGAACAGTACAGATAGAGGAAATTCACTTTTCTTTCCATGAGAAAATCTTAAATCATCTGGATCTAGCTCAAACTTTTTCGTAGTCTCTGAGTTAGAAGGACACCATTTGCCATTGTTCTCTGAGACAGGCTCTTTATGAGTTGGTTCACGTTGTCTTTGAACTACTTTACTTTCTCTTTACTGTAACTAAAATTTTTAAGATGAAATTTACCCACTGAACGTCCTGCGTAAATTTTTGCCATGATAAAAATGTGTTAAGTTAGGTTGGGAGTAGGTGTTTCTTTCTTTTTTTTTTTTTTATAGTACAGTATTGGGAGAGGTGGGGAGAATATTTAAGAAGAGAGGAGATTATACCTTGATGTTAAAGAAAGTACAGTTCCACAATTTAAGGTTAAATTAAGACTGAACTATCGATTTTAAGACCCTTGCTTTTAACATCAGGTATATAAGGAAAAAACATGAAAGGACTTCTAGATTTTAACTCACACACAGAAATTAAAGGTATTGGCTTTTGGATTTGTATAAAACTAGCAGTTAAAAGTTATAATAGGCAGTTTCATCTGTGGAATAATTTACATTACTCTACCTCTTTAATATTGGCACTGTAACAGCTTGGATATATAGAAACACTATTCTTGAATTTATGGCACCATAATATATATTACACATGTATTGTACATAATGTTTTGCATATGAGATGTGGTCAGGATTATGATGAATATTTAAATTTTAAAGTATTTATTAATGTAAAAGATACATTGCCATTAATCCTCCTCAAAATCCTCCCCTTCACTTCAAACACACTTATCTCTGCTTTCTCACTTTATGAAACAGTTCTGGATGTCCTTTTTTATGAGTGTCTTTACCTGCACTGTTGTGACTACCTCAGTGTCCTGAAGTGATTTGTGTTTACCTTTCTTGGTCATTTTGACTTTGAGGATGAGGAAGAATTTGCATAATGCCAAAGCTGGTGAATAAAATAGATGAGGACACACTACAGCAGCTTTCACTGTATTTTTCATCTCACCTGGTAAAGACACTCATGAAAGAGGACTTCCAGAACTGCATTAGAAAGTGGGAAGAACAAAGGGACACATGTTTTTGAAGTGAAGGGGAGTATTTTAAGCAGGATTAATGGCAATGTGTCTTTTTACTGTTATAATATTTTTGTTGTTGTTTAAACATGCACTGTATTGTCTGATCAGCATTGTACTCTACTACTTACTTATTTTTCTCTGTATAGTTCCTTTTTTTTTTTTTTTTGTGGGTACCGGGGGGTCGACCTCAGGACCTCGCGCGCCAGCAGGCGCCCGTGCCGCTGAGCGATATCACCGGCCCCTTTTTCGTATGTGGGTTCCGGGAGTCGAACTCGGGCCCTCGCGCTTGCCGGGCAGGCGCTTAAGCCGCTGAGCCATCTCACCGGCCCTGTATAGTTCCTTTTTAAAAAAGAAAATTTAAAGTTTTGGGATATATAAAAAATATATGTAGACTCTAGAAATCTGTATAAACATAAAACAAAAATCATTGCTTGTGTGTGTGCAGGTGCACATGTCTGTGGGCATATACTAATGAGGCTCCACAAATCAGTGTGGGGCACATTATTGTTATGTCAGAGGAGAAAAGGTGAGAAGAAAGGCAATTCTCTTATCACTGAGACTCAATAAAAATGTATTTTGGATGAAATTCTAATTTGCCAGGTAAGGTGACATGATAATTGCCCTTTTGGATACTAACTAGAAGTACTCTTTTCTGAAAATCTGTCAACCAAAACTTGTTCCCCTGGCCACTCTGTATGTAAATGGCACAATGACAACTGATGCTCATTACAATGATCCTAAAAGTATTCAAACAAGGTAATTTTTGGCTTTTTGAATAGCAGTTAAATATACTTAGTATTATGTATGAAATGATTTTTAAATGGATTCTAACATTTTAAAACTGTGTGACACTTAATAACTCTATTATTCAGAGTATTTGGTGACCCCAAATACTAGCAGAGAATGAACCAAATTTAAATTAAGCAGCATTTATTAGTATTCTCTAAAAACTTATATTCAAAAATGTGTATTCCCAGTTCTTTGTGAACTAATCAATATCATAATATTCTCAGTTTATCAATTAAATGGAATCTAGTTTTTCAAACAATAAAACCACCACATAAAAACTGCATACGCTCGTGTTCCCAAATTGATAAAGTTTATGATTTTTTTTACTTCTCAAAATAATTGCCTTATTTTTAACTTTTTATTGAAAACATAACACGTGTCTGAGAAAATTCAGGAAGCAAAGATGTACAGTTCAGTCACTCACCAAGAAGGAAGGACACAGCCGGGTGGCTAGCACTCAGGTCTAGAAGTACTGGATCATTTACCAGCATCATGGAAACTATTGTCCAGTCACTGACTGTTCCTTGACTCCCACTCAGTGTAACCAGCACCTCCACTTTCTTTCCTTTCTTCATTTTGCAACCTAAATTTGAAGTTTAGTGTATCTGCTTTTTCACCTTGTATACATAGAATCATGCAGTAAGCTTTCTTTCGCATCTGGGAGTATTATTTCTTATCTCTACTTCACAACATTAGTTAATTTTAATTTTTAAAAGTACTTTAATTGAGATATAATTTATGTATATAATTCACCTAAAGTATACTACCTGATAGTTCCTAGTGTGATTGCACAATTGTGCAACCATCACCACTATTGATTTTAGAGCATAAGCATGAAAGCAAAAATAAACTCCACCTCTAGGCCCCAGTCATTTCCTTATCTACTTCATCTTTCCATATATGTTTCCTACTTTGGAAAAAATTTAAAAATATTCTTTCTATCTAAATGTAGTTACGTTATTAGAACAATATCTCTCATCAATAGGTACTTTTAATCCTTCAAAATAGTAGTAATTCTGTGGATAACTCATTGTGGGATATGTATTTATATATTTTTGCACTATTGGGGATTGAACTCAAGGAGTGCTGAGCTGTACTCCCATCTTTTTTTCAAATTTTTATTTGAGACAAGTTTGCACTAAGTTGCCCAGGCTGGCTTTGAACTCGTGGTCTTCCTATTCAACCTGCCCAAAAGTTGGTGAGATTTTTAAAAGTTGACTTTATTATTTTATTATTCAGAAAGGTTTCAGCTTCACAGAAAAATTGAGATGAAGGTAAAGAGGTTTTCCATTTATCCCTGTCCCCCACACAAACAAGCTTCCCTCTTCCTAACATTCCCCACCAGTGTGGCACTGTTGTTGCAATGGACGAACCGCAGTGACATAGCATTGTTACTGAAAGCCTGTAGTTTATATTAAGTTTCATTCTTGGTGTTGTATATTCTATGGGTTTGGACAAATCTATAATAACATGTATCTTCCATTATAATATCATGCAGAGTACTTTAACTGCCTTAAAAGTCTTCTGTGCTCTGCCTATACACCTTCCTTTCCCCTAACCCCTCTGATCTTTTTACTGTCTCCCTAGATTTGCCTTCTGCAGGATGCTTCATAGTTGAAATCATAAGTATTTAACCTTTAACCTTAGCTTGGCTTCTTTCACTTAGTAATATGCATTTAAATTATGTAATGTCCTTTCATGAATTGATAGCTCATTTCTTTTTAGCACTGAATAATATTCCATTGTCTAGATGTACCACCCTTTATCCATTCACCCTTTGAAGGACATATTGGCTGCTTCCAGGTTCTGGCAATCATAAATAAAGCTCGGATAAACATCCATGTGCAGGTTTTCACAAGGACATAAGTTTTCAACTCTTTTGACTAAATACCAAGAAGCATTATTGTTGGATAATGTGGTAAAATTTTGTTTAGTTTTGTAATAAAAGTACTGAACTGTCTCCCAACATGGCTAAATCATTTTGTATTCCCATCAGCTATGATGTTGCCCCACATCCTCGACAGCATTTATATTGTCAGTGTTCCAAATTTTGGTTAGTGTAATAACTTCAGTGATAGCTCATTTTTCAATTTGCATTTTCCTGTTGATGTATGATGTGGAGCATCTTTTTATATGCTTATTTGCCATCTATATGACAAAGAAGATACAAACACTATGTATACATTTAGAATTGCTATATCTTCCTGGTGAATTATGTCTCATATCATTATGAAGTCCTCTTTTCCTCTGGCAATTCTTTAAGTCTACTGTGTATGATATTAATATGACTAGCTTTTGTTGTTTTTTTACTTTTAACATTTCTGAATGATTACATTTTAGATATATGTCTTGAAAACAATATTTACTCATTTTATTATTTGTAATTATCTGACAGTCTTTTGTCTTTAGCTGAAACATTGGTCTATATTAAATATGTTTATTAGTATTGTGGGCTTTGTTTACCATACTTTTAGTGATTTTTCATTTCTGACATTGTCTGTTTTTTCTCCCCTTACTTGTTATCTGTTAGTGTAATTATTTTTCATAATTTCACTTTTGTTAACTTGGAAGTTATATATTCATTTACTGTCCTTTTGATGATTATAATAGCGATTACAGCATGCATTCGTGGTTTAAAAATGTCTAGTATTAACAGGAGCTCTTATTGTCATCTTTAGTAATGCAAAGATCTGAGCATAATTTAGTTTCATCCGCACCTTCTTTTTAGAACACACACACACACAAGTAAACAGTTATTATTTTCATGCTGTCAACATTGCTTAACATTTACTTTAATATTTACTTGTTTTATTGTTTTTCAATATTTCCTTATTTTCCTGTCTTCCACCCAAGATGTTCTCAGGAGGAGGGTTCGTCTGTATTACCTACTGCACTATTATTAAAATTGGAAGTACTCTCCTTAGCAATTGTTCTAAATCTTTTCCAGTGTAATGTGAGTTTGATTATTTTGTTGATTGAGTTTAGATTCAGTTTTAATTGGAAAACTATTTTATTTACATAAAGTAAGTTCAAACATACAAATCATTATTTTATATCTCATTGATTTAAGTCTTATCCTGATCTATGTTCTAAGTTGGCTTCCTTAGTAGCAGATACTCTGATGAGGATTCTTGGGAAACGTATTCATTAGAAGTATTCCTGGGATAAACTGGTGGAGATTTAGAAGAGACAAGATCCAAGAATGGTATTATGGCTCAGTCATCCTGAGGTACTCTGAAGAACATGTTAGTCACACCTTTGACAAATTCTGATGAGAGGCAAAGGAAATTTAGAAAGAATATTTAGACTCTTGCCTTCTAGTCATTGTCTAAGGGATGTCTCCAATCCGACAATAATCCCTATACGCTTTGCTTTTCACTCGTACATGTGGAGGCTATTTGCAACAAAAGCACACTAGGAAATAGTATGCTTCTTAAAGAGTCCAAGGAGAAAGCGGGCAGAGAAATGATTGTGTCTGCTACAACTTATGAGGTCATGTCTTGGCTGAGGTCCACAGATACAATTCAGGAGTTCCAAAAACTTCAATGGGAAGAAAGTACACATGTATTTTCTTTAACTTTCAGTGAAATTTAGTATTTTCTTAAAAAATTATGGCATTAGTAATATTAGGCACACAGGAAAAGTATATGTTCTCAGATAGCACAGGGCCTAGAATAGTAAGAAAATTACTCAGAGTATTTAATTTTTGAAAAACTTATGAAAGAAAGAATAATGAAAATGCGTAGAAATTAATGAGTTAACTACTCACATTTCCATTTTAAACATCGTAGAATTTGGCTAGAAAGTGTACACATTGCTACAATCTGGTAATTTGGTACTGCAGCAAATGATAACAGTGTTGGAAGTGAAATAATAACTTGGAACACAAGTCAAAGAGATAATGGGAATTAATTCCAGTAGACAGCATGTGTCCAGAATTTTGGTTATTTTTAAAAGCAAAACAAAATCTCAAATAATGATGGATATTCTTCTAAAATTCATACCTGGGCAGTGAAAGGCTGTTACCCACAACACCAAAATTCAGAAGTGTTGAATTCTTTTGAGTCTTATTACAGTGCTACATGTGGAGTATAGTTTTGTACCAGGAACCTACCTTGGATCTCATCTAAGGAAATATCAATACTTAAGATACCAACCATAATATTATAGGCTGGTTAGGTAGCTGTAACTGGCCCTATGAGAAAGCTGCATTATAGGGTAGAAAGTATATTCAATTCTACCTACTCCCACATATTAAATATTCTTACCCATCTAATGAAAAGTCATATTTCTGTTTAAAGCTGTTATTTCTAGCTTGATGTGCTTTGAATACTGTGCACAGACCCACAGAGAGTCTAATGAAGACCTATCTTTACTGATCGTCACTTCACGTTCGTGTTTGTTTGGGGTTAATGTACGTCTCCTTCTTAAGAACACGGTTCAGCCTCAGTGATTTCCTGAATTTGGTAACTAAATCTCAATTACATTCCTAGCCGTCTCCTATTTTTTCCTGGGCTTTGTGCATTCTTCTGTGGGCCAGGAGCTCTCCTGTATATCAAAGGTGGCTCCTTGTAGAGAAGGGAGACGTGAAGGGCCAAAGGAGCCCGGAACCTGACCCCATGTTACTGCCTTTGCTTGAGAAAGCAGAGAAGTTAAAAACACTCCCTAAATAATTCTCTTTAAATCAGAAGAAAAATGATTTTTTACAGTTAACAGTTAGATGCATGATGATTAATGTTTTCAACCTTGAGGGCAAACTCTGCCTGTTTAGTATGAATTTTTTATTTCTGTGTTTCAAGTGAAAAATATCCTGGGGTCCTTTTGAATTTCAAACAATTAGTCCAAATTTAAAATGTATTAGGTTAATTGTATATTTTTAATCTAATTTTAATATTCTTTGACTCTGAAATTGATAAACTAGCATTTATTTGCTCTTAAAATCATTCAAAGTTTGTAACAATCTTTTATGCCTTTTTAAATGGCATTAATGCTTAATAATGAAAGCCTGGCCTAGGGAGGAGATAATGTTTAAGAGCCGTAAGAACCCATGGGGCCAGAATATAAACCATCTATCTGCTCTTTGCTTTTCCCATGAGGATGTATTATATTTTATGAAATTTAGTGTGGGGCTTCCTCCTCTGGGGGACAGTTAACTTATATATAAGTGATAGACTAGGCAGATGTGATTGTCATCATTAGCTGTACCACTGAATCACATAGAAAAAGGGACAAATTTACATGATCTTTGTCTGAGGGAATATGAGGGAACTACCCAGTTTTTTTCTTGATAAGAACAAAAGAGAAGGCCCTTTGTTGAGATCTCTGCTTGTGTTACTCTGGGCAAATATAAATTTTTCCCAGATGTCAAATGTAAAACAATAAAACTTATCATAATATATTTACACAAGAAAAAAAATCTGGAAGGGTGTATAGGAAAAAGTTAACAGTAGTATTTGAGGGAGGTACAGGTAATTTCTGGTGTTGTGGTTTGATCTGAAATGTGCCCCCAAAATCTCATGTGTTTAGGAGGTGATTGGACCATAAGGGTGTTGCACTCATTGGTGGGTTGGTCCACTAATGGGTTCGTAGCTGATGTGCTGTCCTGAGGTAGGGTCTGAGGGTGTGACCTGAGCGGATGTGTCTTCCTTCCTGCCTCCCCGTTCTCTCTCTGCTGCAATGATGTGAGCAGCTTTCCCACTCCAGACCCATCCATCATGCCTTCTTTTCCCTTGGAGTCAGCTGACTGTGGACTGTAACTGTGAGCCAAAGTAAACTTCTCCTTCTGTAAGTTGCAGGTGTTGGATATTGAGTCTCAGGGACCAGAAACCCTTTTTTAAGACAACAGGTAATTTTGTCTTGTACTTTAGATCTTAACTTTTTATGATTAGAAAAAGCACAACAATAGGGATTAAAACAATATCATTTTAAGTTTTGTTTTTGATTTTTTAATCAATAAAGCTCTTTTTAGAGATGAAATTTTCCATGAAACTTGAGAATATAAACAAATGTTTGTGGAGTTGTTCTATGAAGCCAAGGTGAGAATGCATAGCCCTGGCCCCTTGATACTGTCTCCCCTCCAACATGCCATAAGTCCCAGGCTTCAGACAGTAAGTGTTTGAAACCCACTTCAGTATAAGTTAGTAGAGACCAACAAAAGTAACAGCCTAGAATTGTGCCAGTCACACAAACTTTGCCGAAATAACGTTAACTACTAATGTTATTTTCACCCATTGTTTTTAGGCTTCATTCTGTAAGAAAGTGGAATAATTTATGAGAAGGATAATGAGATAACCCTTTCTTTCCTTAAAGAGCGTTTACATTATGAATTCAGTTTCTATCACAGAAGAACTTGATTGATGAGTCCATGTTGCTGGCCCAGACTTTGTGCTGAGTGTGAACTGGCTAGTCAACCTATGTTGATGGATGAGAATCACATAGTGTTGCTTTTTGTGACCCAAGATACACAAATAAAACAGGGTAGGGATGACTGAGTGTGGTCAGCTCAGGTTTTCTCAAGTCTGCTCATTTCTCTGCTCTTTGAGTCACATATCTGATCAATCTTTCAAAATCAAATTTCGATTTTTGGCAGAAGGAATGAAGAGGGTCAAGCTAATCATTTGAGGATTCAGCATTGAAATCCTATTCTGAATGTTTTTAACCTTTTGTTTGCTTTATTTCTAAAAAACATGCATTGTTTTGCCATTGTTAACATTTTAGGAATTTTGCAAGTTGGTTGACATCATATGCATAGCTTTAAATAAGTGATAGAGTATTATTCATATAATGGAAATTGGCAAACTTTACATTTGTCTTTCTTCTGGATCATGCCACTGTGCAGGGACAAGATGTGCTCTAATTCCTGAGACTTGGCTCTCCTTCAGACTGGAGTTCCTGTCTTAGTCTCATGAAAGGCTTTAAACCCTTCATTATTAGATGTTTATTCCAGTGACGAGTTTGATCTTCTATTCCAGCTCTAATCTTGGCTCCTGCTCCAAATTATCTGCTCAAAGTTCTTTTCTAATATCTGTTTAGTTAAGATAATCTTTACTTTATTCTTATCTCTTTTATCTTGGGTCTTAAATCATCATTTTGCCTTCCTTATTATGTGATATCATTCCCTACTTCCTGTCCTAATACTCATTTATTGTTTTTTTTTTTTTTTTCCATTATGTTCTATCTCAAAATCTGGATTACTTCTTGTTTGTGGTTCTGGATTTGCTTTACCCTTCTCTCAGTCTTGTCTGTCCCAATTAACAGAAATAACTCAATATTATTTTTGTAGAATTAAAGGAAATTGACTATACTCTCCCTAGAAATATTTTCTCATATTATTAGGCTTTCAATTATTTAAATGTAATTTGTTAGTGGTTTTAATTTTAAAACCTAATTTAGCATTTTAATAAATAATAACATTTAATATCCATAATGAAGGTACACCATATATAATGTATTTAATCTCTTAACACAGCATCTATACTTTCTCATAAAATAACCAACATTAGTTATTTCTGTCCATGTTTCAAACACTGTTTTGTGTGCTTCGCGTGTATTAATTCACTTAATTCTACAGAACCCCCGAGAAACATAAACTATTATTACCACTTCCATTTTATAAATGAAGAAATCGAAATAAAAGAGAGGTCATATAGCCAATAAATGGCAAGGTGATGATTTGAACTGAGACAGTTTGACCCCAGTGCCGTACCTTAACCATTCTGCGATCTTTACTCTTCCTAATGTGAGCGCAGAGCTGTTACTCCTGAGAAACTCTCCATTTTCTTATTACTGTTGAGAGCTCACACCATGCAGCAGAGAATTGAACAAAGTAACACCAATGAGAGATTTTCTAGTCAAAAATGTCTTTCTCATATGCAAGGAGAGTTGGAGTAAGTGGCTTAATAGAGAGGCCTTTGAACCACCAGAGTAATGAGCTAAGACGTGAATACACCCCCTCATTCTCTCTTCCAATATTTTAGTTGTTTTCGTGAGCTATAACAGTATTCGACAGTAAATATAACAGTGTTCTGCAGTAAAAGTAGAATAGAAAATCGGGGAAGGAGATAAGCAAGTCATCTAACAAAAAGCAAAACATTAAACATAATTCAATTCCTTTCTGTTGTTTGGTAAAATAGACAAATGTTTAAAGATGAACATATTGACATTTTTTATCTGAGCACAAAATTATATATACATAGATAGATAGATAGATACTATTTTATTACTCTCTCTCTACATATTATATATATATATATATATATATATATATATATATACATATATACTCTGTTTTATTATAAAGCTCACACTGGTACATCTAGAAGCATCTAGAAGTTCTGGAGTTATCACTAGCATCAGGATAACCCTGAAAGAGTTTCTGTAATGATATTTGACATTTATCCTTAGGAAAATAAGACCAAGTTATATCTATCCATGTCGTGAGATTTGGAATATTGACTAGAAAATGGTGAAACTGAATTGCAGTGAGACAAGGATGAAGATACAATCAATCTTCATCCTAAAGTCACGAATGTTTTCTGGAAAGTTCACACAAAATGTAAAACCTGGTTGATTGAAAGGCCTCAGGAATCATCTGGGTAAAACAAATTATTTCCAGATAATGAGTACTAACTTTATAGTTTCAGAACTGCTCTGCAGAGGGTAAGGCTATTTAATCTAGCAAAAATCTGAGTGATTTACTGAATAATCCTAATTCTAGCCCTTAGTTCCATTCTCTGGAATTTGTAGGGAAAAACATGTGAGGCCCAAAGAAATGCGTTAGATAGTAGCCCCTGCTCTGCCCGTTGTGTTTTGTAAGCAGGAGACAGAGCCTGGAGCAGGGACCCTGGGCCTGGTTTATCATGCAGCGCTCCTTTGTTAATTCTTCTTACACCTTCTGGCCAGAAGACAAGGTGAAGGGAGTCTGTTGGTTCTTTCCTATATATTATCAGTAGCAAGACTGGTTGGGTCTGTCAGGTGTGTTCAACTTAGATCTGCTCTGCCTGGCTCAGCAGATACTCAAACAAAGCAACAGCGGCTCAAACAAAAGTAAGTGATAGATTTAAACTACGGACCAGCTATGTCAAACCTGGTGTCTAAATAGCCCTTTCAGGCCATTTTTTATCTCATTTTTGAGTGGAAAACATGTATCTATGATATCTGTGCTTAATTAATTTCAGAATGGGAGGAAAGATCCTGGCAAGTATTTGTGACAGAGACAAATCTTTTGTGCGTCTCTGTTTTACCTTTGGTTGCACTTCCTGTGTCTTCCTTGCTGCCCTGCCTGATGCCTGGTACGACCACTTATCTCCTAGATTCACAGGCCTTCTGCTTCCCTATCTACCTGTTGCTTTCAGCAGCCACACAGGCCGTCCTTCATCTATTCTCCGGCTTCTTCTCCCTTTCACATCATAATAAACTCCTGTTCTGATCTGCACCCTTAGGACCCCGAATCCTGCTGTGTGGTGATCTGAAAAACCAGACCTTACTGCTATCCATCTATCGAAGTATTAAGCAATATCTTAACCCAGCTAAATTAAGCATTTCCTTAAGGAGGTTCTTCCAGGGCTGGAGTAGTGTGTGATAGGAGTTCCATTACCAGTCAAGAATGCTTTGGTGTATTTAAACCAAATAGGCAGAGGCTTAATCCAGTTGTGTATGAGACCAGCCCTGAACATTGGCATTTATTTAAATACCCTCCAGGGACACTCAAGTCTTCAGTGCTGCACACACAGAGATTCAAATCAAACATACACACACACATGGACATTTCCTCTCTGCTTCCCTAGATACTCATAATATTTAAGGCCAAGCTGATGTTGGGAAAACCCCTGAGAATGGAGCTATTCCTAAGGGATTTGCCTAATGGAGCCACTGGCATTTCCTACTTCACCAGAGAAGTGCTGTATGTGATAACTTTGCATAGTCTCCAGGGATTTTAGTAGCATGGAGCTCAAAATAGTAGTCCATTCAGAACACTCAAGAAATAAAGTGTGCAGGAGACTGGACTCTCTTCCTGCTCTCCCATCTCTTAACTGCTAATTGCTATCTGCTTTTCAAGGGGCATTAAATAATCGAAAATAACTACTACTATTCATATTTTAGAATGAACAAAACATATTTATATGCCTGTCCTTTGATCCTCACAAATATTATTTCTCTCTCTCTCTCTTTCTCATCTGGGCTTATGGTAAGGCTCAGAGGGACTGGGATTTTTCCAAGGCCACCTACCTATACACTGATATAATAATTTATTAAGATTTTAATTGATGCTTTTTCCTCATTTTTTCAACTACATTTTGAGAAAGTAAACTTGGCTTTTTGTTCTTGGGCCTATTGTCATGGAGTCAAGATAAAAGTAATCCAAGGACAAATTCTTTTCTGCTTTGTTTTCTAATGTGAACTTCTTAAGAGGACAATTGTAAGGAAGTAGAAGTGAGTCTCTGGAGGGGAATAGAAGGAAAATCTACCACTGTGGGGAAGCAGCCATAATTTGGAATGACCTGGTGTAGATGCTGTATTTTGCTGGCCTCAGGGCTGAAGCAGGACCTCAAGGGTAAATGACTGCATGATTCACCAAAGAAGGCTCAACCGTGGGTCCCAGCCTCCGCAAAGGCATCCTATCCAAGAAAGTAGGCACAAGTTTACCTCTCAGGGACACATGGGCTTGGACTTGACAGGCGGTGGCAACCAGAGACCAGAGAAGACACCATAAATGAATGTTTTGCATAAAATTTGTGATCATTTATATCGTCACGGGCTTGGGAGCAAGATTTTGTATTATAGTCACTGTAATTGCTTCGGTGAGGCAGGACTACTTATACATTTAATCTGATTGAAAAACCTGAGCTTGTTAAGTAACATGTGAACCTATTAAGTTGGGAAGTATGGCACTGCAAATGGGGTTGCCTTTCCACAGCTCTTACTGCTCACAAAGTTTATATTTAGATGGATTTCACTGGAAAAGATCCAGTATAGTCGTTATTCTGTACACTCACAACAAAGAGAAATCCAGCCCCTGTCTCTTATTGAATTGTTCTTTATTTCATTCTGTGGACATGGATCAGATAGTGTTTCCAAATTGCTGGGTCAGGCAGCTGGTATCAGAGATCTGGGATAGCCGAGGTTGGGGGTGGGGAGCAGGGCATAAATAGATCCCATGAATCATGAAGTTGATCGCTTTCTGTGTTGGGAATAATAGCTTATAAAACACACTGCAGGAGACTGCAGTAAGCGTTTAAAAATCAAATCACTTTTTAGATTTTCCAACTCCTTGAACAACTCCTAATATTTTCGAGGCAGAGCTATGTACATATACCCTCTGCCTTTTGATGGTGAGCAGAGCAATTTTATTGTTGTTGCTTCAGAGTAGAAAAATTTTTATGATTCTGTATTTGAGTAAAAATCTTTGAACTTCAATTTAAATTAAATGAAAGCTAAGAAACAGCCTACAGATTTACATATGGTATTTGGTCATTACACTGAAAAAAGAAAACCAATAATGAAAGAGGAGGGGTTAAACAGAAAAATCCCTCTCCCTAATCCCTCATCTCCTCCTTTTCCTCCTGTCTTCCCTCTTCAATACGCCGACCTCAGAGAAACACAACAGAGCCACAAATTACTGTGGGGTGAAGCTCCTACTTAATAATGACATTTTTTAAGTTAGTAAAAATCTGCCAACATCTGCAAGCTCCTCTACAGAGTTGTGAGCCAAAGTTAAAAATCATGTGTGACAGTGCTGTAGAAAATACAATTGATTCCAGTCTGATTGTGTCAGTTCCAAACACAGACAATATTGATGATGCTGAACAGTAATCTTATTGGGCTTGGACCCAACTGAACATTGGTCTTTGTCAACTCATTATTCCTCTATCAGAGGGATCTCTGCAGATTGATATTGCCAGCACCTCTTGATGTGTCTCACAAATCACTGTTCTCCTGTTGGCAGGCAGATTTGAGTATTGCACAGTAATTGCTGGGTTTTTCTTCTCTCTTTCTCCCCCTCTTTTTCTCCCTTTTCTCCATGACTCACTCATTGCTAGGGACAGTGATTACATTTTAGAAGTCATTGCCATCTGAAAGACCATAAAGGTCCTGATGAGACAGAGTAGATAGACATTCAGTCTTTGGTGAAGCCAAGAGCTGTGTCCGTACCACCAATCCATTTGGATTGGCAAAATAAAGCATTACATTTTCTCCCTTCCCTTCAGACAGTTAATTAGAGAAATCCGTAAATGTTTTAGAAGTCTGCAGTATTGCCTATAGGAAAGTTCAGCTCTGCAATTGAACAGTCTCATTTGGATGATTAGCATTGTTTCTGCATTTTTAGCAAGTTTGAAAAGTGTATTGTCTTGTAAGTCATGGTGGGTGAGAGGAACAAGGCATTGGGCATAACATTTTGGACTAATAATGTTGTCTTTTGTGATTTTAATGTGCTTTACTTTAGAGCTAATTGGACAACCCCATGAAAATAGAAGTCTTCTAAACTCAGTATATTGGAAAGATACTAAAATGTAAATAGCTTTTAGGTAGTTATTCAGGATAAAGTTAGGTCTTTATCATAGTGCCACAGTTAGTTTTCCTCCTGGATGAAAGTCTTTTCCAGGCATTGTGTATAAAGTATTTCTCTAAGGATGATCCAGGATGATGGGGTTTCAGAATTTGTGTTTGAGATCATTTGTTGTCAACCATGAGAATTTATCTGTTGCTCTAGGAATTCACAACACTTTGAACTAGCAATAACAAATTAAGTTCCAAACTTCTAAGCAATCGCTGTGAAAAGGCCCAAGCCCCTATGTCTTCTGTGGTTTAAACAGAAGGGATTCTAATACGGTATTTATGCCCATCGTGAGTGGACACTGAGGCTGCTGACAGAGACTTTCTTTCCGTCTGACTCACTCTGGCTTTCATGCTTTTCCATTCAGAGCAATATATTATGAAAAGTAAAACAAGCATAAGAAACTGATTTTAACAGAAAGGAGTTTACTACAGACCTAACAAAGTGAAAATAATACACAATAAAAATTTCGTGGGCCGGTGATATAGCTCAGTGGTATAAGCACCTGCCTGGCAAGCATGAGGTCCTGAGTTTGACTCCTGGTAGCCGCATATAAAAAAAAAAAATGTATCCAGTATCATGGAGGTTCCTGAGAATACCTCTTGTAGAGTTAGCAGAAGCTCAGATCTGATACCTTTCTTGCTGTCCATCACTTCTGAAGGTAGAAGTGTGTTTTTGGCAAGAGGCATGCCTACATAGTCAATTCCACCATGCTACCATTCAGTGACACACTGACATCAGATGGAGAAGAAAAAAGCTGTGTGACCTCCCCACTCCACTTCTTAGGTAGAGTTGTTTCCTGCTCCTGACCTATGCTAAAGACTATTGCAACTGAGGGAGGGGTCATATGACAATCAACCTCAAAAAACTCAATTTTGACGTATTGATTTGACTCTTATTGTCTACATTTTTCTGGGTTAGAGAAGGTAATCGAGTGTTTGAATTTGAATGGTCTCAAATGGAAGGATGTATGTGGAGGAAAAAATAAACAAAGGGCATTTAATTGTCTGTGTCAAGTGTAATTATCTCAGGAGAATTTAAAAGCAAAATTTCTATCAGGTTGACAATGCAGGTAATAGGAAGTTGGCTGTCCAGAGCCCATCTTACACCACTGTCCTCCCTCTCCTTCAGGAACATTTTTTTGTGGGTAAAATTACAAAATACCATAGCACAACTTGGTCATCATGGCCAGCCTTGAAGTTGTACTGGGTGACAAGCAGGAAGATGAAGTGCGTCTCAAGCATCCTTCTTTTTTTTTTTTTTTTTTCTTTTTTTTTTTCTTGTGGGTACCGGGGGTCAACCTCAGGACCTTGTGCTACAGCAGGCACCCGTGCCACTGAGCGATATCACTGGCCCTTTTCTCATATGTGGGTTCCGGGAGTCGAACTCGGGCCCTCGTGCTTGCCAGGCAGGTGCTTACGCCGCTGAGCCAGCTCACCGGCCCTCAAGCATCCTTCTTTGTGTTGGTTTTCAGATGAGAATATTGGTATTCCTGAGCTGAGTACATACGTACAGGGGCACCTGACTAAAGAAATTGTCTTTTTTACTGTTGATTCATCACCAAAGCACAAAATATCTTTTTTTCTGTCTTCAAAAATTGGCATACTTGCTCACATTGAGAAGCTTGATCACTGTAAGAAATGATGACAGTCATTATTGGAATATACTGAGTGGTGATGCTCTCTGGTTTGAATGCTTAAGAAATTATACATCAGCACGGAAAGAAAATTAAAAAGTAAATCAAGCTTTAACCACAGAACAGCAACAAATACCCATACCTACAAATATTTTTTTTTGTTTATTTTGTTATTTAATTTACTTGAGTGTTACTTTATTTTTTCTTCTAATTTTTCAGGCCTTCTTCGAGACATCTACTATAAATGGAGATTTATATAGAATCACTGAAGATGAGAAAAATCTGTTATCAGTGAGAAATGGAGGAGGGGTCTTTGTATGATTCCCTTATGCATGGTATTTATTGTTGTCTTGAACACAGGAGAAGTTGAGGTTTTAGTTGACTTAGAAGTTACTTATGGGCTTCAAAGTTGTAAGGAATAAGATCCAGAAGACATAACATTAAGGAAGGCTTTAACACTACTCAAGGTGGCTGTTTTGAACAGGAAACTAAGTTTTATAAACACAAGTTCAGAAAGCTCAGTCAGTTACGTACATTTCTTGAAGCTATTTAAATGAATGAGTCTCTCAGTCCTCTCCTTCCAAAAAAGAAATGTACTCTTAGCAGTTTGGCCCATATATTTTTAAAAGTGCCATGAAATTCTTGCCTTCAGGTCTATACTTTTTGTATTAAGAATCAGGACCAGCTTTATTGATATGTCACCTGTGTGGTCACACAGGTTAGACTTGCTTAGGCTCTGCTACTGCCATCTTGAAATTCTTAATTTTTAAACAAAGAGCCCCACTTTTTTCTTTTGCAAAGGGCTCCACACATTATAAATATTATTATAGTCAGTCCTATAAAGAATGTGATTTGCTCTCACATGAAATTTCTTTCTTCCTCATTGTGTACCTCATGAAAAGGACGGTAGAGATCTCTGGGAAAAAGTATAAACGAGGAGTTATTTGACCTTTAAATATGTCCCATGTTCAGCTGTCTTGTCCAACACCCAGAAAACCCTTGCATAGTGTTTCAAGACACATACAACTGTCATATGACTCAACTTCCAGAGGGTATTGGTAGAAATCTCCCCATAGGACCATTCAATTTCATTTTAAATTATACTTATACTTTCCACAAACACTATAATGGCAAGTAACACTTAGTGCTTCATTTCCCTTGAAAACTAGAGAACAAGATGAATCAGACTCTTCATAATAATATTCCTTGAATACAACTAGAAATAAAATTGAGAGAAAACAACCACCTCTCACAAAATATCGCCAATTCTAATTTTTCAATCTTTTTATCATAGTACCATTTGCAAATGTTTAATGAAAATTGTTTAAATTCTGATGATATTTGGCAATATGAATGTCAAAACCTAATTCTTTAAGGAGCATACCCAGGGTGCTTTGTTAGTTATGCCCAACCATAAGATGGGGCTTAAGTCCTGGCTTTGTCTGAACCAGCTGCCACCAGGCATTCTCTCCTAGCATTTCTGTGGTGGTGTACAACAGCTCGTTGCTGCGGCCCTCAACAATTACTGTTCCCACTTTGCAAATATTTGCATGATTAATTTTTCCTGATGTGTGCATTTCCAACCATAAACACAAACAGCTTTTCATTTCAAGTAAGTGAAGAGGCACCCTGAGGGGCAAGATCATACATTTTTATGAAGTTGCTGCTGCAGAAACTTATAATTTTACCGAAAATTCCATTTTTCCTGGAAAAAATGAAAATTTACTACCTGTGAACACTACTCTTCATTTTCACAATATAAAGTGACAACAAGAATAAAATATATTTATATTTAGAATATTTAATATGGGGTGGTGGTCACAGTGTGCTATTCTTTTTGTATTTACTTAGCACCTCTCCCAGGAGTAGGAGGTGCTTATAATTTTTTTTTTTGTGTGGGTACCGGGGGTTCGACCTCAGGACCTCGTGCGCCAGCAGGCGCCCGTGCCGCTGAGCGATATCACCGGCACTTTTTTCGTATGTGGGTTCCGGGAGTCGAACTCGTGCCCTCGCGCTTGCCGGGCAGGCGTTTAAGCCGCTGAGCCATCTCACTGGCCCGGTGCTTATAATTTTGAGACTTATGTTGCTTCCACTCCTAAAAACAGAATTATTGGGCAGCTTCACAAGTTATGAGCATAATAAACCAGGGAAATAAGACATAGGTTATTAAATACTTTGAGAAAATTTCTCTGATGTCAGGATTCAATGCTAGAAATTTCTGTGATCATGAAGAAATCACAAGGATGCAGAAAGCATTTATTTGCTTTTCTAATAATAGAGAAAAACAGGTTTCCTTCTGCAAGGTTCTAGTAAAGTAAATTTGTCTTTTATTATAAGTTTATATTTTGAGCCATTAAAATGTAAAGATCTGTAACCTTTTCATCTGTGTCTGAACATTTAACTAATTTGTGGAGATTTAACTTGGATTACCACTCTAAAAGTTGGTCTAGAGACAATGCTTACCAAGGTGCACTCCTCTCTACCATATTCTAGAGGTATATGAGTTGACTTTAAGTGCTACAGAAATGAATTTTTTTTATATATATTGAGTCCTGGGAGTCGAACTCAGGACCTCGCGCTTGCCAGGCAGGTGCTTATGCTGCTGAGCTATATCACCACCCCTCATAAAATGAATTTTTTTAAAACTTTAATTATGTGCATATTTTCATGAGTAATGGGAAGTATGTGTGTGGTATGTACGTGTGTAATATCAACCTCAAGTTTTAGTTAATCTTTTTAGCATTGCCTTGAAAATAGCCAGCGTGTCATCCATCTCATACTTTCACACTGTGTTCAACAACATGTCACTGATAAATCAGGAACACACCCTCCTAACTGACCTCTCTGCTTCTACCCTTGCTTCCCTAAAGTTAATCTTCCTCTTGGGAATCAGAGAGAACCTTTAAAATTCCAAGTTAGATTGAGTCATTCCTCTGCTCAAAGTCCTCCAGTAGCTTCCCATCTCACCAAAATTAAAGTCAATATGCTAGCCGTGGCCTGTAAACACTGTCTGGTTTTCCCTCTGGATTCTCGAATGACAGAATGTTCCCTTTTTCATCTCCTACCATTTTCTTCCTCTCTGCTCCAGCTTCCTTGCTGTTTCTCAATTGTGGCAAATAGAAATTGGCTTCAGAACCTTTAGAATTACTTTTCTACCCCTTGAATTTTCTGTTCCCAGCTATCCACATGGATATCTACTTTATTTCAAAACTCTGCTCAAATGTCACCTGTCTTGGCCCTTTTCCTAATACTTTCACTTTCTATTCCTTTACCAGGCATGTATTTATTCACAGCAGTTATGGTCAGTGGTAGATTGAAGGAATGGCCCCTATTCGTCATTCAATCCCATGTCCATGTTCTTTACCATGTGACTTGTAATCTTCCTCACTCTGAAGCTGGGCATAGCCATGTGTGATAGTTAATTGTGATGTCAACTTGAACAGATTGAGAAATGCCTAGTGGATTAGTGGACACAGATCCGGGTGTGTCTGTGGACTTGTAGGCACAAACTGAGGAGGGAAGACCCACCCCAGATGTAGATGACCCCAAACAATAGGCTTATAGCCTGGATGCAATAAAAAAAGAAGAAAATCTGTTTTGCTTCTTTGGAGGAGCTTTGGTCTAAATATTGCCTTTGCATATTGGTCTCCAGTTCCTTCCTGCTTCCAGCACAGACACTTTGACCTTCTGACACAGATTTGCACTGGGCTCTGCAGTGAACTCCTCGCCTTCTACTTTCAGCTGGATCCTCCCACTCTTCATCATGCAGATGGCCATTTTGCATTCTTCCACCCCTGATCCTGAAGGTGGCCACTGTAAGCATTATTTCCTATTAAATCTGTTCTTTTGGTGAACCCTAACTGATACACCATGTGAATGTGACTTGCTTCAGCCAACTTGAGACTTGAAAAAGTTATACTCATTCCTATTTATTATTCTTCCTACACTTTCCATGAATAGAGGTTGGAGGATGAGGTTTGCAGATCACAACTATTTTACTCCAGTAATCCCAGCCATAGCATCTTAGATCAGTAATAGCCAGCTGACTTTTGGTTATTTGAGAACATTCTGCTATAATCGGAAGGGCTAAACAACCAAGCCCAAAGACTTCTGAAGGAAATAAATGCTTATTACTTTAAAGATGCTCAGTATCATAGTGCTTTGTTATGATGTAATATTATGACAAAGTATAGTTAGTTTGTAAGTTCCCAAGAAGAAATGCTCTGTCAGTTACATTAATCAGTAGATGATGTTAGGTACAAAGAAAATATTTATTAATTTTGTCAAACTCAGGGTATTTTATGGATAATACTGCTGAGGGTAAGTATAAAGTAGGCAGCACAATAGTAAACCATTGAAGCTGTATGTGTTGCAAGTGCAATTGTAAGATGTTTCATGTTTTGGGGGAGATTTTAACAATCAGAAAGCTGTTCCACCAATGATTAAGATGGTAAATACTATCTTAGGTACTGGGATATAAAATGATATCATATTTTAATTTATGTAAATAGGCAAAGGTAGGGATCTGTAGATTATTTTTATGGAACTTCCATAGGCATTTACTATAAACTCAAAATATATTAGATAATTTGGACACAACATCTTCTAAAGTGTCTTATCACCCTGGGAAGATGCTGCAATGGCATTTTTTAGAAATGTACAATCACAAAAAACTTTTATCACTACACTTTAACATTAAAGAGTGGGGAGTCTCTCTAGTCAATTGGCATTCACTGTTGAATACAGCTGCTTAGCATATACCTAGCCTTACTCTGAGCACCAGGAATACAAAACCAAAACTGACACGGTTTGGTTAAATTTTAAAAACAAAACAGGGGGCCAGTGAGATAGCTCAGTGGCATAAGTGCCTGCCTGGCAAGCACGAGGTCCTGAGTTTGACTCCCGGTACCTGCATATAAAAAACAAAATGAAACAAATCACACTTTTTAAAAAACACTAGGACTCAGTTGGGAAATACAGAATACAAAAATAAAAATACCGCACCGGCTCAGAGAATCTGCTTTCTGATTTCATTTATCAAAGTCTCAAGTCCCATGGCTACCAATCACTTATCATTGAATATTTATGTAATAATCAGTAATGCTGAAATGCTTGTGTAGTTGTCAATCACTATGAACTCAGTTTCGGGGAGTCAGAAGATAACTGATGTATCCAAACAGTGCACTCAATCAAACAGCAGAGCTGAAAGGCAGAATTTCCCTCACGAAATTTATAAAGCAAGAGAAGGAGGAGCAACTTTCTTGACTTTTCACCACTATGATCAGTACTATTCTGTACCTGCTTTGCATAACAAATTATTTTAAGTTCATGTAATACTGACTATAGCCCCACATACACTGGTGTTACGATATTGAATTTGACATTTCATCGTTATTGTCCAAAGATGATACTGTTATATACTTAGTCTGCCATATGTATGTATAGGAAGTGTGTGTGTCCAGTACATGAAACATTGACATTTCTTTAACAGATTCTATTGACATCCTATTAGAAGGTATGCGGTTAAGCTAGCCTGGTCATATTTATGTACAATTTTGCCACCTGAACTCTGCACTCATTGAGGACAGGCATTGTATTTATCCTTCCTTTGGAACCTTCAGAGCACCTTACCTTGTGCAAATAGGTCGTCCAGTAGTTATTTGGTAATTTGATTTAATTGAGTCATCATTTCTGTCCACCAATAGCACTCATGGGAGGTAGGAAAGAAAAACTAAATATAGATATAAAGAAAACAAGGAAACTCAATTATTTTGTCTCTCTTATTACCTTAAAACTCTGGGTCAGGCCCTCCTCAGTTCAGCATGTAAGCATTTTAATCACTGAGGGAGATTATTACCCCCAAATTTACCTGGTCTATCTTACTTTTCTTCAAGGTAAGAGCACCTAAATTTCCAGAAGCTGAATGTGATCATGTCACACCTCTAATCCCAGTACTTGGGAGGCTGAGACAGGAGTATTTGTGAGTTTGACCTCTGCTGGGGTAACTTAGTGAGATCCTGTCTCAAAAACATTTTAAGATGTGCAGGTACACCCAATTGCCAGCTTTCACAATGCCCAGTTCCAGGTCCTCCTGAACATTACCTAGAAATTCCCAAAACTACAATGTTTTTGGATTCTAGGAAAAGCAATCCCTTGCAGGCCACTCTATGGTGAGATCATCTCCCCCAATGCAGAACAATTACCCAATGATAGGAATCCAGGCAGCCCTCTTTCCAAGCTTAACAACTATCTCCTCAAAACCAAACTATCCCACATTTTTTGGAGCTATGAAATCAGAACTGAGATAATAATCAGCCAGACCCAGCCCACTGCAGCACCCCATAAAACTGGTCCCCAAACTTTTGTTAGTTGGTGAGGCTGTTCCTCCTCTTCAGACCTGTGCCCTTTGTTCCTCAGACTGAAGATCTTTCCCTGTATTTCTTACATCCTTTCTTAGAGGGCCAGCTGAGTCTTTGTCAGAGCTGTGCCTCCTCTTTATTTTCTCTTCTCAATTAGAACTTTTCCCTGTAAATTTTTGCTGACCACCTCAGTTGTAGTTTCCATTATCACTGAAGCAAGGATCCATGCTTGGTGGTGATGATGATAATGAGCATTGGCAATCCATCGGGCCTCCTCAAGGAACAGGGAGGTAAATATTGCTGCAGTAACACAAGTGAGAGTAGGACAGAGTACCAACTGGGGAGGATCTTTTCAATGCATCTGCAAATTGGCACACTGGTTTGAGAAAAGGTGTTCTTTGAGCTTGGGCTGAGATGACATATTTGAACAAATATATTCCTCTCTATTTGTCAAGCATCAAAGATTTTGCCACAATTTAAATCTGATATAGGTGGTGAAGCATCTGGAAATCATGAAGACACTTACAGAACATCATAAAATGTTGACATATAAAGCTTAAAATCATGTAATGTACCATTTTGTGCTAAATCAGATGCCATCTTATGCTAGTTTCTCCTGTGGATAAAAGGTGGCAGGTGCCAAGGTTATAAAACTGTATGAGAGGAATAGTTTAAAGAAATTTAATTTCTTTAAAAAATTAATGAATTGCGAAAAGTCTCATTATTCTCCTCTGGTTGTGAAACCTCTAAATATATCTATCACAAACATTGTTTTAAATTGCCTAAATGTGTTTCCAACTTATGTTTAACTTTTTAGTTAAGAGCAAGTCTATAATATTATACTTTATGGACTGAAAGATGGAAATACTAGTCTGGATAAAATTATTCTTCCCCTTTTAAAACTAAACAAAAAATAAATAAATAAAATTGGTTATAGCCCTGTTATTGCAGCTAGAGAATTAGAAGAATTTGCATTAGTTTGACTCTTTTGTTTTGCACATTTCTAATCCACCTTGATATTTTGAAAAAGAAAAACAAAAGTTATAAGGAAAACATCTGTTGCTGCTCATGTCATTTTTTCATCTACATTAGGGTCCGTAATAGTTTAAGAGGGAGTCTCCCTCCACTTTTTCTGTCTCTGTCTCTGTCTGTCTCTCTGTCTCTCTGTCTCTGTCCCCCCTATTCTATGGGTTGTGCACTGCTTATTTCATTAAAATGTTCAGAACAAAACAATGCTGCTTCTTTCACCTTTCTCTTTCTCCATCAGTAAAATTCTGTTCCCTTCCTCACATCACTCCTAGGTAGGCAGTTGCCTTCCTCTGCCCACCTCTCCAAAGCTCCTTCGGAGGTGCTGCTGCATCTTCTCCTTGCCACTTTGCTTCAATTTTTATTTCCATATTTATTGCCTCCCTATACTCCATCCCTCACTCCTGAACCCAACTTTAATTTTTTTCTGTACCTGTCCTTCAATGGTAACTTTGGAATTAAATACCTACTAAAAAAATATTTGCCCTTTCATTCACAAACATCTCTTGAGCACTTACCACTACCAGGCACTATTCCGCAATTTAAGTATACAGCAGAGGAACAAGACAGGTGAGGCTCTTGGACTGACAAAGCATATATTTTAGGGTGGGGAGTTGGGGGTAGACACACATCATTACAAAAGTCAGGCAAATTTAAGTGTTATGTAGGGTTGCCAGATTTGACAAAGAAAAATAGCAGATGCCCAGATAAATTTGAATTTCAGATAAGCCACAAATAATATTTTAACCTAAGTATGTCCCATAGAATATCTAAATTAGTTTGACTAAAATTAAATTAAAATGGAATAAAGATTGGGGTATTGAGGCCAATCTGTAACTATGCCTTTGGAAAGGCGTCTATGATCAATTTGCTTCCTTGTGCCCACGTCAGACTCTTCTGTGTTCAGTTGCCCTCCTGTGCTCCAGTCTCCGCTGAGGTGGATTTTGTTTGTTGTCAGGTTCTACCTTATTTAAACATTTTTTTTTTTTGCCACAATGCCAATGCACATCATCCTTTTCTTGTACAAACCATCTTTACCTTTACTACCCACATTATACAGGTAACATAAAGGACTGTGCCCTAGGGTAATGTCTACATTCTGAAGTTGAAATTTTAGTTGATCTTCAGTGCTGTATTGTCAAGTTTATGAATGTTCTTATTCATTTCTTCTATTTCCAATTTGTGAGCACAAGAATCAATAATAAATGCTCTTGGGCCGGTGAGATAGCTCAGTGGCATAAGCGCCTGCCTGGCAAATGCGAGGTCCTGAGTTCGACTACCGGTACCCACATAAGAAAAAAGGGCCGGTGATATTGCTCAGCGGCACGGGCCCCTGCTGGAGCGCGAGGTCCTGAGGTCGATTCCTGGTACCCACAAAAAAAAAAAAAAAAAGAAAAGAATAAATGCTCTTGCGTCAAACAGCCCAGAGTTTAAATTCTGATTCTGCTGCCTACTGGCTGTGAACTTCACACAGGATACCGGATGTGCCTCAGTAACTTCATTTATAAAAATTGGAACTCCAAAAAATTGGAGTTTTTAATAGTAAATATTATTACATATGTGGAATACCTGCACAAAGCAAGTTGGCTTTATTTCTCTTCCACTTCCTCATAATTCTCATTATTATCACCTGCCTACAATTTCCAGAATAGTACAGAAGTGAGAAGGCTATTTCCTTTTTATCTCTGAGGAGCTTGGGATAGAATCCATGGCCTCATGCATGTTAGACAAGCCCTCTACCACTGAACTACATTCCAGCACCCAGGAGACTATTAATGAATAAAATTCTTCAGTATCACATGATCGTGGAAATGAACATGCCCAGCATAACAAAGCAAAATAAAAACAAAAACAGGAAGAAATGAATGAACAATGGTTTCTATAGTTTTACTTATTTTTTTATATGTATCTGGCCTGTTGTATTGATCACATTAAGTAATAAGGAACAATTCGTCTTGTATTTCCTTACGAGGGAAAGAACTAAAGAGAATGAAAACAATAAACAGCACCGCACTCCAAAAACGACCTGATATGTGAATTAAATGCTATTCACGCCTATTTTCTAATCTTTTCCAGGAAGTAAATTTACAGGAGACAAAATCAGTTTCTTTTGTAAGAGACCATTCTTCTAAATACATAAGCTTTGGGTCACTGGTAAAAGTACTCAGTGACAATCATGATGATGGCACCCTAATGATCCGTCCAAGAAAAATTGGATTAAATGGCAGGTTTCCAAACCTACTGTTCAGAAGAAAATTACTCATTTTATATTACACTTTTGTAACTGATGTTTTTGGTGTTATATTATCTATTGCAGCTGTTTCTGTAGCCAAGTGTGCAAATTTAATTCTATAATACACCTTCCAATGTTATGAGAAACAAAATCTTTTGGGTTGAAATGGTGTATGTTTGGTCTTGGCAAAAGAATATGGGGGAAGCTTAGTACAAAATAATATGTCCCATCTGCCTGACAGATTAGTAGAACTGTAAAAATCATTATTGCTATAAATCTATAGTACACTTATATTATTATAAGTTTGTAGTTATACTTTTTGGATATGAGAAGCATGAAAGAACTACTTCTGAAATAAGCCCTAACCTACAAGGTAGCTGAAACTGAAAACTCCATTAGAATGATAACCAAAAACTATTCTAGACATGGTTCTGTCTCCTCAGAAAAAAATAAATCTTTAGGGTCAGTAAAAGCAGGTTAGAATTAAAGTGATTACAAGACCATAGATAGAAAAAGAGAACATAATAACCCAGAAATGGCTGTAAGAAGTTACTACATTGCCTTTATTATGTGAACATTCTAAATTGCAATGTGAAACAAAATGTCTCCTTGAAAGTTCTGGAAAAATAAATAAGTAAATAAATTGAACTTAAGTGGCCATTAAAATATGGTTTGTTTTCATAACAAAAATACCATAAAATTTTAATTTCCATTACTTTCATATTTACTTTAGGGATTTAATTACTCCTTGTGACTGAATCAAATCTTTTAACTTCTAAATCAAAATTATATTACTTTCAATTCATAGTAATTCTATATAATTTAGCTGCATTAAAAAAAATTTAAGCCCTAAATTATAAGGAGTTTTAGGGACAAAATATTTGTCATATAGTATAATAATACTTGGGCTCATTCTATTTTTTGATAATGCCCCCAATCCTATTTAGAGTTATAGGAATCTACATTAAGTGAGATGAAGAGAATAAAAAGACTACTTTTCCCAAATATTTCTTAGATGCTTGGATGTGGTATTATTTGCTTCCCCTTTCCTAGGTGAATTTTTTATGCTAAATGAAATAAATCAGACACACAAGCTTAAATATCTATTGATTTCTCATACATGAGAAACCCAAAATACAAATATGGAGCAAAATGAAAGATAATAGGACACAGGAAGGTATGTCTTTCTTTAATGGAAAGAAATGGAGGGGAGATGAAAGGGGAGGTGAAGGGGATGAAAAAAAAGAGAGGGAGAAAGAAAGGATAAGTTCTGATTTTATACTTCCAATGTGTGAAAAGGGTAGAAATTAATGTTTGAAGAAGCTAAATAATTTTGCTAAAGTGCTGCAAAGAGGCAATGGGCCGAGCCGATAATTGGATCTGGCTCAAATGACACCAGACAGATTTTTAGTATAGTTACTGAACCAGACTAAAAATAATCTTCAACATATCTGCCACTAGGAAAAGGAAATATTAAGAGTTAATTTATAATTCATTGCAATTCCTCAATTCAAATTGCCACAGGATGGGAAAAGTCCATTTCCTCTGCTTGCCCAGTGTGAGGCAGGTGCAGGTGCCACTGTCCTCAGTGAGTGCCGGCTGGTCTTTTCACAAGTCCCAAGCAGCCTGCAGTGACCTGCCCTTGAAGTAATGGTTTAACAACCTTTGCCCAAGCACTCTCTGGCTCTTTGTACATCTTTAATAGTTTCCTTGACGGACTATGAAGAACTGCCAGATGACAGTTCTATTTCATTTTTGTCACTGCCTGGTGCTCCTTTTTTCTCTCTGGCTTTTTCTCAAGGGCATGATTCTATAAGTCAATGTGGCAATGTGCACGATGGGTATTGCTCTTTCAACCACTGTATATTGATGCAGTGTGAGCAAGTCACGGACATGTCAAGATTTCAGGCCTTCAAAAAAGTAATCAAGGAGTATTTTATAAACTCTAATGTCCTTTCCATTGGAAGCAAATTGAAACTGGGGATTGGGATCTGATATTAAGGGTTTACTTTAAAACACTGCTGCCAGAGGCATAAAAAGCCCCTTTGATTAATACACCACAGGATTTTGTTCGGTTGGAAAAAAGCACGAGAGATGGGCTTTTGTTCCCTAAGTTTTAAATAAAACATTTATCATTTTTTCACACTGTTTATTGCTAATTGCACAATTATTTTATTATATGACACCAGAAAAATATGATTTAAGATTCCTCCTGAATATTCAATGTTTTAAGTAAATAATCACTTCAGTCAAAAATTATTTATTAAATTACATGATTCTTTGCTAAACATAATTGAGACGTCAAGAATTTTTTATTAGTATTGCATAATGAAATAATTGAGGAATTAGTTATAAATTATCCCTTTTGTAATTTAGAATAAACAATTACTATGGTTTTCTTTAAGAATGTGGGATTCTTAAAGCTCTCTCATAAAATTATGCTGATAAATGTCATATGTTTCCTTAGCAAAGAACCCCAACAAAATAAAATGGCTTTTTCTTCTCATCTCTGCAGAATCAAGATAGCTGCTTGGAAGTGCGGCTTTCTTTCTTTCTTTTGGTTATCTCATTATGGAAAGGGCAGTTTAAATTCAAATTTGAGTGTCCTGATATACTGGCAAACACTTTCTAAATGGTCATTAACTTTCATATGCAACCAAATCTCAGCTTTGATACTAAGAGGAAGAAGAATTTTCAAAAGCTAAGAAGTAACTTTCTGTAGCTTCACGAGCAATAGCCTTACTATGATACCGACTGTAAGACATCTCAGGCACCGTGAGGGACACTCAGAAGGAGCAGATTTGGGCCTTGTTTTCAATGTACATAAATTATTAGAGAGTCAACGAAAATGTAGACAATGGAAAAATGATCTGGGTTTTTGGAAGAAGGAAAGAACCCATATGACCCAGGAGGGAGAGATGAGGAGCTTCCTTTCATAAGGAAGATCAAGGGATTGGTATTTGAGTTTTGAGGATAAATATTAATAGTAATAAGTAACATTTACTAACCTATTATATGGCCAGACACTCTCTAACCCTAAAATTCATTTTTTCATCCACAAGATATGGGTGTAGAGGGACTGGGGAAGTAGATATTCTAAACAAATGAACAAACAAACAAAAAAACCCAGTATGAGTAAAGGCATGAAGGGGATTGGGTTCTCTCTTCTAAGTCATTTGGACACCATAGCATACGTACTGGTGCAGGTGAAGACACGGCCACAATCTTAGGTCCCTGCAGGAAGTCTAGTTAGTGCAGTTGCAGCTTTCAATGAATGCCAAAAGTACTACATGCCTTAAGATAATTAGACACAGCTATGATTCACTATAGAATGTTTTCCCCATGCAATCATATGTAAATGACAAAACTTTATTCTCTCTTCTTCCAACTCTGAAATCCCAGAATTAAGCAACAAATATAAAATAGAATCATAAAGAGGACAGTCAGTGTCCTTCTTAGTCTGGCCTTAGTTTACCTACCAAATTAAATTTTCTACTTCATACACCTTGTGCTCCAGCCAATTAAGTTGCTGTTTGTGGTGGATTAACTAATGGTCAACTTGTAAAGCCCAGCTGAACTGAGTCAGTGTGGTGCTGGGTGTGGAAGGCCCACCTGAGGATTGTTGCCAACAGCATAAAAGGAGAACTGGAGAGGACGATGGTGTGCTATTGATTCTCCTAGAGAAGCTTTTCACACTGGCGTTCCTGATATGAACTCAGCTGTTCCCATTGTTGGGAGAAGCTTGAGTCCTCGCTGTCGCTGACGATGGCTGTGTTTCTCTTTGGGGGAGCTCTAGTCCTTACCTTGAGCATCGCCTCCTGGCTCCAGTGCAGACCCCTCAGCCTGCTGGCACAGATCCTTCATCCCGCTGGCGCAGACTTTCTAGCTTCCACCACTGACCTTTGGGCCTTCCCAGTGCAGATCCTTGATACAGACTTGCATGAGACATTGTCGTGGACTCTCTAGGCTTCCAGCTGGACTCATGGAGGACATTGTTATGGGATCCAGGCCCTCAGCTGGGTTCTTTGGGTCTCTAGTATGTAGACAGAAAGTTTTGTGTCCTCTATTAAATCCATCCCCTTGTAAACACTGACTACAGCACTGGTTCCCACATGTGCCCAAATCTACCCCAAAGCCCATTATTTTGGTGTTATTTGAATGTGTAGCACTGCTTCAGCCTCTAGAGGCTTCCCCATGGTGACAAGAGCACTCAGAATAGCATTGTTTTGTGGACATGGAGTGATGTGCATTTTGATTCTCTAGGAGTCATTGTCTCATGTCTTTTGTGAGTGTTTGAATTTTTGTTACATTTCTGAGGTTGTTTATGGCTCAGAAATGATTTGGAAAAATACTGCATTTTGAAGTTGTCAGAGTGTCATCCTCTCTCCCTTATCCCTTTCAAGGACCATATTCACCTAGTTTATCTTGAAGAATAGGAGTTTTCATTTTAATCATCCTGGAGCTGTTCCCTCTCCAGCATCCTACTCTAATTCCCTTATCATTCCTGTTTTGCAGGGATCACCTCTTCACTTTTCATTATTTCATTCTCCTGCTTTCTAACTCCGGAAATGTAACTTTTTCTTCATATTGTTACCATGTGGTCCATCACCCACTATTTAGGAAAGCCCTTTGAGCCATTCCACTCCTATAAATTTACCAAGAGAAATGAAAACACATGCCTATACAAATAGTTGTAACAAGTGTTCATAGCAGCATTACTAATAAACTGCCAACAGTTTTCCAAAGTGCCTTTCTCATTTTGCATTTTCGCCAGCCATATATGAGTCTATTGCCAACATTTAACATGTTCTTTATTTGGGATTTTAGCTCTTCTACCTAGATGCGTAGTGATAGCCCACTGTTAATTTAATGACTGAAAGCACTGAGTATTTTTTCATGTGTGTATTTAGAATCCATATTTAATGTTTAGTCAAGTTCTATTCATTTTTTGTCATTTTTGCATTATTTGTCTTATCATTTAACTGATTACTTTTACCTTCAGGCAATTATAAATAAAGCTGCTGCATGTTTTGTGTGAATATAATTTTTTCAGTTCACTGGGGTAAATACTTAGAAGTATAATTGCTAAGCTTTTTGGTTAGTTTATGTTTAACTTGATTATGAAACTTCCAAATTGTCTCCCAGAGTGGCTGTATCATTTTTATTTCATATACATGTATAAATATACATGAGAATATACACAAGAATTCCTACTTGAAATTTGATTTGAAATGCACTGAATTTATGCATCAGTTTGAGGATTGACATACTAACATTACTGAGTCTTCCGGTCTAGAAGAGTGATATGATTTACATTTATTAATCATCTTTAATTTCTCTCAGAAATATTTTATAGTTTTAGTGTATAATTCTTATGTATCTTTTGTTAAATTTATCCATAAATGTTTATATTTTCCTGATGTTTTATTTTAAAGGGAAATTTTCAATTGGTTGTTACATGAATAACATGAAATACATGTAATACATGTTATACATGAATAAAATTTCATTTTTATATTGACCTTCTAATCTATGACTGTACTAATATCAGTTGCTCAAGTATCTTTTTTATAGATTTATTAGGATGTTTACACAGATGATCAAGTTGTCTGCAAAATAAGATTTATTTCTTTCTTATCTGTCTGCTTTTTATGTCCTTTTTAATTTATTTTTTAGCAAGGACTTCAGTAAAATGTTGAATAAAAGTGGTAAGAAAAGGAATCCTTTCCTTGTCCATCATACAAGGTCTTCCACCATTTATTATTCTGGCTTTATGTGTTTCAGACATGACCTTATCAAACTGAGGAAGACCTCTTCTATTCTTAATTTGATTTGCTGAGCATTTTTATCAATGATGGGTATGAATTTTTGCTAAGCGTTTCTCTGGCATTGAAGGAGATGATCATATAGTTTGTCTTCTAGTCTGGTAATCTGGTGAGTTACATGGACTGCTTTCAAACATTCAAACAATTTTGTACAGTATTTCTGGGATAAACTATTTGATCAAGATGTGTTATCTCATATCTTATCAAATTAAAATGTTAAAGATTATTGTGCCTCTGATCATGGACACAGTTTCCTGTATTTATGTATTTATTTTTTTTCTAAAGTCTTCCCCTATTTTTGGTATTGGGTCACTTCTGGCCTAATAGAATGAAGTGGGTGTGTTTTCTTCTCTTTTAGTTTTTGGAAGAGTTTTTGTAGAGGTGGTAATATTTTTCCCTTAAACATTTACAATTCACTCATGAAGTTATCTGGGCTTTGAACACTATTTGCCAGAAGGTTTTAAACCATGAATTCAATTTATTTAAAATATGTAGGATTCTTCAAGTTATCTTTTCCTTCAGTGAGCTTTGAAAGTTTGTGTCTTCCAACAAATATTTTTTTTCCTAAGTTGTTATATATATTGGCATAAAATTATTAAAATATTTTCTTATTATTTTAATTCCTGTACTATATTTTGGCATGACCTATCATTTCAGATATTGGTAAATTAATTTTGTTCCATATTTTTCTAATTAGTTTTGCTATAGGTTTATCAATTGTATGGATCTTTTCAAAGGGACAGTTTTTGCTTTCGTTTTCTCTTTTTCTGCTTATTTTTTTAATGTCTGTACTTATTACTTCTTCTTTTCATTTACTTTGAGCTCAACTTAATTTTCTTTTCCATTTTCCTAAGGTAGAAATTCGGATTGATTGGAGATCTTTTCTACTATAAGTGATTTATGCTACTTGTTTTCCTGTAAGTCCTGTTTGTCCTCATCCCACACATTTGATATGTTGCATTTTCATTTTCATTCAGTTGAAAATAATTGCCATTTTCCTTTGTGATTTTTTCTTTGACTCGTGTCTTATATAGAAACTTTCCATAAATTTCAAATATATGGAGATTTTCTTTAAATATTTCAGTTATTTGTTTTTGCTATAATTATTTTGTGGTTAGGGAATACACGTTGTGTAATTTCAGTCATTTTGTATTTACTGAGATTGTTTTATTCTGGAACATGGCCTTTCTTGGTAAATATTTGAGTTCATTTATTAAAAATAGGTATTTTGCCATTGTGGGGTAGAATGTCCTGTCAGTGACAATTAGCATGAGTTAGTAAGCAGTGTTGGTAAGATCTTTTTTACTGGTCTACTTTTCTGTCAATTATCAGGAGAGGAATTTTAAAGTATTCAACTAGCTGTGAATTTGTCATTTCTCTTTCAGTCCATAAACTTTTGTTTCTTATATTTTGAAGTTCTGCTAATAGGTTCAGATATAATTAATATTGCTATGCTTTATTGGTACATTGACTTCTTACTCATTGTACTATATCTGTCTTTATCCCTGTCGCTGTCTTTGCTCTGAAATCTACTTGTCTGATATTACTATAACAATGCCAGCTTCATTATTATTAGATTTAACATGATATATGTTTTTTCATTCTTTTACTTTCAATCTTTCTGCTTTCTATATTTGAAATGTAAGTCTTATGGACCACATATTGTTGGGTCTTGGATTTTTACTCAGCTGATAATATGTTCTTTAATTGGTATATTTAAACCATTTACATTTAGTGTAATTACCATCATCTTACGGCTGACTTAAATTGTGCTAATTTGCTATCTCTCTTTGTTCTATCTTTTCTGTTCCTTCCCTTCTTTTCATTTATTTTGTTTTGTTTTCTTGGCCTTGTTTTGGATCAATTAATATTTATTATTCCATTTTATATATTCATTTATTAGCAAAACTTTTTTTTAGTTATTACTTCCATTTTCACAGATTAAGTATAGTTTTAAAATGTTTAACCACTTGTCCAAAATTGCATAATAATTAAGCCATACTCCTTAAAATGGGTTACAAGGCCCAATATTCTACGGCCTTTATTACCATTCTTACATCATCTTTTTCTACCTTTTTTGTCACTCTCTGCCCTAGCCACAGTAGGCTTATCATTGCTTCTTACATGTGCAAGACAGATTCCTACTTTAGGAATCATTCGTACTGACTATGCTTTGCCTGAAAGTGTCTTTCCCCAAACATCCATATCCAACTCCCCTCCTGAAAATGTTTGATCAAATCTCAGCACTCAGTGGTGCCTACCCCAGCTATACTATTTTTATATTTCTGTGCAATCCTCACTTTTAAAATAGCATATTCAGTTTTCATAGGTATTGTGTCTATAGTTTATATTTTCTCCTTTCCAGTAGAGTACAAACTCTATGAGATCAGGATGTTTGTTCAAAGGTATATCTTTGGTACTATCATGGTGTCTGGAATATAATAAACATTTAACAAATATTTTCAATGAAGTAATACATTTCCAAGTCGAAGATCAGAAAGCAAATGTACCATTCACAATTATTATAATGAGATAAAACTATGTAAAATACAAAAACTGCTTGAGGTAGAATGGATTTTATTCTTAAAATATGTAATACTTTTCAAACTCTGCTTTTGTAAAATAAATAGAATTTAGATAAAATCATTTCATGTTGCAAAAGTCTATGTCAAGGTAGGAAACTTTTAGGACATGGCAGAATAAGAGGCTGCCTATTATTTGTTGTGATTTGAGCAGCTTTGGGAGTTTTCTCCTTTTACCTGACCTCTCTACTATTAGAGAGTTACATCTTTAAATTTTATGATAGATTTTCTCTATCTTTTTTGTTTTTAGCTATTGCTATTAAAATTTGAATATTCCTGAAAGGAGATGGAGTATAATTTAATACTTTAGTAGAAATTTACACATAGGAAATAATTCATTGATATCATGTTTAAAGTAACCAGTTAAGAGAATGGGGCTTGTGTACTGAAAAACAGAGCTTTCCCATGAGTAACTTGAACAGCTTCATAATTCATCTGGTGCCATCTTTTTAATTAGTCAGTTGTGTGTATACTGTTGTGCATCCTGATGATAAGACTCAGGGGGACTTGGTAGGCTGATTTCTTTATGGAATATTAAAAACCAGATCCTTGTATATCCTAATACTCTGTGTCATTCAGTATTCTATATGTCATCGTTGAGGGATGAATTTAAATTTTTAAAGAACTATAAACATAGAAAGTAGCTTTCATTAATTCCTAAAAATTGGTTAAACATCCTGAGGCTCTGTTTTTAAAAAATAAGATGGACTTTGATAGGCAACTGCAGAAACAAGGTTGAGTACTATTTTTTCTAATTCACAATGCAATGAAATCGCTGAATCCAGTGCTCCTCACTAGTCCATTAATTTCTTATTTGTGAAAAGAGAAACTACATGTGATGGACTCCAATGTTTAGCAACTATGTCCTCTTTGGGAGAGAAAACACGTGAGTGCAGGTGAGCTTCGTTGAATCAGAAGCAGGTTTTTCTATGTGGCTCATTCAGAGCTCTAAGGATATATAAGAATTTTTTAGTTTTGTAAATTGAACTGAAAACAAAATTTTGCTACCCTCCCATATGATTCTGTTTATCAATTAATGGTCACTAGGGAGGGGGTTAAAGGGATCAAAAATGATGGAGGTGTACTATAACCATGTACAAGGCCTCCAAAATGAATGTAACTATGATGTATTGAAAATGTACTCTAATAAAACTAGTCAAGAGATAATATTTCCAAAACTTTGAATTTCTCAAAAAGGCATATTTGAAAAATGAGAAAAATGATGAATACTGAGGCATGAGACTATTTACTGAAAACCAGATAATTCAAATATTCTTCTAATGAAATCTTCATTTTTATCCACTTCTCTCATTTCTTTCATGTTTTTCAAGAGCTTCTCTGAGCTTTACTAGTTTTGAATGCCTCCTTATACTTTCAGGGTCTTTGGATCTTTAGAAATTCACTATTTAAAAAAATTTGTTAGTACATGTTTCAAGTACATAATGTTTATATTCCTGTGGGGACTTGACCCATGTACACAACACATTTTAATTCCCTTTTCCCATCCCCTTTCTCTCTTCTCCCTCTCCCCTCTTTTCATTTCTTGATCCTCTTTTCCTTTGAGAAAGATCTATCTCCCTACTTCCTATTATCTCTTTTATATTTTGCTCTTTATTTGTAATTTGGGTTTCTCACATAAGAGAAGCCAATCAATATCTGAGCTTGTGTGTCTGATTTATTTCACTTAACAATATGATGTCACTTAGCATCCATTTTCCTACAAATGATCCATGTTTATCTTTCTTTATGGCACAGTAGCACTCCATTCTGTGTAAATACCACATTTTCTTTATCCATTCATCTATTGATGGACATACAGGCTGCTTCCAAGATTTAGCTATTATGATTTTTTTTTTTTTGCGGGTACCGGGGGGTCGACCTCAGGACCTCGCGCGCCAACAGGCACCCGTGCCGCTGAGCGATATCAACGGCCCCTTTTTCGTATGTGGGATCTGGGAGTCGAACTCGGGCCCTCGCGCTTGCAAGGCAGGCGCTTACGCCACTGAGCCATCTCACCGGCCCTAGCTATTATGATTTGTGCTGCTATAAACATGGATATGCATATATCACTGTAATATGATGTCTTTAACTCTTTCAGGAAGATATGTAAAATATCTTGAGAAGACAGCAAGAAACCTTTAGAACTGGGCTAACTGACATCACCTTGAAAGCAACAAGGGCTTTTGGTACAGGAGATAATACTGTTCGCTTCTGCTTTTAGGGTAAGAGACAATCACTTAGCATTTGTGATTTTTCTGTTTCATATTCTGACACTGACTTTATTTAATGGTTGACTGTTGCAGGAAAATGAGAGGCTGGTAATCTGCCTATGATTCAGTCATTATAGATCCTGAATTCAGGTTAATTACAGGTCAATGTTCTATTTAAATCTCCAATAATTATATGACTTCTATTTAGCCACAGAGTCTTAGTAACTTAGTATTTGGCATTTAGATGATAATAACAGCTGACATTTATCAGTAGTTCCTTTTCAGGTAAGGACCGTGCCACCCACTATTTAAAAAATAATAAACTTTTAATTTTAGAATAGCTTTAGTATGGAAAGATTAATATAAGACATGATTCTCCTGTACCAGTTACCCAGTATTAAATGTTATTAATTAGTAATATTGTGGCATATTTGGTACATGTACATTAACATGGTATATTTTTATCTTTATTAATAAACCAATATTGATACATTGTTGCAAAAATTCATAATTTATTGAGATTCCCTTAGTTTTTTACCTATTGTCCCTTTTCCATTCCACGATCCTATCCTGAATACTACACTACATTTAATAGCTATGTTTCCTTAGGTTCCTCTTGGTTGTGACAGTTTCTTAGACTTTCTTTATTTCTTGATGATCCTGACAGTTTTAAAGGATTACTGGTATTTCTTATAGAACATACCTCTGTTGGTATCTTTCTGAAGTTTTCCCCATAAAATCACTGGGGTTATGGGTTTGGAGGAGGAAAATAATAGAGGTAATGTGTCATTCTTATCACATCATGTCAAGATTATATACTATCAAAATGACATCACTGTTGATGTTAATCTCGATAACCTGACTGAGATAGTACAGGTTAGATCGGTCAGCTACAAAGTCTCTATCTTCTTTCCCCCTATATGCTGTGTTCTGTGGAAGTCCCTACATACAGCCGACTTTAGGAAGTTCTACCTCCTTGAGGGCATAGTATCTACGTAAGTTATTTAGAATTCTTCCTCATGGGGATTTGTCTGTTTTCCGTAATTTACATTTTTGACCATTTACTTACATCAGAATGGAGCCATGGATATTTGTTTTATACTTTGCTTATAATCTCATACTATTTTATTGCTCTTTTTTGTTCAGATGGTCCCATTTAGGGTACTGGGAACTCTTCCAACTGACTCCCATGTTCCTTTAACATGCCCTGGTATAGGTGTGTGTGTTTGTGTAGAATATTTTCTTTTCTGGCACTACAAGATGATTCACACCTATTTATTTTATGCCCCAGGTCTAGGCTCATCAGTGTCTCTAGGCTCCTCCTGATTGATTTTATTGGAGTACTGTAAACCAAGATCTGGGTGCCAGGTGAGCTCATTGTTACTGGAGGGTTACTGTCTTGGCCCTTTCAGCTCTGAGGGCCCTGTGAGTTGCCATTTTCTAATGTAACTAGCAATATCTGCATTAGGACAAACACGAATTTGTACCAATGTCTCCTGTTTTAATCCATTATATCATAGGGCATTTAGGCCTCAACTTGATTTTTATTTCAAACTTCCTCTTCTGCAATAAGGAAGGTAGTTTCCAACATCTGCCACCTGTTATTTAATTTTTTAAATTCCAGTATACATGCATAGTGATAGCAGAATTATTAGCTCAAACTAGTGTGGGAAACAATGTAATAACCAGAGTTAGTGCTTATGTACAGTTTCTGATGCCTTTAGTTTTGAAAATCCTGCTCTTTTAAAAAGTTGCATGTAAACATTCCCTTCACACACTTCCTCCAGTGAGGTCATGTCACATTTTGCATTCCATCTTTGGAGCCTCTAACCTCACAAATGATTTTTCTTTTAAATTTATACATTAAGGTTTACTTTTGTGCTACAATATTCTTTGGTTTTTGACTAATACATCATGGCATCTGTGCACCACTATAGTTTGTAGAATAGTTTGCCTGCCATAAAAAATACTTTGAATCTCTACTGACTCAATTGATCTATTTACTATCTCTATAGTTTTACATTTCACAAACATCATATAATTGTGATAATAAATCAGGTAACCTTTTCAGACTGACTTCTTTTACTTAGCAATATGCACTTAAGTAATCCATGTCTTTAATGGCTTGATAGCTCATTCCTTTTCTTTCTTTTTTTTTTTTTTTTATGGGTACCGGGAGTTGACCTCAGGACCTCGCGCTTGCCAGCAAGTGCTTGTGCCTCTGAGCGATATCACCGGCCCTTTTTTTCCTTTATGTGGGTACCGGGAGATGAACTCAGGACCTCGCACTTGCCAGGCAGTCGCTTATGCCACTGAGCTACCTCACTGGCCCTCCTTTTCTTTTTGAAATAGTTCTGTTTTCTGGATGTACCACAGGTTTTTTTTTTTTACATATTTACCTCTGAAAAACGTGTAGGTTACTTCTAGTTTCTGGTGACGATGAATGAAGCTTTATAAACATTCACGTGTGCAGATTTATGTGTAGATATTGTTTTCAAACCAGTCAGGTAAATACATAAGAAAATGATTGCTGGATTATATGGTAAACCTGTGTTTAACTTTATAAGAACCTGCCAAGCTGTCTCCCAATGTCACTTCAGCTTTTGCATTCCTACCAACCTCAGAGTTGTCGAAAGACAGACACATTGTGTGAGGCAAGAAGCATTGAGGTAAGCAGGAATTTAGTGTGAGAATTTATGCTAATATGCCTAGTAATTGGATTTTTTAATGTTCGCTATAGCAGTAGTACCATAGGCTTCAAGTTCATCTCCCCTCTTGACCTTGGGCTTGCCCTGAATATTCTTCCTCAGAGAGAGTCTGTGTTTGCAACTCTTTAGCTGTGATCCACTCTTATTATAGACCAGCAGAAGCTCTGTTGTATGGTGGTCAAGTATAAAGGAAAGATGAGTTCTATAATCTGACGGGCCTGTGTCTCTGCACTGTGACTTTCAAAATATTTCTCCACGATATAATTTCCTTCCCCCTTCCCCAGCACCTTTCTCTTCCCTGGCTACAGCTTTTCCAATCTATTTCTTTGAAGTTCTTCTCCTGTAGATTGGTTTTATAACTCAGATGTGACAGGAAGTCTATTGAGGACTAATGTAAGAGGAATGTGGCACAGGACAGAGCAACTGAGATAAAGTTCAGGCAAAGTCTTCTCTCCAGAAGAATAGGCATAGGTTTATTGCACAGTGGTTTCTCTTACCTGACCCCGTGTGAGAGCCAGAGCCACAGCTAGGTGATCTGTCTTTTAATTTCATGACTACCTTGAGATTCCTGGATGTAAAACCCATGAGGATGTGGAGGCCTTCCTAAGACTACAGCTTCTAGAGTTTTCTCATTCTCCTGTTAGACTGGACTCAGCATCCAACAATTTTCATTGCTTCCATTTAAGTCTCCATGCCAGTTTATGGCTCCAATTGCACTTGATGCAGTTAAATGCATCTCTCTAGATGTGCCTGGGAACTCATTTGCCATGTGATCTCAGATCTCTAATGGACTCTTCAAAGTTGTTTATTTTCGATTTGTATAGATTTTCCTGGTAAGAATAGGATTGACAATTTATAAGCTGTCCTTATGTTAGAGCTGAAACCAGAAGTCTTTCCATACATTGTTTGATGTAATTTTTACAAAAAGCCAATTAAATAGTTACTATTATTGCCCTCATTTTATTATGGGAAAATCGATCGACATATTGAATATTAAATTGGGTAAAGGAAATAAAAGCCAAGAACATCATAATTTGAAAGTTAAAGGAAATCAAAGATAGCTTCTTAGGAAAATGCAGCTTTTCAAAGTGTTGCCTATATCTCACATTGTCAAAACATATTTGCTCATCAGCTAATAGTAGATGGCCTGTTTTACATTTCCAACCCCAGTCTCCTGTGAGATTCAGCTGTCCCCATGCTGGCCAGCCTATACCTGACATCAGCCTATACCTGACAGCTCCCCACAGAGCCCCACCTGAGCCCTCCAAATGAACTGGAAAGTTGCTGGAAGTTATATGTCCATTGTTTTATGAAGCAACCTGTCACATAAGTGGACATAGGACCACAATGCACGGGGTCGACACTGTTGTCTAGAGAAGCCTGGGACTGGATTTGGATCCTGAGGCTTCTAGCTGTGTAACTATGGGCTAGAAACTGCCTCACTCTGAGCCTTAGTTACTTCCTCTGTTGAATAGGCTCATAACTGATGTCTCCTGGGATTGCTGTGAAAATTAATAGGATAAAATTGTGAAAGGCTTGGCAACTGTTGTGCCTCTTCTGCTTTTGTTAGGGCAGTCATCTAACCTCCCCAGTGGGAACAAGGAGGAAAAATTCCCATTCAGGAGTTGGGCCTTCTTGGGGGGAAGAAGAAGAGATAGGAATGAGAAAAGATTTAAGATGTGCTACATACATGTACCAACTCCCCACAGTGAACATTATGTACTCAAACATGTACTGATAAAAATTTTAATAAAAAAATCAGTGTTGACTGGAATGAAAAGCAAGTTCTTTTCTAGCAGAGAATGTTATACCAGTACATTACTTTTCATTTATTTTCATATAGAATAAATTCATAAATGGTCAATTAACAGTATATCTTATATTTTTTTATGTGGGTACTGGGAGTCAAACTCAGGACCTTGCACTTGCCAGCAGGTGCTTGTGCCACTGAGCAATATCACCAGCCCTTTTTTTTCCCTTATGGGGGTACCGGAAGTTGAACTCAGGACCTCATGTTTGCCAGGCAGGCGCTTATGCCGCTGAGCCATGTCACCAGCTCATATATCTTATTTTTTAATGCTCTTCTCTCTATACTGCCTTAGGACTGGATTACACAAAACATTCAGTTGTGAAGAGGACTTTCTAGTAATTTCAAACAATGAAATACCTTGGAACAGATTCAACATGGATACAAAATCCAGAGTTTTGTAGTTGGTTGTATTTCATTAAGCTTCAGAATCATTCTTAATGTATGACATTGGCAATTTTCTACATTTGAATATATATTTTTCACTATATCAGCAGCAATACAAAAATACCACAATCATAGAATAAAATCAAACTGTTACCATTTCTGTTCATTTATATCTGTAAGTATACAGCAATTGAAAGATGAATTGAAGAATTTAAGTGATGTTCTCACAGATTCACTATGATGTGTAAAATAAAAGAGAACCATTAAATTGTATATCTTATTTATGGGGAAAGAGAAGTGGGCCCCATGGATTGTCAAATACTGTGTGAAATATAACTGAGCCTAGCAATGCATTTTTGCTAATCATTCTATTGTTTGTCTGAGCCTCAGCAGTAAGGTAGTTTGCTCAGTAGTTGCTCAGTACTTTATTTGTTTTCAAGGCATTTGGGGGATGGTTTTCATAATTAATGTTTAAATTATGTTAATAAGTAGCTCACACACTCTCTTTGGACAAGGCCTTTGGTCACGTGACACTTAGCCCTGGCAGCATGCCAAATCTAGGAAGGTTCATATAATGTCAACAGCATTGAACAACCTGAAACAAAGCAGAAGAAGAGAGATGTCCTGTGGTGTTCAGGTGATCAAAGCGATGATATTCACTGCCAGTTCTCTGAAGGGAGATAAATGACTTCTGGATAGGCAAGGATGGGATTTTTGGCCTAGAGATCCAATTTCCTCAGTGGTTTTGGATGGATCCGTTAAGTACAGTTTCTGAGGTATGCTTATAGGAAACGTGGTGTAGCCCACACGCTGCAAGTATTGGTCACCAGGTGTGGTCACCAGGAGTAGTCACCCTGATGTAGTTGCTGTGGCTAGGCTAGGCCCCGCAAATTAACTGCCTGCAAGCCAGGGATATCTCCAACTGAAAAATTAAGAGTACAATTAATGAAAAGATATTGTACCTTAGAAAAAAAAACACATTCAGAAATGGAACCAGAAGAATAAACAATAGAGAATACAGTCCTAAAATAGAGAAATATTGTACATTCTTTGCTACAGCAATTCTTAATTTAAGATTCATGCTGGACACTGGGAAGAAAGGAGAAGTTTTCACAAAGCTCTTCAACTTATTTGCAAAATTGGACACATAAGCCCATTTAGATTGGAAGAGAGACAAATGATTTCATCAGATTCCTTAAGCTGTCTATTAAGCAAAAACTAAGAAAATATTTTTAAAGCAGTGACTTATCGTATCTTTGAGTAGGTACTATAAGATGTGTTTATACACATCTTATACCTAAATTGTGAAATGGCTGAAATTTCACTTCAGATGTAGACAAACCCAGATTTGAACTCCACCTCTACTAATTCAAGTGATCTTGGGCAAATTAGAGTTATTCTTTATAAAACAGGTATGCATAATGATGTCCACATCTCTAAGTTAATTTTTAAGTTAACAAATATGAGTATAACTACATGTCTGACATATAACAGGTTTTCAATAAATATTATTTGCAAGGCAGCATTCAAAGGTTTATATGATGTCCATACTTTACTTCAAATAGCTTAAATTAGTCACTCTTCCATCACTGGGACAAAATATCTGACCCCTGTAACTTAAAGGAGGACAGGTTTACTTTGGCTCACAGTTTTAGAGGATTCTGACCAGGGTCAGTTGGCTCCACAGCAAAAGGGCATGGCAGAGGACAGCTGCTCACCCCATGGCAGCCAGGGAGCAAAGAGGGGATACAGGAGCTGAGGACAAGAAAATATCCGTTCAGGTCATATCCACTGATGAGTATAGAGCTGCACTTTCCGAAAACACCACCTCTAAACACATGAGACTTTGGGGATGTATATTAGATCTAAACCATAAGAGGGCTTCTGCTAAATATGAAGCAACTTGTATAGTAGTACATGTAGGTACTGCTTAGTCTGAGTCATACACTACACACTGATCTGGTCAGAAAGTCAGTTTTCACAAATGGCCAGATGAGATCTTACCAGCAGGATCACAGTCTAAATTAGCCTGCTATTAGTGCTTTTGGTTATATTATATTTGATTAGCACCAAATGTTAGAGCTAAAAGTGAGTTTTCTTTGTCAAAATTAGTGGTTCAAAATGGACTTTGGAAGTATGTATTTGCTCATGAAATGAGTGGTACTCTCGCTATGTAAAATGGGTAGGATATTTTACAAACACTCTCCACTCTTCCCTAAATAGAGATTAAGAAATAAGCAGGCAGTTTGTAGTCCCCAGCTCTATTCTGTATCCACCCATTGTACAGTATCAGGGCCGTGAAACCCTGGTTCAGAAATTGATATGGTAAGCATACCTAAAGGAGAATTAGGGTTTCAGTGAACTTATAAGTTGTACAAATTGTTCTGTACCTACTAGTTACTAAAATTTGTCAGCATATTTGGGATAATTTGGTGAGAAACTTGCCCTTGTAACTGTAATTATATCTACCAAAAAGGTCTTAACAGGTGTGTTCAGATTGACTTAGGGCAGCTTTCAATAAGAGTGAAACTACAGTCTTCAGTCTGAACAAAGGGGAAAGGATAGGTAAAAACAGATCCACTTGGTAGGGCAAGGAAGGAGGGCACAGCTGACTGAGGTCAAAGAGATGAAAGACCTCAAATGAAGGCAAGCAAGAGTCAGGAGAACTGACAAATCTGAAATGACAGGAGGAAGGAAACAGGTAGACACACTTTGAAAAAATCTTTGATAATCTAAGGCAAATATTTGCCTCAGCCAGGGAGAAGTATACAATTTTTATTTGGGTTGTATCCATTGTTAAACATCTGTAGTAGAAGTAAGTGAGGCAAAGGAGAAATAAGGGCAGCTGTTGGAAGGATTCTCTAAATTAATTTATATTGCTCTAATCCATGTCGTTTCCTGTTACTCTTTTTATTATCCTTCAAAAATTACTTACTTTGAAGATATAGACCAACTAAAACTCTCATACACTACTAGTTGAAACTACACTGGCCAAAGTATTCTGGAAAACAGCTTGACCATTTTCTATAAAATTAAATGTACTTAATATATGAACCAACAATTTTACTTCTAGGCATTTATCCAAGAAAATTAAAAACATACTTCCACACAAAGACCTGTAAATGAATATTTACAGCAGCTATATTCATAGTAATCCTAAATGGACAAGCCTAAATAGCCATCGGTTTGTGTATATATGTACAAACTGTGGAACAGACACAACGGAATACTCCCAACAGTAAAAAGAGCAGACTACTGATGTCGGATATTATTTGAAATATAAATACAGTAATGTGTTATTATATTGTTAAGTTTGTTTCTTTGTGGGAAGCAGCGATAGTAGAATTAGGGACAGAGGAGGCACGGAGGAAGACCATAACTGGAAGGGGTTTGAGGCACTGATCATGTTTGCAACAATGGTGGCTTTAGTTTGGAGGTTATGCTGGAAAGTCTCCCATCATGGCACAGAGGATGTTACTCCATTCATAAAAATGCCAATTTTGGTCATTCGAATGATATGCAAATAAGGCATTCTCCCCAGGATACCAATTCCTCAAGAATTGCAAACTAAGCAGTATTTATAATTTTTTTTTCACTAGCTTCTTTCCATTTTATAAAACAACACTAGCTGCTTTCTCAGAAAATAACTGATGCTAAGACCATCTAAAATTGAAGTTGCCATTTCAAAATTTAGCATAGCAGTGGAATTTCCTTTGTGAACACAACCTTCTGTTCTTTTTTTTTTTTTTTTTTTTTTGTGGGTACCAGGGGTCTAACTCAGGACCTTGAGCGCCAGCAGGCACCCATGCCTCTGAGCGATATCACCGGCCCTTTTTTCGTATGTGGGTACCAGGAGTTGAACTCAGGACCTCACGCTTGCCAGGCAGGCGCTTATGCCGCTGAGCTAGCTCACCGGCCCCACAACTTTCTGTTCTTAAAACTGAGAAAAAACCAGAAAGGAAATAGGTTCTTTTTGGGATTAGTGATGGAACTATTACACTTGTATGAATCTTTTCGTACATGTAGGAATCTGTTGGGAGAAATCCAAGAGCTTGGGAGTTGAACTTTATAATCAGCTAGTAATCAGTAGAAAGGTTTTCTGTTTAGAATTTGTTCAGAGAATTTTGTTTTGCCAATACTTTATTTATTTTATTTTTTATTTTTTATTTTTTTGTGGGTACCAGGGGTCGAACTCAGGACCTCGTGCACCAGCAGGCACTCATGCTGCTGAGCGATATCACCGGCCCTTTTTTCGTATGTGGGTACAGGGAGTTGAACTCAGGACCTCGTGCTTGCCAGGCAGGCGCTTATGCTGCTGAGCTAGCTCAGCAGCCTGACAAGATTTTAAAAGAAAGCCATTTGTTTCTTTGTATATAAGCTTTTATGTGGATAAACAATGCATGTGTCTCAATAATCCCCAGCAAAACTGAACAGCAGAGTTTTCTTTAACGATAGTCATTGGTGGTTTCTCCATGATCTAGTTCTGACTTCGTGTTTTCCTAGTGAAAATTTGCTGTAACTGTGTCATCTCCCTAAATTTCCCTCCTTCCCGAAGGCTGGGAAAGGTACAGAGAATTGCAGAGGAAAGACTCTTTAGCAATGGAATCAGATGCTTTTAATATAGTACAAAAGCTATACAATTAATAAGATGTACCTTATTTATAAGCAACTGTCTCTTCCCTGTCCTCAGTACCTTTGGTTAGCCACTAAACACTTTTAAATGGATTCCTGAAGCAGGTAATATACCAGTTTCTGTGAATGCATTTAATTCGTATTCTCTAGAGAAACAAAGACTGGGTTAGATATCTATCTGTCCATCTATGTATTTATCTCTGTCCAAAAAAACTCATCATAAGATATTGGCACGCTTGATTAATGACCTTGATTCTAAACTGGAGACACAGGAAAAGCTGGTGATGTAGTTTGAAGGCCTGAGAACTGGAGAGCTACTTGTATAGATCTCTGTCTGACTCTGAAGGCTTGGCAACCAGGACTGCCAAAGGCAGGAGATCCTTGCCCCACTTCAAGCTTTCAGGCAGAAAGACAACTCAGTCTTTTGCTTCCATTTTGTTCTGTTCAGGCCCTTAATGGATTGGGTAATTCTCATCTATACCAGGGGAGGACAATCTGCTTTATTTATTCCACCATTTCAAAAGGATTTTGCCCAATTGTTTAGCTAATAATCATGAAATATCTCCAACATGATGAAAATAATGCAGCAGATGTCAAACTACCCACACCTCTGATTCAATAGAAGTTAATTCGCCATTTTGCTTCAGAGATTTTTTTCTTTTCTAAGTTCAGTGTCCTGAAGTACAGTTAAATCCTGCTCTCCTGGTTGCTTCCTGTCCTCTTCTCCTGAGGTAATTAGTTTCTTGATGTTGTTAAATACCATTTCCAGACACATTTTAAACATTTTCTTTCTATATATTTATATGCATAAACAATACATAGTATTACTTCATGTATTTTTAAAATTGTCAGTGTCATCCTTCTTATGTATACTTGTAACTTATTATTTTCCACTGAAAGTTGTTTGAGATATATCTAGTTGATTTGTGTACATGACATTAATTACTCTAATTACGGTAAGTTGGTGCGTAGTGTTCCATAGTAAGAATAAATTTCAGCTAATTTATTCATTCCTGTCCTGATAAGCAATCTCATTCTGTAAAATAGTGCCACAATGAAAATTTTGATACATTTTCTCCTATCTAGCCCTGTGAAAGTGTTTTTCTAAAACATAACTAGGTGCAGACTTCCTGGGTTATAAGGTCTGTAACATGTTCAGTTTTATTTAGGTGGAGTGGAAACTGCCATTTGCCAACCCTAAAATACAATCTCCTTTAATTTTTAGTTAGACACATAAATACCTGGAAGAGACATTTCTATCCTCTTTGTCAGCCATATTTTAAGGACATTACCTAAAATATAGCTGGAATATATCCTTTGTCCCTTCTTTTTTTTTTTTTTTTTTTTTGAGGCAGGGTCTCCCTATATAGTTCAGGCTGGCCTTGAACTCACTATGTAGTCCAGGCTGGCCTCAATCTCGTTGTGATCCTCCTGCCTCAATCACAAACGTTGGGATTACAGATATACACCACCATGCACAGTTCCTTTGTCCCTTCTTTCTCTTTGTTGCTTGCCTCTCTATGGTCATATCAGAAATATGTAAGTCTGGGGACTCCTTGGACTATGAGGACAAGGGCCCCACACCACAGGGATGTCAGAACTAGAAGGGGAGGAACCTGGGTACCTTCCTGCAGCTACCTTACTAGTGTCAGATATCCTTCTTAAAGATTTTAGTGGAGAAATATGAACTTATTTCATGTATAAGGCCCTGTCATTTCAGGCTTTCTGTCATAGACAGCCCGACTTAATCCTAAGTAATGCAATCATACTTTCAATGAGTTTTCAGATTGTTGCTGCTAGGATTTGAAGGGTTCCTCCAAGTTTCAAAATTTGGAAACTTAATGCTCAAATTTATCTGTTAATAGTATCAAAAATGTAGCCTCTGGGAGATGGGGCCATGAGGTCCCACTTCACCAGTACATTAAACCATTTTTAGCTTAATGGGCCATTGAGGGTGTGGCTTTGTCATGAAGGAGAGCTCTCTGGCTGACTTGCTGTGTCTCACCTCCGCAATGTGCTGATGGAGCAAGGACCTCACCAGAGGCCCAGTAGACACTGGGCCATGCTTTCGGACTTCTCCACCCTCAAGCCCTGAGCCAAATAAACTTCTATGACTTATAGATTACCTTATGGTGATAGAATACAGACTAAAACAATTGTGCCTTTTAATACTCTCATAAGCAGTGAATGATCATGCAATTATATTTTTTCATAATTGTTTAAAGAATTCTTGTAACAACGTCTCACTTTCATTTTCACGTACCATTAAAGAAAGAAAAAGAAATACATTAGATTCTCCACTCTGCAGCTCAAAGAAGTGGAGCCCAGGGAGGTTCAATGACTTGCCCAGGGTCCCAGTACTTTAGTAGCTAGTAATGGATAAAAGTTATAAAGGATAGGGCCGGTGAGATGGCTCAGCGGCGTAAGCGCCTGCCTTGCAAGCGCGAGGGCCCGAGTTCGACTCCCGGAACCCACATACGAAAAAGGGGCAGGTGATATCGCTCAGAGGCACGGGTGCCTGTTGGCGCGTAAGGTCCTGAGGTCGACCCCCCGGTACCCACAAAAAAAAAAAAAAAAAAAAGTTATAAAGGATAAATGCTGTATACACGCGGACCCTATGTGAAGAGATAGTCTCTGGAATGTACCTAGTTACTGGGACAAATCCTATCTGTCCTCCCAATTAATTCACATAACCTTGTCTGCCCGAAGTCTGTCTATGCCTGATTGACATCAAAGTCTGTCTTCAGCTATCTTACGCTAAGCAGCAGTATGTTGAGTTCCATATTAGAATGCTCTCTCTAAGCATTGGCTCGGACAAGGGATAGTAATGCTAATTAAAGAATCTAATTGCTTTACAGAGAAAGGAGGGAACAGTTACATTCATCACAGGGCACCAGCCAGTTGTCTGGTACAGTATTTTGGTGCTGCCTACCAGCCAGCTTGCAGACTGATGTTGGCCCTGAATCTGGAAAAAGTCACTGAGGTTTGTGCACAGCTGAAGGGCACTGGGCTTAAAGAAACAGAGTTTGAAAAAGAGCAAGCTGAGACTTAATTCTATTTTAAATTTTTCTTTTTTATGCATCCTTTTTATTCTAATATGGAAATAACTTAGGGGCAATGGAAGGATATTAGAACTACTTATGCTGCTAGGTGGGTAGGGTGGAGAGGTTGCAATATGGAAGCTCCTGAGGACAGAAGGAAGTTTCCTAGGAAATATCCAGGGATGGTTGTTGACTGACACTTGAAGTAGCCTAAAGACACGTGTGGCCCTGGCTGTTGGGCCTCCTGAAGTCTCTGTAAGCACAGCTGTGTGGACTTGCACATCAGAGTTCGGTTGACGTCAAGTCTCTGGGATCCCATCTCCTGACAAGAAGATGTTTGTCGCCATTCCCTTCTGTATCACCTCTCCTACCAGTATAGAAAGGGCTCTGGAATAGAGAAGCATGTTTGGCACAGATACATGGAAAGAAGAGACCCTGAAGAAAGAACAGAGACAAATAATTCTGTATATTTTGGCTTCCTATGTAATGAACTCCAAGTAAGGCAATTTTAAGAATACTCTCTTTAAAACAACTCCTCTACCAAGCATGTTTTTAACTATTATGGAAAATTAAACTGCTAAATTTTAAATCTATCTTCAACACCACTAAAATTTTTAAATAGAGGAGAATACCTTACATAACTCAAGCTGACTGTGCTACTGGATAGTTTAGTTCATATATGCCCAACAAATGCCAGCAGATTTCCTAGTCCAGAATTTAACTATCTGTGCTTGATGTGGGAGGACAACATACATACTTAATAAAAATTTAAAATCCAGGCCTCAGGGTTCAGTGAAATTCAGTTCCTGCCTACTGAATTTCTCATTGCAAATAATATAATGCATTGGAAATAGAAAGTATAAGAAACTGGAATTTGTACAGAAATTAGATAGAAGGCTCTTACTCTATTTAATCAACTGATATGAAATGTTTGTCTCTGCTTGATCCATAAAGGCTTTGTTTTTATCTGATTCTACTGCCCTCTTTCTACTGATGGGGAGGCTATGTGGAATGACAGGATTGTGTTGTGAGATGCATTATTATTCCATTATTATTGCACTGGCTAGGGATCCTAGACACTTAATTTCTAGTTCCTGTTTGCCTGTAACTAGTTCTGAAATCTCAGGTGACCTTGGAGCCTCGGTATCTCCTAGTATAAAATAGAGAATGGAAGATGCTTTCTAATATCTAATTGAGCTTTACTGGTCTATGACTATCTTACAGTTTACTGATGAGATTGTTCCTGACAAATGTATAATAGAATACTGTGGTAGAAAATTTCAGAGCTTGCCATACCTGGTTTCTCTTTTCCTGGATCCTGGATCCACTGCAGTTAGATAGGGTCAATCTGACTTTAGTCATGGACTACAAACGTAATGTCACTGTGGGCCTAAGTACTGAAGAGGGAGTATGAACTGTTCATTGTTTCTGTTCCTCTGCCATGACAACACTGTAGAATGTTGGGATAGTAGAGCCACAGAGGGAAAGGATGTGACCCCCTACACTTGGAAGATTTCTGCCTTAGAAAGGCATTGGATTTCAAAACTGTGGGGAGGGTAAGAAATAAGCTTAAATAACATTCTGAGCATTTTTAACTGTGAAATTACCTGGGCCATATATAAGAATATCTCATTGCTGTATATCCAGGCTGCTCTTCCAGAAGGCCACATTTACACCCATGCAGGTGAAGTCACACCACATATAACAAAGAGGCCCAGTGTCTCTGTATGTGCCATTACAGGAAGGCACTGGGAAGAAATAGCTACAGATATTTAGTAGAGCACATAGCAATCACTCAGTAAATGCTGTGCAATAAAGGGGTTACATGAAGTTTCTTGTGTGTTCAGATGGCTAAAGAGGTTGAACTCACTGAAGGCATCTTTGTATCCTGAACACTAGAGCACATGGGAGGATTTAAGAAGTGTTTGTCAAATTCGAATGAATTGAATGAACACTAGGTATGATGAAGCACATGATGTACTTTAAAACTAAAGCTGACAATGTGGAGATGGATATTGGTCTTGTTCTTCACTTAAGGCATCTACTTTTAAAAATAGAAAATATTTTAAATCTGCACATGTATGTATTACTGCCATTTGCACATCCATTCTTTCAGGAAGGATTGAGTGTTTGCTTTGCTCAAAGCACTATGTTAGATGCTAAGAATATAGGACCAGAAAAGTCCTCATAAAGTTTACAGGGCAATGGCAGGGACAGAGGAGCAGTAGACACTAAAAGGTAATTTAAATAAAATTGTGATAAGTGTCACCAAGAAAAACTACAAGAAACTTCTTATGTGTATGACTAGGAGACTTGGCTGGACAGTACCAGTGGTCAGGGAAGGCTTTCAGTCTTGACACAGTGATTTCTATTGTGATAATTTGGTACCTAAAAAGGGTTGGCTGGGTTTTTGAGCCCACATGTGGAATTTTACAACTGTGGGCATTGCTTCCAGTCATGCTAGTTGCCAAAGCACAAACAAGGCGGTATTTCTTGAATTTTGATGTGGTAGCACATTAGTCAACTACATTAAATATTGCAGTACTCTGGCTTTGGAAAATAGAGGAAGGTGGGAAAGAGATTTTATGCTTTATCTGAACAAGGATTTTCATGTGGTTTTGACACTTTGTAACCTGGAGCTTCTCCTTGTGAAGGAGAGTCTGTTTTATAGATGAGGAAGCTAAGACATAGTCAGGTGACCAAAATGCCTAAAATTACAGTTAATAAGTCCCAGAGCCAGAATTTGTACTTAGTCTTGCTTAAGTAAAGACACTTAACACTTCCTCTACATTTTCTGCCTCTAACTACCGGATGTTATCAGAGTTGAATCATCTAAAGGGAATCAAGTTCGGAGGCTAGCAGATGGCTAAAAATTCCTGTTAACAACGTGACATTGGAAGAGTCCTAAGAAACTCTCCTAGTAAATCCAATGTGGACTTTCCTTGGCAACTTGGAACAAGTTTCTGCTTGTTTGGTTGCATACCTGATAAAGTACTTGATTCGCATTTGGAGCCATGTTGATGGAAATGTACAAATCTGCAGAGACTAAAATCACCTCCAGCACAGTGAGACATCACTTTAGCATGATGATACTGATTCTGACCTGCACAAGTCTATTACAGATAAGTAGCAAGGTACTCATTTTATAACTGGGCCCATGTGAATCACTGGAATAAAATGTTGAAATAGGCATATTGTTTTGGGGAAGGATGGGAAAACTACAACATAGCCCGAGCTTTCCTGGCTCATTCCTTCCCATCTTGAGATATTTCATTCACAACACATTCTACAGTTGTTCTGAGAAGCATAAGGAAAAGAAAAGAGAACTGAATTGGTCCACAGTCATCTGGAATACTGCCCAGCAGCCTGTATTGCAGTGATGGTCAACATTTTGGAGGCAAGCACCCAAATTGCAACCCATAACCCACTTATTTATTGCAAAGTGCCAACAATGCAATTAAACCCAAATACTGAGGTTTTAGTTTAGAAATAAATAACTCATACATTAACATCTTTTCTTTTAAAAGAAAAACAACATGCATTCCATAAGTTCACTACCACTGCCCTATTGTTTAAAAAGAGATGAGAAGTACAGATGTACCAAAATTCCAAGAAAGTGGTTGGCCACTTGTAAGAAGGACACTGCCTACTGAGCAGACATAGTAGTATATGCTTTGTAATTTTGTCTGCCAAGATTCCACCTCTCCTGGAGACTCCTTTTAGGAGACAGAAGAGAATCAATTTCTGATACTTGCATTCATAGTTGACTAGTACATTCAACACATGGGAATCTTGCTTACATCGGTATTTGCACTCAAATGCCTTATTTTAAGTAGAGTGTAATCTCACCTTGGGAGAATTTTCTCTGGCAGTGGGTGGGTGACCTCTTTACTCCAGTAATATCTTTAGATCTGACAATCACAAAATAAGCACTAAAGAGCTCATGTATAGCATGGAGCCAGTGTTAAAGGAAATGATAAAAGTGAAGAATCTTAACCCAGTGACTAAAATGACCACCATTATCCTCATCATTAGAGGAGAACAGACAGAGAAAGGACCTCTACATTTTTGGATGTGTAAGAATCACGTTAGAAGCTTATTTAAAAATGCACCACTTTAATTATCTTTGCTAAAATATTAATTTAAATGGCATGATTTGAGTCCCACTTGACTCAAAGAATTTTCCTCACATTCTTCCCAAGTTTCCTAAAAATGTTTTTGGAAAGGTGAGAAGGAAAAATTAGCATTTATAAAAGAACTCTATTACCTAGAATATAAAACAAATATATATATATATATATATACCAACAAATCAATATAACAAATCAAGAAATAAAAGTGCTGGTAATGCAATGTCTTCAGACAGGGAGGAACTAACAAGAAAAGCTCAGGCTCTATTGTCGTTTTTCATCTTTCCCCCCACAAAAGATGTCTATTTCAACGCTTTAGTCCAGTGATTCATGTGGGTCCAGGGTATAAAACTGGGGTCTCAGCACCAATGCAAGTAGGACACACACAGACAGTATTTCATATGCCTTGAGCAAAATTCCTGAACCTTGGGGGATCAGGTAAAACTGAACCAGATCCTTCTCTTGTCTCTTGCTACCTATCTATAATAAATTCGTTTCATATAATTTGTTGTGTATGCAGGTATTTTTGTCTCACTGCACTTAGGCGAGTTACTAACAAGTACACAGTGAGTCTGCCTCGCAGAGGTTATAGAGGAATATTGTTTCTACTAATACATGGCCCATGAGAAGGAAAGCAAAATACATCCACAAAGGTTAGTTGACTGTTGACTGGTGGATTGATTTTCTATTTTTTTTCTTTCTCTATATATCATCCATGTAATCCTATCTGCCATAAAAAATGATAAAGAAACCAATTAAAGTATTTAAAACTGTCAGGGGTATGGTATGACTTAAAATAAATATATTTTATTTTCTTCATCCCTGTACTGATGGACTTGTTGCCTGTGGTCATTTTCATCTATCTATTGGTCTGTCTATCTATCTTGGTTTGTCTTACTATAAAATTCTTTTAATATATTGCAAGGGTATGGGGGGAGATATAAGAGCAATAGAGGGTAGTAGGGAAGGTGGATAAGATCAAAGCACAGCATATGCATGTATGGAAATGTCAGAGTGAATCCAATTAATTTGTACAGTTAATATGATTTACTAATTATAATTTTAAAACAAATTTAACCCCCCCATAATAAACCTTGTTTGCTGTGGAACAGCTCTTATGCATCTCTCATTCAGGACTGAAAGCTCACCTGCTGGCTACACCTGGGCTCCAGGTTTTACTTGAGTTTCACTAACCCACGTCCACTGGCTTATGACTGTCTATGTAATTGTGGAATAAATGTCTGAATTGTCTCACTGGGATTTATTTAAGTAAATAGTGTCCTTTGGTAAGGAAGGGTATTTATATCACTATGGTTCATTACCTCTAACTGTAGGAACCATCTTAGCCCAGCCAAGGGGTTGTACAACAGGGATAGAAAAGAAATTCCCTCATAGAAAGCTAACAGTGTAGGGAGAGAAAGCAATCAAAATATGAGGAAATATTTACTAAGATATGCACTAAACTATTTCTATAATTCTGACTCAGATCTATTCTAGAAATAATGGAGATAAAAATTATAAAGAAAGCACCAACTACTATTTGGGGAAAATTGACAATTGACTTAAAGTATTATTTGAATAAAAGGTACCGTTATGGCTGACTTCTAATGGTAGACAGGTAAGTACGCACTTGCAGCCATCTTGGAATATGAGTTACAACATGCCACCTTTTGAACTTTATTCCACTTACTCCCAAAATTGAAGGAGTATTTGAAATGCTAAGCATCTTACCCTATATCAAGGACTACTGTCTTGCTCAAACTATATGTGCCAAAAATATTGACACATGACCCATTCAGTGCAAACAACCTATTACTTACTTTCTGACTGACATGTAATTCTTTTGCTTAGTTAAAAATTTCCCTCCAAATCATTCTAACAATTATCTTCCTGACTCCTCACATGTGAGAGGAAGAGTATTCACAATCCCTTTTTTACTTTTCCAAGTCAGATTCTTAGCAAATGTATTCTAGATTCAAAAAATAATTGCTATTTTCTTTCTGTATCTTCTCAGGGGAAAAAACACCTTCAAGGGCTGCCATGCCTTCCTCTCATGGTGCAGATAGAAAATGTACAGCTCAGAGCTGCTAATGCATGGAATAAATGGACAGTCTTGCTAACTCCTATTATCATCATCATGTCTAGAGTCTATGTCAGTTCAGAAATAAAATGTCCTCCTTTGTGTCCATAGCACGTTAACTATCTTAAGAGTATCTATACTTATATAATGCCCATCTGCATGATATCAAATCATCTTGACAAATGTTCCCTATTTCCCTCATATATATATATATATATATATATATATATATATATATGGCTGCAAAAACTGAGAGTTTTCACAAGAAGAACTTTTTTGGGTTATATATCTGTCTAAAACTTGTAGTTCTTATTGATAGTAAAGGTCATGCAATGTGGAAAAAAACATGGACAAAAATGGCTCCAGGTAGATTTGAAATGTTTAGTCAGTTGCATTTTCTTTTCTACCACACTATTTTACATCATTCATTTTAAATGCAAGGGACTGGAAAAAATTGGCTTCTACTTAATGAAGTTTGATTTACTCAACCTCGTGGTATTAGTGAAAATAAGATACCTTGTTAGAGAAAAGTACATTTAAAATAATGCACTGTTTTGAATAAATTATTGGGTTATGAGTATATAATGATAATATTGATATCACTTTACATTTGCACGGAATGTGGCAGTGTACAAAGCACATTCATATGCATCATTTTGCTCTATCTTCATAATCCTCTGGGTATTATTGTTCATATTTTATAGATAGGATCCTAAAGCTCAGAGAGGTTAGGTGACAGCTAATGAGGGGGAAACAAAGGCTTAGCCTCTGGTTTTCTGCCTCCATGTTCTTTTCAGTAGTCATTTTTACTAAAAATAACCAAACAGAAAGATGGCCCTCATTATCTCTTGCCTGCATTTTTTCAATGGCCTCTTCTCTGTTATTACTGGCACAAATCTCTCCTACTACCTGCTCAAACTTTGCAGAAAGCAGTTCAAATTACTACTCCTTCCTAACAGACTCCTCTTGGAGCTTCTCAGTGGAGTTACATGTTTACTCTTATTTTTATCATCCACTATCCTTCACAACATACTTAATTCTGTTCTCACCCTGGTTTTACAATCCCTTGTTCCTTCTACATGGTCTGTTTCATCTGGACCAATCTTGTGATTTCCCCCAATATACTTCAACTTTATCTCTCCCTGATAAATTTCTACTTATCAACTGAGAACCAACTCAAAGAATGGTTATCTTTTATAGGAAGCCTTTCCTTCATTTTCTTAGGACTTGAATATACTTTATGATTATTTATACAACATACAGTTGAAGCATGTGAGTGAACTTCTTAAGAGTATGGACCATATTTTATTTATTTTTTTTTTTGTGAGTACCGGGGGTCGACCTCAGGACCTTGCACACCAGCAGGCACTCCTGCCACTGAGCGATATCACCGGCCCTTTTTTTGTATGTGGGTTCCGGGAGTCGAACTCGGGCCCTCGCGCTTGCCAGGCAGGTTCTTACACCGCTGAGCCATCTCACCAGCCCCTGGACCATATTTTATTAATCTACATATCCCCAGTGGCTATCACAATGTCTTGCAGTCAATAAAAAATTACGGAATTAATAAAGTATTAATCATCTCTTCAGTAGCAATGAAAAGATCTGTATTTATTAGCTATCAAAACTCTTTTTCAGCAATTCCAATTGTAGGCATAGATCCAGAACAATTGAAAACAGGGTTTCAAAAAATATTTATACAGTCACAGTATTATTCACAATACTTAAAATGTGGAGGCATGGCAAGTGTCTATCAGTGGGTGAACTGATGAGTTAAATGTGGTGGATAACTGGCAATGGAATATCATTCAACCTTAAAAAAGAAGGGGTTCCTCTCACAGATGCTACAATGCTGATGAACCTTAGAGACCTTATGCTAAAGTTAAGCCAGTCACAGAAAGACAAATACTGTATGATTCCACCTGCATGAGGTATCTAGAGTAGTCCAATTCACAGAGGAAAGAAAATGCTGCAGAAAATAAAATGGTGAATGCCATAAGATGGGAGAAGGAAAAAAGTGGGAAGGTGTTTAATGGTTATACCATTTCAGTTTTACAGGTTAAAAACATTCTAGAGGTTGGTTGAACAAGGTTAGTATATTTAACACTATTGAATAGTATTTTTGAAAATAAGATGATAAATTTTATTTTATATATATTTTATCACAATTTAATTAAAAAAATTTAGTAACAGTTCCTTCTTAAAGAAGTGAATGAACTAAGAGTTATTCTGAACATTGTAATATGTATACATATGTGGTAAAGATAAAGATATAGACTAAGCAAGAAACAAAAGAGAAATATGAAATAGTTCTTCTCTTAAGAGCTGCTTTCCAACACTCCATGCAACAGATACATGGAAAAAAGCAAGGGTAGCTATTCTATTTGCAGACAAAGTGGATTAAAAGCCAAGATTGATTAAGAGATACAAAGAAGGTCACTACATCCTTGTAAAGGAAACAATCCAAGATTAAGAGATAACAATCATAAATAATACATATGCACCAAATACCAGTGCACCCAACTATATAAAATAAATATTAACAGACATGAAAAATCAAATAAGCACTAATACAATTATAATGGATAACTCAGTACTCCAACTGTCACAAATAGACAGATCAACTAGACAAAAAATCAACAATGAAATATTAAAACTGAACCAAACTTTAGAACAAATGGACTTAGTAGATGTCTACAGAATGTTCCACCCCACAACATCAGAATATACATTCTTCTCAGCTGCACATGGGACATTCTCCAAAATAGACCACATAGTAGCTCACAGAGCATGCTTAAGTAAATGCAAAGGACTTGAAATTATCCCATGCATATTACTAGACCCATAGTGCAATGAAATTGGAAATGAATGACAGAAGAAACCATAAGAATTTCATAAACATATGGAAATTAAATAACACTCTCCTGAACAACCAATAGGTCACAGATGAAATTAAAGAAGACATTAGACAGTTTCTACAATTAAGCAATAATGCCAGTACAACATTCCAGAACTTATGGGACACAATGAGAGCAGACCTATGAGGGAAATTTATAGCAGTGAATTCCCATATCAGGAAAACAGAACGAGCTCAAATAAACAACCTAATGTTAAAACTCGAGTTTCTAGGAAAAAAAAAAAAAAAAGCAAGTCAAGCCCAAAGATCATATGAGGAAGGAAATTATAAAGATGAGAGCAGAAATTAATGCAATGGAGACTAAGAAAACAATACGAAGAATCAATGAATCAAAGGGTTGGTTCTTTGAGAGATTAAATAAAATTGACACACCCTTAGCCAACCTTATCAAGACGAGGAAAGAAAAGACTCAAACCCATGCAGTTACCAATGAAAAGTGTGAAATCATAATGCATCCTGCAGAAATCCAGAAAATCATCAATACCTACTTTGAGAACCTGTATTCTAATAAAATGGAAAACACCGAATAAATGGACAGATTCCTAGGTACATATGAATTACCAAAGCAGAATCAAGAAGATATAAAAATTCTGAATAAAGCAGTATCAGTCAACAAAATTGAAGATGCAGTGAGAAACCTACCAACAAAGAGAAGCACAAGCCCTGACAGACTCATTGCTGAATTCTACAAGAAATTTAGGGAAGACCTAATGCTACTGCTTCTCAAACTCTTTAATGAAATTGAAAGGAAAGCAATACTCACAAATTTACTCCTGGAAGCAAGCATTACCCCGATACCAAAACCAGAGAAGGATCTAACCAAAAAAGAGAACTACAGTCCAATCTCCCTAATGAACATAGACGCAAAAATCCTCAGTAAGATACTGGGTGCAACAAATCATCAAAAAGATTATACACCATGACCAAGTAGGATTCACCCCAGGGATGCAGGAATGGTTCAACATATGCAAATTGATAAATCTAATATACCATATTAACAGACGCAAGGACAAAAGCCATATAATCATCTCAATAGATGCAGAAAAAGCATTTGACAAAGTCCAACACCCATTCATGATAAAAATAAAAACTCTACAGAAAATTGGAATAGATGATTTTTATCTCAATCTGATAAAAGCCATCTATGACAAACCAACAGCCAACATCATACTAAAGGGACATAAGCTGAAAGCTTTCATTCTAAAATCAGGAACAAGGCAAGGATGTCTATTCTCCCCACTCTTATTCAATATAGTTCTGGAAACATTAGCTATAGCAATTAGACAAGAGAAAGAAATAAAAGGAATAAGGATAGGAAATGAAGAAGTTAAATTATCATTATTTGCAAATGACATGATGCTCTACATAAAAGACCACATAACTCCACCAAAAGACTTCTAGATTTAATAACCAAATTCAGTGGCATAGCAGGATATAAAGTCAACACTCTGAAATCAATAGCATTCCTGTACACCAATAACAAACTAACTGAGAGAAAAATTAAGGAAACAACACCTTTCACAGTAGCATCCAAAAAAATGAAATTCCTAGGAATCAATCTAATGAAAAAAGTAAAAGACCTGTACATTGAAAAGTATAGTACTCTGACAAAAGAGATTGAAGTAGATATTAGAAAATAGAAAGATATCCCTTGTTCTTGGGTAGGAAGAAAAAATATAGTAAAAATGGCCATATATCCGAAATTGTAATACAGATTTAATGCAATCTCAATCAAAATTCCAACAGCATATCCCACAATATTAGAGAAAACAGTCCTTAAATTCATTTGGAACCAGAAGAGACCTAGAACAGAAAAAAACAGTTCTGAGCAAAAAAGGCAAGGCAGGAGCATCACAGTCCCTGACTTGAAATTATATTACAAAGCTACTGTGATAAGAATAGCATAGTGCTTGCAAAAAAACAGACCTGAGGATCAATGGAACAGATTAGAAGATGTGGACACAACTCCAAACACACTCAGCCACCTGATCTTTGACAAAGGAGCCAAACATGTTCACTGGAAGAAAGATAGCCTCTTTAATAAATTGTGCTTGATAAACTGGCTTTCCACATGCTGAAGACTAAAACTAGACCTATGTCTAACACCATGCACTGAACTAAAACCAAAATGGATCAAAGATCGAAATATTAAAACAGAAACACTAAATCAGATAGAAGACAGAATGGGTAGAACTATTGAAGACATAGGTGCAGGCAAAGGCATCATGAATAAAACCCAATCACACAGGAACAAAGAATTAACAACTGGGATCTCATCTTATTAAAAAGCTTTACATACCAAAATAAATCACCACCAAAGTGAAAAGACAACCCACAGAGTGGGAAAAAAAATTTATGCCAGCTGTTCTTCAGACAAAGTACTAGTATCTAGAACATATAAAGAATTGAAAAGAATCATACCCCGCAAATTTAAAGACCCAATCCATAATGGCCATCTGAGATGAATAGACACTTCTCAGATGAAGAAGCACAAGTAGCAAATAAGTATCTGAAAAAATGTTCAACATCACTGGTCATTTGAGAGACACAAATTAAAAGAAAGGCGAGATTCCATCTTACTCCAGAAAGAATGGCTATTATCAAGAAACCAACAAATAACATGCTGGAAGGGCTGTGGGGAAAAAGGAACACTTCTCCACTGTTGGTGGGAGTGTAGACTAGTCCAACCATCGTGGAAATCAGTGTGGAGATTCCTCAAAAAACTAAGAGTAGAGGTCCCATTTGACCCAGGTATTCCTCTTCTTCATATCTGCCCAAAACAATTAAAAGCATTTTATTACAGTGATACATGCATACCCATGTTTATAGTGGCACAGTTTGTAATAGCTAAATCTTAGAAACCACCCAAATGCCCATCAACCAATGAATGGATAAAAAAGATGTGTTTTTTTATACAATGGAGTACTACTCAGCTGTAAAGAAGGATAAACTTGACACTTTTTTTTTTTCCATGGGTACCGGGGGTCGACCTCAGGACCTCAAGCGCCAGCAGGCGCCCGTGCCGCTGAGCGAAATCACCAGCCCTTTTTTCATATGTGGGTTCCGGGAGTCGAACTCGGGCCCTTGCGCTTGCCAGGCAGGCACTTATGCCACTGAGCCATCTCACTGGCCCCAAACTTGACACATTTATAGCTAAATGGATGAACCTTGAGACCATACTTTTAAGTGAAATACATTGGACACACATGTGTAAATATTGCATTATCTTTCTGGTGTGAGACACTGAAAGTGTAAATAAAAATCAAAATGTGTAATAGAAATTGTGATACAGGAAGAAATTGTTCAAAAGTAAAAGGGAATTAGGATGGGGAGGGGGAAAGGAATGAAGGGAAAAGAAAAAAAGAATAAAATGGAAAAAATTTTCATAAATAAGGAGGGGAAGAGGGATTGAAGGGAGGGGAGAGGAGTGGGGAAAAAAAGAGGAATGAAGATATATCATGTACAGGTATAAACACCCTATGATGAATATGATCATTATGTATATCTAAACTGTACCAATAAACTTAATTAAAGAAAGAGATGCTTTCCATTTTGAGAGGTAGAAATTAGACATATAAAATAATTATATTATTTCAAACCTTAAATCCTCATTAAAATGCTTTGAATCCTGAGATCCGATTGAGAAGATGAGAATACAGTTAAACTGGGTTAATCATGGAGCCCTTCCTAGAGAAAGTAGACATGTGGCCTAGTTTTAAAGATTCATTTGCACAAGTATTGACAAAGAAGCAGTCAGTAGACTCTGGAAAGAGACATAAATAAGTAAGCTATTTGTAAAGGAGGTATTTTTTAAAAATTTAATTAATTCTACAATAGCTATACAAAGCCATTACTATTTATAAATCTCTTTAGTCTCCCTCCCTCCCTTTCCTCCTTTTTTTCTTTCTCTCTACTTGGGATTTAACTGAGGACCTTTGCACTGAACTATATCCCCAGCTCTTTTGAAAGAACATTTTTGGGACAAGGGCTTGCTAAATCACTAAATTTTCTGAGCTGGGTTTGAACTTGCAATCTTCCTGCCTCACACAGCCTCCTTCAGTGCTGGGATTATCATGCATCACCACACCCAGCTTCAGAATCTCTCTTTCCTTTGAGAAAACTGAGACATAGTGAGGTTAGTTAATGTATCCAAAGAGAATATGTAGCTAACGGAAGAGTAAGGTTTTAAAGCCAGCTCACCTGGCTCCAACATCCATGAACTCCACCTGTGTTCTACTCTCCAGTGAACTCCCCTGTGAAGTTCTTCTCCATGTTTCATTTCTACCTATCTTTCCTAAGCACATTGATGCTTTATACGAACACAACACATTGTCACAGCAGAGCATGGGTCCAGCTAACTGAATGTATACAGATGACTTGATGAGATAAAAGAAATTTAAGCACCAATGTGAGAAACACACTTTAGAGATGCTTTTTTTCTGGCTTGGGTTCAGTCCATTCGACACAAAGATTAAATTTAGGGAAGCTGCTTTTCTGGACAACAGTGCCTCCTCATGCTCTCCTGCTCTAACTGTGTGGCCCTGTGGCTGTCCTTCACACCCTGTGTTGGGGGATTATCATCTCAAGAAACTGCCTTTGCACTTTGCATAGTATTTTCAGGTCTGTATTAGAAGAGACTGTCATCACAATGTCTTTCATCAGAGTTTACATCTTTTGTCTATTTTCAGAATTGCAACAGACATATAAAATTATTTTCAAAGGAAAAGTCATAAACAGGAAAGACGGACAGGATGGGTAAGAGTGTGGTGGAAGTAGGCAATCCAACTCTTCCATATAAAATCGTATGTATTGATAGTATGGAAAAAGACACATGGTAGGGCCGGTGAGATGGCTCAGCGGCTTAAGCGCCTGCCCGGCAAGCGCGAGGGCCCAAGTTCGACTCCCGGAACCCACATACGAAAAAGGGGCCGGTGATATCGCTCAGCGGCATGGGCACCTGCTGGCGCGCGAGGTCCTGAGGTCGACCCCCGGTACCCACAAAAAAAAAAAAAAAAAAAAAGACATATGGTAGTTTGGATGCTGCTTATGGAATAATTGACTGATATTCTACATTAAATGAACTAAAATAAAAAGAATAATCTGGTGATTATTTTTTTGAGACAGGGTCTCATTATGTAGTTGAGGCTAGCTTTGAGCTCACTATATAGCCCAGGCTGGCCTTGAACTCACAGCAATCCTCCTGCATCAGCCTCCTGAGTGCTAGGATTACAGGTATGCACACCATGCCTGGCTCTGGTGATTTTTATTCTCACACAAACTGAAAAGTGCTTTCTCACATTTAGACTTCTTTTTTTTTCTCTTTTAACATAAAAAAGAAAACCATACAATTCAGGAAGATTGTCTTAAGTGTTTGGGAACTCTGTTCAAATAATTAGATCATAAATACTTTGATAAAAGTTAGAGACAAAGGTGCACATTTTACCAGGTTTTATGCATTTATTCTATACGATTTTTTTTATTAGTACACGTTTGCAGTACATAATGTTGACATTCCTTGTGTGGAGTTCATACATGCACGTAACACATCTTAATTCTTTTTCGTCCCCTTTCTCTTCCCTCCCAACATCTCTTGATCCCTTTCCCCTTTGAAAAAGATCTATCCCCCTATTTCTTATTATATATCTTTTATTTTCTTCTTTTTTTATACTTTGGGTTCTCAGATAAACCATATGATATTTAGGCTTGTGAGCCTGCTCTTTTCACTTAATGTTATGGTCTCAAGGTGCATCCTTTTTCCTACAAATGACTCAAGTTTTTCCTTCTTTATGGCATAGTACTACTTCACTGTGTGTAAATACAGCACTTTCTTCATCCATTTGTCTGTTGATGAACATACAGGATGCTTCCAAGATTTAGCTATTATGATTTGTGCTGCTATAAACATAAGTATGCATGTATCAGTGTGCTATGATGTCTTTAACTCTTTTCTAGAAGGAGAAGAGCTGGGTCAAATGGAATTTCTAGCTTCAAGTTTTTGAAGAATCTTCATTCTGATTTCTATAATGGTTGTACTAGTTTACATTTCCACCAACAGTATAGGAGGATTCCTTTTTACCTGCAGCCTCACCAGCATTTGTTATTATTTGATTTCTTAGTGATAGCCATTCTTTCTGGGTTAAAAGGCAATCTCAGTGTTGTTTTTATTTGTATTTCTCTAATGGCCAGGATGTTGAGAATTTCTTTATGTATTCATTGGCCACTTGCACTTCTTTTATGAAGTGTGTTCATTTCACTTGCCCCTTTTTTGACTGGGTCTTTCATTGGGGGGGGCCTATTTTTTTAGTTCTTTACATATTCTAAATATTAGTCCTTTGTCTGAAGAATTGCTGGCAGAAATCTTTTCCCATTGTATAGGTTGTCTTTTCACTCCGTTAGTTGTTTCTTTTACGGTGCAGAAGTTTTTAATTTGATGTAATCCTTTTTTTTTTTTTTTTTTTTTGGTGGGTACTGGGGTTCGACCTCAGGACCTCTCGCGCCAGCAGGCGCCCGTGCCGCTGAGCAATATCACCGGCCCTTTTTTTGTATGTGGGTTCCGAGAGTCGAACTTGGGCCCTCCTGCTTGCCAGGCAGGCGCTTACGCCACTGAGCCATCTCACAGGCCCCTATAATCCCGTTTGTTGATGCTTGGGACTATCTCTTGTACAGTTGGAGTTCTGTTCAGAAAGCCCTTGCCTATGCCTATGACTTCAAGAGTTTTATGTATTTTGTCTTCCACCAGGTTGTAAACTGAAAGGATTTTCTTACTATTTGAGATTCACTAAGTTAGAAAAGTATTCTGGTTTCAGATCAGTGGAGACATGGAAGACAAAGAGAAAAGAAACCCATTCGATAATATCAAAAGCATTTTGGGCCGAAGACTGTTGACAGAATATGTGACATCATTAGGTTTAGGTATAAATGAATTAGAGACATGTCGACTGTAGTTTGCCCGGAATAGGCAGAAGCCTAAAATAACAGCGAAATTAATTTTTGGCAAATTCTACTTGGTATTTTGCTGAACGTAAACCATTTTTGCCAAAAGTTTACTTTTGTGGTTGTATTTGAAATAGGATACAGAAGTTCAAAAAATGTGCTGGCTTATATAAATGTATGAGTCTTTAAGCCGAAAATGTTTTAAGGTCAATGGCAATTTAAGACTCTTTTAGGAACAGACTGATTCATGCCAAAAGTAACGAATATGTTCATTTTCTTCTGGCCCCACATCTGAATATGTCAAAAAATTACAATTTTGCCTTATAAAATGTAAAGATCTACAGGTATGCTTCAGGAAACGTTCCTCTTCAACAACATCCAAATTGTAGGGCTCGCTAGTTGAGGCACACATGAATCTCCCGCTCAGGGTCAGCAAGGAGCATGTAGGCGGGAGGGTCACATCTGTGCAATTGTTCTACCCAACATGGTTGTTAGTTTTGACACCTGTCCTGACTCTGTACTGTAGGTTTATGTTAGGACTGTGTAAAGACAAATTCAGACATATACAGATGTCAGGCATATACAGACATATACAGACATGTATATTAGACATACATAGATCAAGCCAGTCTTCTGCATAGATAATCAGACAACTATCTACATCATGAGGTTCTTAGGATGCTACAAGGTACAATGTCCAGGAAACAAAGGGATCAGAAGTCTAGCCTTTTGCTAGTATCTTGGCTGAATGTTAAAATTCACATCATTCTTTGTAATACTTTTATTAGTTTAAGTCCTAAAGTCTTATGATAAAAATTATAATCATAGACAGAGAAACTTTGTGTAATACAAAAAGTGAGCGACTAGGACCAGCAAAGGAACAGTTACCAAATTCCTCCTTTCTATGTTAATAGCCTTGAGTTTTCTTTTTGAAATTATATGCTTCAGAAAACCTGATTTGAACAACAGTATTCATTATTTCTTTATTAAATAGGAACCTAAGAGAGAAAGAGCTTGTGGATAAGTATTGAAAATGAGCATCAACTATGAGTGCTTTCCATACATTATCTGACTCAATTACTCAAACAGCCTTACAAGGAAGGTATTGTCTCCAGTTTTTTCAGACGAGATGGAGAGATTAAGTATTATTCAAAGTCACACAGTTAGTAAGAAATATAGAACCTGAACCCAGGCCTCTGAGCATAAAATAGTATTATGCTGCTTCCCCAAATCTGTACTACAATTTACTTATGGTCCACATGTAGGCAAAAAGATTGTCACTATTAAAATATCAGACAGTATGTAAATAACAAGTACACTTTGACTTTTGGACCTTGGCAAAACATACATCTTCATAATAGTCTATATCTGCAATGCCTAGGAAAGTTGTTGTTGGTTTTTTAAAAATATATATAAAGTTTAAAAATATAAGAAGATAATGTGAAAGTGTTTGAACTTCACCATTAAATTTTATTACAGATAAATAGAAAATGTTGTTTTCAAAAGAAAATAATAGTTGGGTGTGGTTTCTCATCCAATAGCTGTGTGTAATCACAGCTATTCAGGAGGCTGAGGGGGAAAGTTTGAGGCCAACCTGGGCAACACAGTTAGATCCCCTCTTGCAAAAAAGAAAAGAAAGTGAATTTTTTTCTGTCTTTTTTCTTTCTTAAGTAATGCTCTTCTGGCCTAGAGAATCTTTTGGCTTGTATACTAAGATGTGTTGATACAAACAAACATTATTTCAAGAAGTTGCTGAAATAATCACACAGCGAGCAGAACTACAGAATAAGCTACAAACTATTGCATTTTCCTTGACATACATTAAAGAAGGGGCAGCTATCCATGACTGAAATGAGATGTTTTGACATTCAGGAGATTTATCTGAGAAACCCCAGAAGTTCAGGAAGCAGTTGCTGTTTATAAAAATGCAAGCTGGCCCTATTATTTAAACTTGCTATTATGCAAAATGTTAGTAAGGCTTATAGCCTGTGCTGAGCTCCTCTACAATCTCTATGAAGGAAATTCTGGCTATTTTCTAATTCCTTCCCAACTCTGGTTTGGGTTTCCCACTGAAGAAAATATGCCCAATTCACCACAGTTCCAAACTTCCATGGCACCTGTGTCTTGCACAGATCATATGTATGTGTGCTGTGTACATTTGTTATCTCTTGCAGGCCAAGCAGTAGAAATCGTCTTGGTCCTCCTTTATGTGCAAATGAATTCAACTATCATAAATGTTAGCTTGTAACAGACACAGATTATCTCACTTAATGTTAAGTAGGTATTCATATGTAGCCATCTAAAGTTGTGCACGTAAGTATGACAAATGGTAATATGGATTTGCAAATCGGTAGAGTACTTTCATCTTCAGTATACATAGGGGATTGATTCCAGGTCCTCCTGGGGATACCAACATCCATAGATGCTCTAGGTTTGGATTTTGTGCATAACCTGTACATGTATATACTATATGTGATCTCTAGATTACTTGTAATTCAAAATACAATACAAATGTTGCATAACTAGTTGTTATGGTGTATTATTTAGGTAATGATAACAAAGCAAAAGCCTGTAAACTGTCAGCATATATGCAACTTTTTTCAGGTATTTTCAATCTATAGTTGAATACAATTATGCAGAACCCGTGGAAACAGAGGTGATTACTCTGATTAGAAATAAATTAATCAATTTCCATATCTGTTAACAGGCCAGAGGTTACTTCCAGAGTTCAAGTTAGAATAAAATGCATAAATAAAGAGGAAAAAATGTAAAGTTTATACATTATAGGAGATCATTAGAAATGGCTCTCTAGGACAGCAGAGTCAAAGGACTAATCTAACAATCAATGTCATCAATAACTTTCTCTACAGTATTTAATGCCAACTATTGATTCTCAGAAAATCCAATCTTGCTCAAATGTGTTCTTTTAAGTTGTGAGCTGTTCATTCACTGTATCATTTTCCTTACCCCCAGCAAGCAAATAGCTTCCTGATAATTAAGAATGGGAAGTGCTTTTATAGATCTTCCAATCCTGACTTCTTGTTCATTAGATAAAGTCCCTGTTACTATCCCAAGGCATACATAGGTGAGAAAATGCAGAGCCAGGAGAAGAATTTTTGTTTATGGCTCTTTCCTATCAACACACACAATTACTTAATGAATTTCTTTACATTTAAAAGTCATCACGTTATAGTTTAGTGTCTGCATGACTTTACATCATGCCTAAAAGAATATATCCAAAACACTATTTGTAGTTTTTATATCTGCCTTGGATTTAGAATACAGAGAACTCTTGGAAGATGTGATGGATTATTTCCCAGGGATGGTAACAATAATATTTCCTATTTCACTCATTGTTTTGCGTTGTGATCTTATTATTCCTCCATTTGGTTTATGTCTCCAAACTTTTTGAATCTGAGTGGCTACACAGAGTCTGTTTCCTGCTTTCAGAATGTTTGCTCTGGGATAGTTCTCATGAGGACTCAGTCTCCATAGCACGGAGCCATGTGGCAAAGCCATGCTTAGGTGCTTCATTTAGCTGATCTTCCAGCACCAGGCTGTGTGGCCCGCCTGTCATGTGAGTGCTCGACCTTGGACATCCAGCCCACTTGAACTTGCAGATGACTCCAGCCCTACAACAGCTGCCTATGAGTACATCAGAAATCTCAAGCGAAACTCACCCAGATGTGCCCAGTCAAGTCACAGACCTTAAGAAATGTCAATCAATTTTTGTTTTAGTTATCCTAGATTTTGCAGGCTGTTTGTTGTGCAGCAGTAGACAACTGAGAGTTAATGGCACAGAAGTCGTCAGTCATGGCATCCCTCAGATTCAAGAAATCTAGCCCAGATGCACTCTTATCTCTGCAGCAAGCCCCTCCTCAGCCTCACTGACTTGTGTGCACTTCTCACCTTGACAGATCCAGCTCTCCCACTCTTCCTATTAGCAGAAGCTGTCAGGTTTGAAACTGATGGCTGGTTATGTGGAATTTTCAATAGAAATTCTAGAAAGCTTCATCGTTTCTTAACATAGAACAAGAATGCTCTATTTTTCCATATGAGCATTTCCCTTAGGTAACAAGGGTCAACAGAGGTCATAAAGCCCAAGAGCAAGTTAGATATAATGTTGACCTCAGAAAGCACAGAGCTAAATTTAATACTCAACGTAGTAACTATTTTACTATACTGCAGGGACAGTATATTTGCTTCCCTCTCCTGCAAGCATATATATATATTTTTTTAACAGTCTTATTGTATACATATCTTAATTTTAATTCACCTGAAAATCTTTTTGCAATGGGTGGGTTTTAAATTAGAAATAAATATTAAATCTCTTTCCCTAGGCCTATTGGTCAAATTCTCTCTAATATATTAAGAGATGTTTCACTCTTATCCTTTAGTCTAATGCTCTCCCAGACCACTGGAGTTGTGTCAATAGCAGAACATGAGAAGATTTAAAGTAGGCCAGGCATTTCTAAATTTTTAATTTTAACAGTTGTGTATTAATTTTAATGTTAGAAAAGATAAAAGTAATACATATTACACAAGATAAGGCTGGCTGAAATAAAAATGTTAAATTAATAATACTTTGTAGTAATGGCTAAACCATGAAAGCAACAGATAAATGATTGGGAAACACTGATTTGGAATTTCTGAAAAACTTCAGAGTTCTGGGTTCTTTTCTTTCCAATGATTTGTTGTTGGGTAGTTGCACCTTTCTGGCTTATTGATTTTCTGTCTTCTCTTTGAATGAGCAGGCTATTACTTGCCACAATTGGAACACATATAACCAACTTTTTTCTATATCTCATTTCATCGGCAAGCTTAATTCACAATATTTTCTATTGTAATAAATGCTCATCAAGGCCAGCTCGGCAAGATCTCAGGGAACTAAATATCTGTTTTGTGAAGATGCTCCTGGTTATTAGAAGCTTCCCAGCATTGGATTTCCAGACAATGCTTAGCTTGAAAGAGTTCTATACCTGAGACAGAGGCATTGCTCTTCTTTTTGCTGATCTGCTACAGCCTCCTCCTCACTTTCTGTAGGTGACCCAGTGATCATAAGCACTAAACCCTTATTTGCACTGCCATTTGGTAACCATCACCATTTTCTTTATCTCTACATCTTCATCTACCCACAGCACTTCCATTTTCCACATATGTTGGAGTTAGAAATAGTATATTAACACGTACTGTAAGGTTGCAACTTGTGTGATGTGATTCCTATAAATAAATTGCAGTAGAAGATGGTTCTGGAGCCATTTTAGAAATAGCTTATCCTGTCCTTTTATCAATGGGGAAATGAATTGTTTCTATTGCTGAACTTCAAATACTGCATAGAATTGTATGCCTCTTTAATTTTAACAGCAAATAAACTATCACCTGTATGCCGCGAGCCATGGGCAAATGCCCTCGTTTCAGATGCCTCACAGACTTCTTCATTTAAGGTCTTTGAATTTACTACCTGTTCTGGAGATACCATCCTCATCAATTCCCATTTATTAGTAGGTGCTTAAAAGGAGGCACTCACTGACATGCAATAAAAAGCAAACCTAATGAGCAAATGGCAGTGAACTTGAGGGGCACTTTAAGCGAAGGTCCATCAGTATTCATAACTGTGACATACTATAAAAGACACTTTAGTACAACAAAAATGTGTCAGAAAAGATATCGAGTTAACTGAAGGGGGAATTTTCTGGTAAAACATGTAGGAGCACTCATTTCAACTTATCTGAACTATTAATATATTTTTCCCTTTGCTGACAACTCATTTACCAAGTGTCAGATGAATGGTATTGGAGGCAGCACTGATATTAACTCCCAAATGAGGTGCTGTAACAATGAAAGGTACATAAGTGTTCCACCCTAGCACCTTGTCTATAATTAATGACCTTGGCCTTGCTTAGGCAGCTGGTGCCACTCAAAAATTAGAAAAATTATCATTGGAAATGATTCTAATCCTGTTATAAATGGCACATTGTACTTTCTTATTTTTCACACAAGTCATTTTTCACATGATGTAGACAAAAGTTAAAAGGTATCTTTGGATTCTTAAGGCAATTTAATCTCAATATTTCAAAGCAATATATAAGATATTAAATTAAAAGATTATTCTATGTTTTTTTCTCAAACAAGTTTCTCAAATCCAAATAAAAACAAAACACAAAACACAAAGAGCTAAATCAAGGTAAAACCTCTGCATCTCATGTTATGGAAGGAAAATGTATAATCATTCTTGCCCTTAATTAATGTAATGATAAGCGTGGTCAGGAAATGTAAGCTTTCTATAACATATTCTGGTATTCTATCTATATAAAATAGTGAGAAATTTTTCTCTTTTACCTTCTTTTTTAATTTAATTAGTAGAATTCCAATTAACTTCCCTTTTCTCTTGATTTATAACATCTCTCTTTTATGTTATTTAAAACCATGCACATAAGAATGCTGCAGATAATGAAAGTTAATAATATTCACAGAGAACGGAATGAAGTGTTTGGAAGCAACATGAATAACAAACCTAATAAGTACATACTGTGAGTTTTACTGCCACAGCCTCAGACTCAATTATTAAAAGTATTCTGTAAGATTCCACAGGTGGTGGAAAGGGATTATGGATTATGAAAGGTCAGCATATTTTTAGAGCTATGATCTCTCTTCATCTCTGTGTCATTTAAATGAAAATACAATTAGTGAAATATTTTGATTACAAATGAGTTTTCTAAAGTAAAATAATAGAGAAAAAATCAAAGGGGAGGTGGAAGCAAATGATTTTATAGCAATGACCAGGATTCAAGTTCACCTTAAACTATTTTTAGTGCTGAAACACAAAAGACTGCGTCTCACCTTGCTTTACATTTTTACATTCACTCTAAAATTTTGTGTGGAAATCATGAGGGCTCTTTATACAGAAAACTGAAAAAATAGACATAGAAATTTCAGTGGATAATTTTAGGTCCTACTGAAACAATTCATTCACTTTGTAGGCGTCTTAGGCAGTGAAGACATGTTTTACGTGATCATGAATGTTTGACTTTCATCTGTAAGCTGCATTATTAAATACAGTAAAAACACACAAAGATCTCAGAGGACAATGAAAGCATTAAGCCATTGCTTGTAATATTCTTCATGATACTACCTCCTTCATTTAATCATTTATCTGTTTACTCATTCTTTAATCATTCAACAATATTTATTGAGCACCTAACATGGATCTGGTCTTCTGCTCGGGCCCAGGGAATCCAGTGATCCTTTGCACATTTTATATTCATTAGGGGAAGCTGCGTGGTAAGAGCATGGTCTCAGTACAGTGCAGTAAATATAGTGTCAGTGCTTGCCCTGGGTACTCAGCTGGTGTGTGTGGATATATTTTACTCACGCACATTGAGTTTGGGCTCATATAACAAAATATCATAGACTGCATAACTGGACCAAACATTTATTTCTCATAGTTCTGGTGGTTGGAAGTCTTCAGGATGCTGACATAGTGTGGTTCTTGGGGAGGCCCTCCACCCTGGTTCACAGGTGACTGCCTTCTCCCTATACTGACATATCGGAGAGAAGGAGCTCTGATCCCTTCATCTCCATGTAAGGCAAAAATCCCATCACCGAGGCTCCACTCATATCAGTTATCTAAACCTAATTACCTCCTAAAGGTCCCATTTCCAACTATCATCACTTCAGAGGTTAGGGCTTTAACATATGAATTTTGAGGAGATATATTCAGTCCATAGCAGGATGTGTGGGAGTGGGGCAGCAAGATAAGCGGGGAGTAAGCAATGAATGACTTGCCGATAAGATGTCTGAAGACAAGTATTTCAAGTATGATTAAAAATGTTATAATTTATAATGTTTAATGGACATTCAGAAGAGAAAATACCATCTAACATAAGAAGAACATTAATGAATATTTATGAGCACTGGTACAAAATAAGTTAGGCCTAAATAAGCTTCCATACTTGAACAAATTTTGGCTCAAAGTGGCCTCTGTCCATAGTGAGCTGTACCTTAGCTTGATGTGTAAAGCAATTGTAAGCTAACCTAAGAGAATACCCTTGTAACCAAGCAACTGAGTTTCAGCTAATTATAGCAGTTGAATCCCCAGCCAAAAAGAGAATATGACCATATAATAAGGCAAATAACAATGAAAGCCAATCAGGCTATTTATATATGTCACTTCCTTGGTCTATAAATGTAACTTGTACATGTGGTAAGCATTCTATACTATCTTTGGTCTGGAATGTTGCCTCACACCTTTTTCTTGCTTAAGTAAACTGTAATTCAGCTGGTCTCAGTATTCCTTTTCTAACAGACGGTAGAACAAAAAGCACAGCAGATATTAAAGGCAAAGCGTTGAAACAAATCTTGGGTGTATTTGGATCCTTATTTTAAGGGAAAACATACTGAGGGTCCATTTAGCAGTCCTTAATTGGTAATTCGTAGAACTAGGGTTTGAGTTCAAGGGTAATAAAATGAATTTAGTTGTGAATATTTGTCAGAGATAGAAGTGGGTAGTCACATGCTGCAATACAAAATATCTAGTAGAGATTTTATATGAGAAATAAATTGTTCTAGAAGTTATGGCAGTAGACATAGGGAAAAAACTCAAATTCCTGTACTCAGTGACTTTGCATTTTTATAGGGAAAGGGTACGGTACGGTCATAGACAACACACAAACATATTAAAATATATAGCATATAATTGGTTGTCCGTGTTAATCCAAAAATATTTTTTTCCAAAGACAAACAGGGCAGATGTGAGTATTCCTTTACACTGGCAAGAGATGATCTGGGAATTAGGGAAATGTTGTTGCTTTAGAGGAGAGAGGGAGGTGTTGGACCAAAGTTTCTGCGGGATTTTAGAGCTGCTTCAGTTTTTCACCTGCATTTGTATATTTGCCGAGAAATTATCACACAAATAAATCCTTCAGTAGTTGATGGAGGCAATCAGTTTTCAGGGTACCATGCTGTGCAATCATCAATAAATATGACAAAAGTGTGTGTATGTGTGTGTATACACATATCAGTGTATGTATAGGTGTATATATGTCTACATGTACACACATATTTACACATAGAAGGGTATATATTATAATATTTGTATATATGTAATTTAAAAATGAATGTTTTCTGTGTTTTTCTTTTGTAACTATTACTCCCGACTGAAAAGTATAAGAAAATTCACATTAGTTACTTTTACTAGAAAAAGGATTTGTTTAACATATCCTTAAAAGAATATTTGGCTGAGTCTAGGATCACTAAAACTCTGATTTTCAAATGAATGCTAAACCAAATTGATTATAATCCAGGTTAAATATCTAGAAAAGTAAAATATCAACAGGTAATACTGATACCCCCATGATGGAAGTCTTCAGAGACAGCAAATATGCCTCTGATAATATTGTGGTAAATTCAGAATTTCATGATAAGAAATAGATTACATTTCCTTTCTTACCTAGAATAAGCAATAGAATAAACCGAGTTTGCTTTATTTAGCAAAAATAATTGAAATATAGAATTTGATGTGTCTCATCTTTTCCCCACATGTGCAGAAAGTCAATCACAAGGGGCTGATGTGAGATGTATTGGAGGTAATTTGAGTTCTGTTTCTGGATATTTTATCTTCTTCAAACACAATTTGTTTATCAAATCATAAAAGAACGACAGCACAAAAATAAAAGCAAAAAACAAAAAACCTTTCACATCTTAGATGAAAGCTTATCTTCCTTTGGATCATTCTTCCCAGTGCCCCAAAGAGCTGGCAAAAACTGAAAATAAAACAAACAAGAGTATTTTAAGAAACCACCACATGCCAGGGTAGCCCTCCCACATCTCCTGCACTCCTCCACGGAGAAGCCACAGTGCTTCACTGAACAGCCCTTAAATCTTTATTGTATTTTGCCTCTGGGGCTTGCTCATCACTGCGGGTCTAAAAGTGTCTGTTACGGTCAGAAGAAATAACTTTAAAAAAATATTGCACCACTGAGCCAATGAGTAGTTCAAATGGCTCCGAAAGTGTAAACTTGTAAAATGCAAGGTAGAGTAAGCACTTCAGCATTTGGAATAAACTGACTACTTCACTATGTCGTTCTCACCACTCTTGTTTTATGAAGACCAGAAATACTGAGTTGAAGGAAGAGTATCTATAAAGCCACTGAAGGTACTTGAGAATTTTCTTCTCTTCCTGGACACAAAGATGAATAGCCGTCTGGATATCACAGCTGAAAGCTGTTCTTAAAACCTGCCACTGCTTCCCCGGCAGAGCACTTTCTCCAATCCTGAGTGCAGAAAGGCCTGGAGAGAAATAATTTGAATGGAGAATTGGCAACCTGTGTTTTTAACCTAACAACATGCATGGCTATTTCTGATACAATCAGAACAATTCATTGAGTTTTGCTTCTTAGTTTCTAGTTGGTTATAGTAAAAAGATTATTCACAATCGCTCATTTTCATGTTACTGATGTTATTGTTTATTGCTCTATCTTTAGGTTAATATACAAATGATGTAAGTTTTGTATTAACAGTGAAGCTATAGAGACTGGGAGTAGATGGTATTGTCTGCAGGCAAAATTCTTATTTGAACAATTTGCACAGCCTTGCACACTGCAGTAGTTTTTTTGTTTTTCTTTGTTTTTGTTTTTGTTTTTCGAGACAGGGTCTCACTATGTAGTTCAGGCTGGCCTGGACTCACTGTGTAGATCAGGCTGGCCTTGAACTTGTAGGAATCTTCCTACCTCAGCCTCCCGTGTGCTGGGATTACAGGCGTGTGCCACCACACCTGGGAGCAGTACACAATTTCAAGTTGGTTGGTTATATTATTTGGAAGTGTAGTCAATCCAAATAAGAAAAAATCAATATGATGAAGAGTGCTTAGCACAATAAAAGGTTCAATAACACCTAGTTGTTGGGTGATATGGAAAGTAACTTCACAGACATGGGATAAAACAGTGCTTGAACAAGAGGCCTAAGCCATTAAAATTAATCATGAGAAGTTTTGATCTGTGTCTTGCTATGATTCACATATATTTAGTGTGGCTTTGGCTTGGATAACATCAGTGGCTACTTATGTTTCGATGAGACTAAATGGTTGATACACACACAGTACAGAAACATAAATGTCTTACGCATACACACATTCACCTGTGTACTTGCGTGCAGAGACAGCAAGAGGGAGCCAGGCCTTGTGCAGCATTACTTTGAACATCTGGCCCTTAGCCCACAAGTGTCAGAATCTATTAGAAAGTACATATTATTTGTCACCAGGAAAAGTCTCTGGTAAACCTAGAAGCACATCTCACTTCCAAACATACATTCTTAAAATGAAACTGCCACCTATTTGGTATTTTCGCAGGAAGAAAGGCTTGCACAACACTGGGAGATTTCAGATAGGGGTTGGCAAGTGACTGCGTTGTTCCAATTCAGAAATTGTGAAGTCAGTGTCTCCCAAATTTAATGTCAAGGCCATGATACTCTGTTTACAATCTCAGGTCCCAAAGTACAGCTCAAATTATTTTAGGCTGAATTAATCTAGCCCTAGAACTTCTCATATTTTCTCTTTATTTTAAAATCTAGACTCCGGCCTTTATGCAATAAGATTTCCATGGAACCTTTAAAACACATCTTTTGGAAGCTCATACTTTTGATCCTTTGTAATCGTGTGTGTTCAAGGATTTAAAGGTGGAATTTAAGGGCATTTAGATCCATATATTTGTAAAAAAAATTCAACAGTATTCTTATGTTTTCTCCAATATCAACATCATAAAGCTTCATCAACTGTTATTTATTCAGTGTATACAATGTGCCATGACTGTTAGGGAATTTCAGGAACATTATTTCCTTTAACTTCTAATATTCTACAAAATGAATATTATCACCTCTTTCATTCATGAGAAAGGCGAACTTAAATACAAAATAATTTACATGTTTTGTCCCCAATCACCATTTTGTCAAAGCCAGATGTGTCTACTTCTGAAGCATATATTCTTTTACAAAATATTTATTTTCTTTTTGAATATGTGTTCAGAGATAATTTCAAGGGTAAAGTTTTAAAAAGTGTACAAATATTTTAAATATCCCTTCTACAGCTTCCCCTAACATTATTGGCTCACAAAACATGGAATGTTTATTGAAACTAGAAAAAATAGATTCCTACAATAGTATTTATTAATCTATAGACCTTATTTGAATTTTTTCCATGTCCCCATAGTTCTTTCTCTAGCTCATGGTGTAATCTAGGAATCCTACATTGTATTTAGTATCATGTCCCCTTTATTTCCTACAGTATCTGACAATTCCTGTTTTTCTATGCCTTGACACTTAAAGAGTACTACTAGTCATTTGTCATGAAAAATGTCCTTAAAATTTCATTTTCACTCTTAATTGTAGGTTGTCTGATGATTTCTCATAATTAGATTGAATTTATGCAATTTGAACAAGAATATTTTGGCAGTGATATACCCTTCTCTATGCATCACATCAAGGGCCGTGTGATATTGATATCTTTCCTACATTATATTTATCTTTTAACTGTTTGATAATATTAACAATAATCTAGGGCCACAGATCTGAAACCATCAGACAGTTCAAAATATGTCATATTATGTGATTTAATAGAAATCTCACTGGCTTCTAACTAGCCATGATTAATTTGGAATACGCTTTAAATCCTTAACCCAAATAGCACTGATTGCACATATGTGTGTGCAAAAACTGACACATAAAATGCTAGTAAGTTTAATAATCAGCTCTCTGGGAAAGGAAAAACCCTGATCTGTAGCGCTCGCTGGTTTTGGTGTAAATACTTCCAATGTGGTCCATTACAAGCTATCAGTATTATATTGCTGAGCTCAGACCTAGAGATGCACTCAAAATCAACTCTCAAGAAGAAGGCCTGACACCCCACTGAAATAAGCATTCATATACTGCATTTTCTTCAGTCTAGGCTAGTACTAGTAGAACTAAGGAACACATATGTGGAAATAAGACAAAATTTTTAGATACTGAAGAGTAGAATTACCTTAAAAGACAAATATACTAACCCCCAGACTATCTTCATTAAGAATGAGAGTGAAAATTGAAAAAAAAATCATTTGCTTCAAGTATAAGTATTGAAGTTATTTGATTTAAAGTCTTGTACACTTCCCAATTGCTAGGTGTTATTGAAAGTAACATCACGAACAGGATGAGACAATGCTTGAACAGAGGCAAAACCCAACCTCTGTCTTACTCTAATTTTAATGGCATAATTCCTTAATTGTTCATTCATGTGACATTAGATTGGAAGCCAGTTTAAAAGTGTACCCTTGCCTTCCTATGCTCATTTTACTAAGGAGCTCACAGCCAATCTCTGTAGTAACTTTTAGTAGGAGGCTCATGAATGCTAATTGTAGTGGAAAATATTATTTTTAAACATATTCCATGTGTGTCTTCATCCTACATTTTGCACAGTTTAAATTATTATATGCTACTCTGTAAGGGAAAATATGTATTTTTTCATTGGAGATGAAGTATTGACAAGTAGTATTATCATCGCACATTATTCCTACACTCAATATCCATATAAGGAAATGAATTCTACGTGAACATTTTTCTCAATATTGTCATTATCTCAATGTGGATTTAAGAGTTATATTTTATATATACTGGTGGGTAGGATGGCCTCCCAAAGATGTCTACCTCCTGATCCCCAGACATATTTGGCAAAAGGGACTTTGTGGATATAGTCAAATTAAAGATGTTGAGAAAAGAAGATTATCTTGGATTATGCATGGCCCATTAGTATTACAAGGGCCCTTATAAGTGAGAGGCAGGAGGGCTATAGTCAGAAAAAGAGATGTATCGTTGGGAGCAGAAGGTGAAGTGATGCGGCCATGAACCTAGGAACAAAAGAGACTCTAGAAGCTAGACAATGCCTCCAGAGGAACCCAGCCCTGCTGATACTTTGATTTTAAGCCAATACGACACAGAGTAGATTTTCACTGCCTAACTTCCAAGGTAACAAATTTGTACTGTTTTAAACTACTAAGTATGGTTATTAGGCACAGCATCAATAGGAAACTAATATACACCAAAACCATACTTTCACTGTGGTTAATTCAATTACTTGATGATTAATTTTAACTTTCACCTTCCTCATCTTTTTCAGCTTCTGACTTAACAACTAAGACCATTTAGAAAAACAGACAAACAAGCAATATATTTATGGCCTTTGTGTTAAAAGTATAATTGAGGATTATGGCATGTATCTAAAATAATCTCCAAGTATCATCTCCAAGGATAGTAAAGTATATTTTCAAAATTTTTTCAATGATCTCATTAGCAAGGAAGAATCCCTTACTTAGAAAAATTAGAGTAATTTTACATAATAAAAATCTTTATGTTAAAATGTGCAAGCATTTAAAAATGTTTCTTCTCTTAAAAAATTCTTACTACTTTGTGGTTTGTTTGTATTGATGTAGGCAGAAAGTAATGCAAAAGAAGAGGAAAAGTGCCTTGGTATGCTGCTCTAATTGGAAATTTCGTACCTAACACTATCTCTATGAGACAGTAAAAATTAACGGAAAAGGTAATAACCTAGAGTACTATAAGATTTTGAAGTGTTCTTTGGATTGAAGTTTAAATTCTTTCATGCTATTGACTATATATTTTTTTTTATTTTTTTTTTATTTTAAAGAGAAGAAAAAACAAAACAAGACTATATTTTTGAATTCTTGGAAAATTGTAAACCAGGATGTAAAATGAATCAGAACGCTTCTTTCTTTTTTTACACCAGATCAAAAAGTGTATGATGAAATACATTCATCTTTTCTCTTTAAAAGATTAAAGCCTAATTTTCACTTTATGTTGTACATGTCTGATGTGATATTTAGGTGAGCATGGTGGAATAGGAAGGATCACAAGTGCGGTATTACACCTAGGTTCAAGTCCCAGGTCAGTAAATGACCTTGGAAAACCATTTAATATTCCTTGTTCCATTGTATTTCTAACATTACTCGCCTAAGCTACCTTGCAGGCAATAAGTGAAATATAATGCATTTTAAAAATACATGGTAGATTGTAAAACTATCATTCTAAAGAAAACTTAAACAAAGGATCCTGAAATATCCCATAAAATGACAGTATCTGGAAGTAAAATGTTTGCCAAATAGACTTTTTTCCTTTTCCATTTAGAATTATGCAACTGTGTGTATTTGTTGAGGAGTGATTTTGTATGCTTATCCCAAACTGCTCATCACTGCATAACAAAACTCAGAAGACAGACAGATTCTACAATAAGTATACATATTGAATTTTAGATAAATTATTTAAGCACATTTGTTCAAATAAAGGAATAAAAGGCTTTACTTATTTCCAGTTGACATCGAAAAATAAAAAAATAAGGAAATTGTTGTAAGCTTCGAAAGAGTTTGTTATTCTTAGAGTTAAGGTTCAGGTTGATCTTTTTAATATTGCAACAAGCTCACACATCATTAATCACTTAGAAGTGGGCCCAGGTCATGGTAAATGGATGGCCTAATAAATCAGACTTGATGCTTGGTATTTCCAAATTATTGTCAATAACTAGAGTGAGGAGGTGACAATTTATTAACTGATGCTTATAAACTGGACTTTTTACTTTTTAAATTTTAATCAGAACAAAAGCAGTAGGAAGGTGAGCCAGCATAATGCATATAGTTATGACACATGAATGAAGACGGTCACGATCACAGTAAAAGATGTGTTCATTAAATCATCTCACAGTTATCAAAGTGCATTAGTTTCTCTATAGTAGAAAATATTGCTTCCAGTTTTCTTAACTGTATGTGTGTAATAAAAATATAGAACTCTTTTCATGCTTATAGGTGAGAAAATACTGGGAGTGGGGTCTATGGGGGTCATGAAGAAGATGGATGGAGATTAAGAAAAATGGATTGTAGTAGGGGCAATGTACACATGGAAATAGTAAAGAAAATGAAATGCAGAAAAAAAATATGTATGGAGAATAGGAGGGAACAGGCAAGAGGGAAAGAAAATGGGCCCAAAGTCTGTGCCACCTAGTTTGGTAATGAAAGGGAATAGGAGGATAATATTGTGCCTTGACATCAATCAATAAAAGCAAGATATAGAAAGAAAGAAAATTATGAGGGAGAAAATTATAATTTCTTATGACATAAAGTCCAGGAGTCTTGGGTAGGCTTCATGAGCATGGGAAGAGAAAGAAGGAGACTAAAATCACACAACAGGGAGATGAAGAATACACCAACTGTTTTGACATTCTTAAACCTTTACAGGACAGAGAGGTAAAATGGAATTTTTGCACTTACTGAAAGCAAAATTCCAGGTTTGATCTTGGCCTGGTGGGCATGGCTAACTGAGGGAAGCATTGGTTGTAGAGTAAAAAGTCCACCATTAAGTCCCAGTCCAATGACGTAATATCTAAGTTATTCTACAATGCGAATTGTTGAAAGTCTGAGATTTTATTAGTTTTGTTATCTGTAAAATCAGGATAATAATAGCACTAATAATAGTGCTTCAGGATTGCTGTAAGCATTTTGTTTTAAAAATTCACTTAAAGTCTTAGTATTTATGTTGATAGTAATGTTAATTATACTACTACTAGTAACAAAGCTTCAAGAAGATCTTTGCATTTCTGTCCATAGCTACCTTATCTGTAATATGGGAGCCAAGATAAAATATTTATGATCTGGACGGAAGCTTAAATTAGGTCACTTATAGGGCCAGTGAGATAGCTCAGCAGCATAAGCACGTGCCTGGCAAGCACGAGGTCCTGAGTTCAACTCCCGGAACCCACATAAAGGAAAAAAAAAGGTGGGGGGCACCGACGTTATCGCTCAGTGGCATAAGCACCTGCCTGGCAAGCGCGAGGTCCTGAGGTCAACTCCCGGTACCTACATTAAAAAAAATAAAATAAAATTAAGTCATTTATGCCAAGTACTTGACCCACAATAGGTTCACAGTAGTAGCTATTATTGTTTAAAATACACTGTCTTCAAAATCAATACAAGTTCTAATTTGCTCAGGTAACAAAATGTATTTAGAGTATCCGATTTATTTTTTACTTTATGGACCTGATACCTTTTACGTCAAAGGACAGCAAGTCCACACAGGTTAGCAGTGATAATTGTATTGCCCTTAGGAAGAGCACCGAGGCTAAATAGCTTCTGAAAGTCAATGGATCACCAAATTTTGTTTGTCTGTCAAAATAGTTTGGAACCTGCCTCCAATTTTTCAGATTTCATCCCTCCTTTCTTAGCAATTATTATGCCTTCTCTGGTTGTCATATCTCCATCTATATATCTACAAATATATGCCTATAGATAACTACATATATAGTAACATACGTATATTAGGAATACAGTTTTGGTCATTCCAAGATTTGTTCTTTGAAAGAGAAGGAGGAAGAGCTGACTAAGGAATAAACAAAGTTCTTTTTAAATGCTACTTGGTTTCCACAAGCCCTTGTTCCTTTACATCAACATCTTTCTTATGCAACACAACTTCTAGTACCAAGAAGCATGCACAGAAACCACGGAGCAAATAGTTATTCATTTGGGTGTTTAGAAGCACAAGATTAAGTTTTCCTCACAATATTTTCCATTTAACTGTAATCAAATACCCATATCAGCCATGGTTCTATAAACAGAGATTTATAGTAGGTGTTTCACTGGAAGCTATAATATTATAATTGATTTCTAAATTAAACACACACACACATTTAAAATGGTTATAATTAGAGCGCAATATGACCCAGTCTTCTTTAATGGGGATCCATATTGCTGTCATTACAAATGTCACTTTTCAGCACCATGTCTCTTACCAAACAGAACTCATTTCGAAATGCCAGTTTTTGTGAAAAACTTTATCCATTTGTCCAAATGGTATTTGGACAAGAGAAGAAGTTTTTCTTTTTGGGTTCATTTTCAGGTTGTTAGCCTAACCTAAAATAGAGCCTCTTTAAAAGTCTGCCTGAATGTTTAGTTAGAATAGAGAAGGGACAGCTGACTGTTGCGTCGTAGTGTTACATTGAGTGAAGACACGACTGTAAATAACTCTGTAGTTTGGAAATGAATGATGCTTTTGACAGAGATGATTATGTCGTATTGACAATATTGATGTCAAATGCAGAGTGAAAATATGAGATTGGCTATCAGCAGCTTCCACCAGCGATCACTTGAAATAGCTCCAGTGAGATAAAGGAGCAGTAATAAATGCGTATGCCTCCCACTCCTCTCCGCACACTCTTTTCCTTCCCTCAGAGCTGGGTTGCTAGTCCAGCTCCACTTTGGGGGAAAGAAGCTAGCATTCCCACTTCATCAAAGGAGAATCAAATACTCCTGGCTGCTTCTTTTTAAGTTAATTGGTTCCAGGGCATCCTTAGTCACCCCACGTCGAAACAAAGGAAGGCAAAGTACCCAAGAAAAGAAGTCAAGCCCTGAGCTTCTATGGGAGAAATTACAATTTCAAGTTAGAATTGACATACATGAAATAAGGTCTTGGCAATAAAAACCTCACAGGGGGCTCTTACCAATCTTGAAAATCATTATTCCACATAATTGCTAAATACTGGCTTACATTTCTGGGGTGCAGAATATTTTGCACGATAAGTTTTCCAGTTTGGAAAAAAAAAGTCCTATGCTGGAGAGTCTTGATGAGTAAATAATTTCTTCCATATCTTTCTCTTCACTCCAGTTTTTTTTGTGTGTGTTCTTGAGGCTCCTTATTGTATAGAAATATGTATTTTTAATATGCTCTGAAGTACTTATTTTTTTAATATTTGTATTTAAACATGTAAAACAATTTTAATATCTATTGAAACCAGGATACAATGCAAAACTTGGCGGACTGTATTCATATTCTGAAGTTACATAATATGCTGTGTGTAAGATCTGTGAGTCACTAAATCTGGAGTTAGTCAGATTTGTGGAGGAATTTCTGAGGGCACAAAATGTCTGTACAGAAAGCATTTGGCGTCTTATTCTCAAGAGCAATCCTGGGATCTTTACTGGCATAAAGCAGTGTTCCATCTGCCATTGTGTTAATCTTGCCCCTGTACCATTGCCTGTGGCCACGAGGCAGAGATGGGCTCCTCTCTGCTAGGAGAGTTTCTTACGGGAGGACATTCTGGTTTGGGAGGTATGTAAGTCCTTTTGTTGTTCTGAAAAACAAATGGCATGTGCTTCTTGGAAAACGATATATGATTTTCACACAGTAAAGTAACCACCCAGTAATGATTTGGAAACCTAACTCTTAAAGCACGTACCCCTGTGTAGTTTGGAATGCTTAAAACTAAGAAATTCTTGAGTTCATTCGCAGACTCACTTATATAAAGATACTTCATGAAAGTGAGAGAAAATCCGTTGAAGAGAAGAAAACTAAGAACACATTTTTATAAAGGAAAATGATTTGTTAACTATGTGGCAGCAATTTGATACTTCATTTTATTAAATAAGAATGCCTTGGAATGTAATTTATTAATTCACCTTTGCAATGGGGTTCTGTGAATCCAAATGTGTATTTGTTTTTAATAAATCTTCATCTCTTTGTGATGTAAGAGTGACAGGATAAAAAGGACAGTTCTCATTTTAAAATATTATCTAAAGGCCAATTTCTTATATGTTTAAGGTGTTTATCTTCATTTCTAAATTAATACATGTTTGCTAGATTTTGTAGTAGTCACTAGAAAAATAAATATATTTGCTACAGACTTATCTAATTATGAAGAAACATGAAGACCATTTCTTATAGTGGACTTTATAATTACAACTCAGCTCCCTTTGCTTTTCTCAGCAAGACTACACCACCAAAGCAATTCATGTTCAGGGCCCTTCCGGGTCTAAAATTTCATCAAGTATTCTGACTGATCCTTAATCAGAGAATAATTCAGTATTTAGTCTCATATGAATGCTTTTTTGTTCTAAGCTGAATTTATCATTAAGAATTTTATCCTTGGGCTGGTGAGATGGCTCAGCGGCATAAGCGCTTGCCTGGCAAGCGCGAGGGCCCAAGTTCGACTCCCAGAACCCACATATGAAAAAAGGGCCAGTGATATCGCTCAGCAGAACAGGCGCCTGCTGGCACGCAAGGTCCTGAGGTCGACCCCTGGTACCCATAAAAAAAAAAAAGAATTTTATGCTTTAATTTTTTATTAAGTTTATTGGTACATTTTAGGTATACATAATGATCACACTCGTCATAGGGTATTTGTACATATATATCATGTATATGATATATCTTGATTCTTTTTTGTTTCCCCTTTCCCTGCACTCCCTTCAACAACTCCTTATTTACAAAAGCTTTGTTTCCATTTTATCCCTCTTTTCTAATTTTTTTTTTCTTTTCACTTCCTCCCCCCACCCCCATTCCCCTTCCCATTTGGACATTTTCTTCCTATTTCACAATATCTATTATACATTTTGGCCCTTATTTACACTTTCAGTTTCTCATGCCAGAAAAACAATGTATGTAAATATATGTGTATATATATTTATAATGTATGTAAATGTATGTGTTTTTGATTTATTTCACTTAAGAGTATGGTCTTAAGGTCCATCCATTTAGCTATAGATGTGTCAAGTTTATCCTTCTTTATGGCTGAGTAGTACTCCACTATATATATAAAAAATCATCTTTATCTATTCGTTGATTTCCAAGATTTAGCTATTACAAAGTATGCCAATATAAATATAGGTGTGCACATATTGCTGTGGTATGATGCTTTTAATTTTTTCAGGAAGATACCAAGAAGGGGAATAGCTGGGTCGAATGGAACCTCTAGTTCTAGTTTTTTGAGGCATCTTCCCACTGATTTCCACAGTGGTTGTACCAGTCTACACTCCCACCAACAGTGGAGAAGGGTTCCTTTTTCCCCAAAGCCTCACCAGTATTTTTTTATTGGTTGATTTCTTGATAATAGCCATTCTTTCTGGAGTGAGATGGAATCTCAGGTTTATTTTAATTTGCATTTCTAAAATAACCAGTGACGTTGAACATTTTTTCATATTTTTTTGCTGCTTGTATTTCTTCTTCTGAGAAGTGTCTATTCATTTCAGATGGCCATCTTTGGATTAGGTCTTTAAATTTGGGGGGCTCTGATTTTTTAAAATTCTTTATATGTTCTAAATATTAGTCCTTTGTCTGAGGAACAGCTGGCAGAATTTTTTCCCACACTGTGGGTTGTCTCTTCACTCTGTTGGTGGTTTCTCTTGCTGTGCAAAAGGTTTTTAGTAAGAAGAGATCCCAGTTGTTGATTCTTTGTGATAGATTCCTATGTAATCGGCGTTTGGTTCATAAAGTCTTTGCTTACACTAATGTCTTCAAGAGTTCTGTCTATTCTATATTGTTTTTAAAAAAGCTAGTAAAATTCCCTTACTGACTCAGGCATTTAAGAAAATTGTCTCTGTGGAATTTGTCTTGTTTGCATTGAGCTTAGCAGATTGTTCATTTTCACAAAGTTCTAGGAAAATTTAAGTGTCTCCTATGTTGGCATATTTTGTCAATGTCTTCATTGCACTCTTGTAAGTCAAGTGTGATGAGTAGTTTTGTATTTATGCAGATTTAGAAAGTGAATATATTGAAAGGTTTTGACTGGCATTTTCTCTCCTCTGTCCTCCTTCCTTTCAACAATATTAGTGCATACACATTGTGATCTAGCACTCTGCTAGTACGATATATCTTACCAAGCAGTGGATGTTATGCTTATAACTAGAGGTCCCAAGAGCCTTGCATGCTCATAGGTGGGGCTTTTAGAAGGTGATTGGAGTATGGGGGCTCACAGCTGACTTGCTGTTAGGTGGTGGGGCCTGGTCCTGCTGGAAGAGGCGAGTCACTGGGGCATGCCCTGGGAGGGCTCCTCTCCCTACCTTGCTCCTCCCTTGACTCTCTGCTTCCTAGATGCCCTGCCCTGAGCAGCTATTCTTCCACCCAGGTCCTTCCACCGTGCTGTTCCGCCTGGTAGCTGGATGACTATGAACTGAAACCTCTACAAACTGTGAGTCAAAATAAACCTTTTCTCCTTTAAATTGTGGGTGTTGGGTATTGTGTCCCAGTGACAAGAAAGTGACTAAAAGAGCAGATATAGCTTATTTGGCCTGCATTACACTTAGTACATAGTGGAAAAGATATGTATGAACAAATGCATGTACAACTACAAAGGAGAGTGATACAAAAAGGACATAATGGAAATGCTTGACATTGTGGAACTGAGGAATGCCTGTTTTAGAAGGTGGCCTCAAGTAGACTTTTGATAACAGACAAGGAGTTGGACAAGCAGAGAGCTCAAGGGGACTTTGAAGCAGAAAATGGTTGGTGATTTCAAGTTGGTTATGGGTAATAATGTGAGACAAGGACAGAGTAGATCTTACAGGAATTTTGTATTTTAAAAATAGTGTGACTATGTAATTTATTGTTCAAATGGGAAACATTTATGAATTAAAGTGGATACTGCTGAGACTTAAGCTGGAGTAATAGATGTCAACATGGATGTGTCCCAAAAATGCAGTAGGAATTGTTACCTCCTTAAAGACTATATCGAGGCACTTAAGTCTTTCAAGCAAAAGAGTAATAAAATTGTACTTATGTTTTTGCAAGGTTACTCTGCCTGTCTGCAGAGCAGATATGGAAGAAGTCTCTTGCAATAGTCAACCCAAGGAATGAAATGAAAAAGTGGACATATTTGAAATACAGTTTAGTTGTACAATTGATAACACTGGGTGGTCATAGATTGGATGTAGGCAGCAAGAAGTGATTGTCAAAATGACTTCCACTTGTATAACTGAGTGGATGATGCGCCATTTATTAAGATGTGGAACACTAAAGAAGCAGATCTGGAGCGGTATTGGAATCAAGAGGTGTTTGAGATTCCTAAGAACAAAATGGCTAATGTCTGATGGAGATGCCATGTACAAAGTTGTACCTAGAAAAGCAATCAACATGGTGAATAAAAACGTAGGTTTTGTAAAATTTAGATGCCATTTAAAGCACAAGAAAGCCTGAGATTTTTGGGAAGAGATAGTAAAATGATAAAGGAAGACAGCCAGGTACTAAGTACTGAGGAACACAAAAATTAACTGACAGGTAAAGAAGAAGAAATAGCAGAGTCTTTGGGGTCTGCATTCTATGCACCTCTCAGGAGACGGGAATCTATCTCTTTACCCCTTTTGCTTACCATATTGACCTTCCCAATGCACTTCTGTTGCTTTATCCCCCTTATCTATTTCACTCTCTCAAGTTCCTAACACCTGTTCCCTGGAGTCACTGCTCCTATCAGGAACTTGCACACAAATCTTCATTTCAGCCTCTAATTTGAAGAAAATAACCAAAGAAACAGAAATACTATAAAGAGGGTTTGTTAGTGCCAAACCAAGGAGGCTATGCCAAGAAGCGAAAAGTAGAAAGGAATGTTTAAAGCTGCTGAAAGGTTGAATAAGATTTGAATATACAGAAATCATTGGTGACCCACGAAAGTACTAAAACAGGGGCTATAACTGAGGCTGCCTTGGATAGTGGTGGAGTTTGCAGGAAAGGTGAGAAATTAGATATCAAGTAGTAGAAGGGGATGCAGATTAAGGGAAAGCTTTGTTCTGATTTACATCTTTTTGAAATATGAGAGACATTAGAACATATAAGAATGCTGATGGGAATGACCCACTAGAGAAAGGTGGAGGAAATAGGAAAGGTGACATTTGAAAATAGTTACATGAAATGCTGAAAAATAATTTTAAAATAGGGTTACCTCTTCCAATAGGAAGGAAGAAATAGTTGAGTAGATGATCACAGATGTAGATTTAGTTGAGAAAACAATATAACAACTAGTATGTGGTTAGTGAACTATGAGATGAGGTCATCTGCTTCAAACAAAAGAGTATAGTTTGAAGCATGTGAACAAGGTAGTAACTAGTCACCACAGTGAGTGGAAAGCTACTTTAGAATTTCAGTATTAAGTTATCATTTGAGGCTAGTGGCCATTAATTAACTGTGATCCCAACCTGCTCTGTTGGGAGATTTTGTACAGAAGTGCTCAGTTCCATGGATGCTGGCCCAGAGAAAACACATTGTCAGAGTCATCATTGTGGTTTGTAAGGTGAATGTGATGGAATAAGAAGGGGCTCAGGGAATTGAGGGCATTTACAAGAGTCATTAGAAAGAGAGGCTGTGGAACATGAGCTATTGAAGGAGGAAAGTGAATTCCTGAGGGGCTTGGTAGATAAAAATGAACTGATAAGGATAACAGATTGCAATTCTCTGTGAGGTCAAAGGATTGTCACAGTGAGAGTGTTCCCAAAGGATAAAGGGGTGATAAGCAAGTAGGATCTATGAGAGAATGATTTTTCTTGTGGTGTAAGTTTTAGTGATGAACTCTGTTGAGTATTTCAGTTTTTAAAAATTTCTATAAATTCTGTTCTGTGTATCTGGCTATGGAGGGATAACATGCATGCTTTTTATTTGTCTCAGAACAACTGCTCTTTCCTTTTCCTTATTTGTCAAACATACTCCTTGTAAATGGGTTTCAATCACCACATAACCTGCTTCTGGAAGGCTTTGTGAATCTAATGCAGTTTTCTGAGATTCGAGAAGTCATATCTTTCTGCATCAAGGACATCAAGGACCTACGAAGTTGAAGAAATCCTGACACCTAAAACAAATGTCATTACTGCATTAGAAGAATTTAAGAAGTACAATATCAGTGTTGTGTCAAGTGCTATCACTCTGTATACTGGCATACAGTTGGTATGCTCTCTATATAGCAAACTATTGAGAGGTGTGTTTTTTTCCTCTCTGGATCTTTGTATGTGCTTTTGGCTGAAAAGACCTCTGTCTGTTACCTCACATTCTTCCTTCAAAGTCTGCTCAAATGTTATCTGCTGTGTGATATCCAGCTTGACCATTTCTGACCTTCCTCTTAGGCTTGCTGATTCATTCATCTTCTGTGCCCGAATGGAATTTTATACTTTAATTTTTTGTCTTACTTTTGACTGTCTCTTTCCTTGACTGTGAGTTTTTGAAGGCAGGAAATATGTTTATTCATCTTGTATCTTAATGCATACCCCGATTCCTGGCATATTTTAGGTGTTAAGCAAATATTTGTTTAAAAAATTGCTGGTAATATACTCATGAATTCCATTTGCCTTTTTATAAAGCATGTAGTCGTTACTGGCAACTATGATATTATTAAATGGAATAAAAATTATGAGCTTGCAAGCTGAATATTACATTCTTCTCAGTCAGAAGAAGTGTCACCAAACACATTGTATAAAGAAGTAGCTCTATAATGAGGAATGAATGACTCCTGAACTGTACTGAACTGATGTGAGTTAGGAGGTAAATAAGAACAGGTAGTGATGCAGTACTGCCATATTTATGAGCGGCCCTAGGAGCGCAGATTAAAATGCAGAATGGCAATCAGATTAAAAGGGCTGATGAGATCCTAAACATATCCCTTAGGCCACCAGAGAGCCTGGGGGAGCCTCCCTGGGAGGACTGCAGGCGATTGAGGGGAGGGAAAAACCAGACCTTCCACCACTGAAATAATGAGAGATAAAATGAAACCCACTTATCTGATTTTAGAATTTTTATCTGGACATAGAAACCTTCAAATTATTTATTTATACATAGTAATATCAGGCTCCATCTAGTGCCACTCCAAAGGGAACTCTTAAATAATCAAATAAAATGTTAAGATTTCTTACTAGAATTATTTGGAGGAAGAAAAAAAAAGACACAAAGGATTTTGAGATTTTTTTTCTAATAACATACTGTTAGGTGGAATAACAAAAAAATTAGTTGTGTATTTTATTTAATATTGAAAAGGCTCACTTTTTACTGAGCACAGATGTACATTTTTTTTGTTTTACAGAAGCCTAAATACAAATTTTTTTTCTATGTTTATATGGTAAAAATAAGACATTTTCTAAGTGACAAAATCATTCCAATAAATCAGCTTTCATTCAAAGATGGGCTTACATGTTTATGTAGTCTTACTTTATAATTTACAATAAACACTAATTTTAAATTAGCCACTTATGTTTAGCATACATTTTAGACACATCAGATGCTTTTAATAAAGGCAATGTTGCAGTAACACCAGCTTTATTTTGACTTTAAAATATATTCTTTAACATAGTAGTTTCAGCTATGAAGTCTGTTAACAGATTTTAGAGAAAAAGGGGGTAAATGATGGATATTTTCCCACATAGGGAAACTGAGGGAGATAATTTGATTTATCAGAGGCCATTGCCAAAATTTGGGAAGTAGATAACTAAATTTAATTTAAAAAAAAATTAATGAAAACAAATACAAAATTAATAATATGGATTAGAATGCCCTGGTATCTAAATGAGTAGATTTTTATTTGTGTGTTTGTTTCTCCCAACAGTAAGAGATTCTAGGTTTGTTATTATGGGCGATTGTGCATCTGTGTGGTTTCCAAAGACAGTGTCTAAGCATAATCTTGGTTTTAAATGGGGAACAAGAGAGGAAATAAAGATAAATACAAAAGAGAAGCAAGATGATAAAGAGTAATAAAACTAATGGAATGGAAGGACAGGGTGTCTGCTAGTTACTATATGTGGCTGAGATTTCTAGGGCTCTGACAGTCACCCCCAGAACCCAGGCTCATATCACCCCATTTTCAGGGAAGGCAAATAGAATGTCTCCTGATGAAAATCAAATAAACGATTTCATGGTCTGTCTTGAGTGCCACAGTTAAGCAGAGCTTAGAAGTTAAAAGTTACATGCAGTGGGAGCTGACATGAACAACGGGCAAATAGTATTCCTAGATTGAAAGAAGGAAAGTGAACCTCAGATTTTGGTCTATTCATTACAGAAAAAGCAAAATTGAAAACAAAAGTAGACCTTGAATAATCCTTCTTGATTTTCACATTGCTAAGCAGAATAGTGGCCTGCTTCCTAACTTCAAAATGTCACGTTCAGATCATGTACTTTCTAATCTATTTGGAAATTCCTATCCTTATCTGACTGCCATGTTGTCATATTATACTGTGTTCATCCTTTATTATCATTGATTTCTACAGACCACCAGGGTACAGTCCTGCATTCACTGAAGAATTTTCATATCATTAATGTCCTGGACAACTTCCACATTCCTACACACGACCCATACTCATCCAGCACGTTCCTTAACTTCTTGCATCTCCTGATGTTCAGCTTCCCTCCTTGTCAGTCACTGAGTTCGTGGCCAGAACTGATAGTTGGTACATGCTGTCTGTTAGAAGTGTAAAATATGTGTCCTTTTTTCTGACTAAACACTTACTGCCCAGGTGCTCCTCCTTCTGCATCCACCTCTACTCTGGGGACCCCTCCAAATTCCCCACAGTTCAAGCTGAAGAACTGATTGCAGGTCCTGTGCAGGTAGAGGAGCACCATGACCTTGACCGTGCTTCTCTGCTGGGGTAACCGTTGAGCCATCCACGCAGTCATGTGGTGTTTTGAAGGTCTTTGTCATTCATGATCACACACAATTTTATCAACACCAGAAATTATTTTACCTCTGAAATTAAATGCCCCAACTCATGTTCAAATCTCTCCCCACTATCTTTCCATTTTTCTTATGCCCTTGCTCTTCTTTCCTCTTCCTCTACCCTACTGAGCTCAATACTTCCTTGAGCACCCAGTTTTCTCACTATTTCTCTCTGCCTCCATGTACTTCTCTATTAAATCTTGGTCTGTTATTATAACTCCTTTCTCTCCAACACAATCTCTTCTTTTATTACCTAGTCCTGCTACCACATCTTCTTTGTAAAATTTAAATTACATGCACAATCCATCTTCTTTAGTCTTAACAATCACCTAATATTTGGAAAGAGCTAGAGAAAGTCAAATAAGCATGCATTTTGTTGTGTACCTTCATACTGCCTTGTGGATTTCACAAGTCATTGTTCAGCTCCCTTGTCCCTTATTATTTATTCCAGATTCCTAGCACTCTCCTCTCCTGCCTATCCTGCTTCTCAGTATAGACTTTTCACTTTCACAATACATTTTACCTTAATTTTAGAGAGAAACTTGATATTCTCTGAAAGTAATACATTCATCTTTATATTTTGCTGCCTGAGGCTTATGGAATGTTGACTGCTTCTTTGTGTTGTTTCTTTCAGAGACAAATGAAGTTTACCATCTTTCTCCAAGACCAGAACCCAATCGTTATTTTTTTATTTTTTATCTTTTTCTATTTCCTTTCAGATTCTCTTTCATCAATGGTTTTGTCTTTCTTCCTCTTTCCTGGATAATTTCTGTAAGTTTGAATATACTCCTTTATTAAAAAGAAAATCTAATTCTTTTCTACATTATGATTTTTTTTGCCATATAATTTCTTGTTTTACACAGTCATTTTTCGTTCCACAGCTCCCATTCATTCAACCTCCTGAGAAATCTTTTTTGTAGTCATTGAAACCATGCAAGTTATGGTCACCAATGTCTTCCCATTTGTCAAACACAATGGGCTTTTTTTGGCTTTTATTTTAATTACTCCTTTGAAAGCATGTGATGCTATTGAGAACTTCTTAACTATTCTACACACCTGACCTACCTTATCCTCTGCTTTTCTTTCTTTATACAACTCTATAGCTGCCTCGGGCATATATATCACTGAAAGTATCTGTATTCCCCTGCATTCTACTGATTCTTGTATCTTTGAATGTCTCTCTCAGGATGATCTTATCTGTAATAAAATTATAACAATTATCCATGTGATAGTGAAAATGGCCATGCTCCCAAAATTGCTATACAGATTTAATGCAATCCCGATCAAAATACCTTTAGCATACCTCATAAAACTAGAGAAAACACTCCTAAAATTCATTTGGAACCAAAAGAGACCTAAAATAGCAAAGCAATTCTGGGCAACAAAGGTAAGTCAGGGGGCATCATAATCCCTGACTTGAAATTATACTACAGAGCTACTGTGATAAAAACAGCATGGTACTGGCAAAAAAACAGACCTGTGGATCAATGGAACAGATTAGAAGATGCAGAAACAACTCCAAACACACTCAGCCACCTGATCTTTGACAAAGGGGCCAAACATGTTCATGGAAGAAAGATAGCTTCTTTAATAAATGGTGCTGGAAAAACTGGCTTTCCACATGCCAAAGACTGAAACTAGACCCATGTCTATCACCATGCACTAAACCAAAATCAAAATTGATCAAAGATCCAAATATTAAAACAGAAACAGTAAATCTGCTAGAAGATAGACTAGGTAGAACTCTGGAAGACATGGGTGTAGGCAAAGACTTTATGAACAAAACCCCAATCACACAGGAACTATCACAAAGAATCAACAATTGGGATCTCATCTTATTAAAAAGCTTTTGCACAGCAAAAGAAATCACCAACAGAGTGAAAAGACAAGCCACAGAGTGGGAAAAAAATTTATGCCAGCTGTTCTTCAGACAAAGGACTAATATCTAGAACATATAAAGAGATCCAAAATTGGGCATCTGAGATGAATAGACACTTCTCAGAAGTACAACTGGAAAATAAATATATGAAAATTGTTCAGCATCACTGGTCATTCAAGAGATGCAAATTAAAACAATGCTGAGATTCCATCTCACTCCAAAAAGAATGGCTATCGTCAAGAAAACAACTAATAACAGATGCTGGCAGGGCTGTGGGAAAAAAGGGACCCTTCTCCACTTTTGGTGGGAGTGTAGGCTGGTGCAATCACTGTGGAAATCAGTGTGGAGATTCCTCAAAAAACTAGGATTAGAGGTCCCATTCAACCCAGCTATTCCCCTTCTGGGTATCTTCCTGAAAGAATTAAAAGCATCATACCCCAGCAATATAGGTACACCCATGTTTATAGTGGCACAGTTTGTGATAGCCAAATCTTGGAAACTACCCAAATGCCCATAAACCAATGAATGGATAAAAAAGATGTGGTTTTCTTTATACAATGGAGTACTACTCCGCCATAAAGAAGGGTAAATTGGAGACATTTGTAGCTAAATGGATGGATCTTGAGATCATAATTATAAGTGAAATAAATCAGACACACGTGTAAATATCAGAGTATCTCCTGTGTGAGAAATGAAAATGTAAATAAGCATAAAAATGTACAATAGATAGTGTGAAATAGGAAGAAACTGTTCAAAAGGAAAAGGGAACTGGGGCGGGGAGGAAGAAAGGAAAGAAGGGAAAGAAAAAATGAAAAAAGCAGGATAAAATGAAAACATAGCTTTGTGAATGGGCAGGGGAAGGGGGTTTGAAAGGAAGGACGGAAATAATGGGAGAAAAAGAGGACTCAGGATATATCATGTACAGATACAAATTCTCTATAATGAATGTGATCATTATGTATACCTAAGTTGTACCAATAAACTTAAATAAACTAAAAAAAAACAATTTTCCATGTGATATTTTTATCTGCGTGTAATATTTCTAGTGAGCTAATGGTGATAATGTTAAAATTAATAATAATAATTAATATTATTAGCATTTAGTAAATATTCTTTATAGATACTCTGCTCAGCCTTTTTCTGTTATTAGCTATTCTACTCATCAAAATTTCTGATCTCCGCCCTCACTTCATATGCAAGACGGTTAACAACTTGCACATGTCATACAAAAATTAAGAGAAAAATTTAGGCTTCAAACCCAGCTTATCCAACACCAAAGGCCGGGGTTGTAACCATATAACTCCACCTTAGGTATCCAAATTTTAATTTATATTTCCCCAATTATTATCCTAATTAATTGGTTGCAGCACATATTTAATTATCCGTAGCAGATGCAAAAACAGAAAATTTGAAGTCATCCTTGATTCTTCCTTTCTCCGGACAGTAAGTCCCAAGTTCCAAGTTCTGCTAAATCTTTGTAACTCTTCTGTATTTTTTCTCCATGGTTATCTCCTTGGTCAGTGGTGGTCGCTCAGTTTCTTTCCTGTCTCACTGGAAACGCTTCTCTGTTGGATGATGTACCTCCTCCTCATCTTGGTGTTCTCCAATTTACTTTCCAGGGATCTATCTTCATGTACTATGTATCTGATTAGTTTACTCCTCTGATAGATCCCTAATGACTCCCCATGTCCTGCAGCACTGCTTCTCAAAATGGGTTTTGTGCACCACCTTCATCAAAATCACCTAGCAGGCTTGTTAGCAGAGAGAGTCTCAGGAACGAACCAGAAATTCTGAATTACAATTAGTGATCGGATCTAAACTCTGCATTTTTAACAAGCGCACTATGTGATTCTTTTTCACAGTAAAATTTGAGAGCTCTGGTCTCAGAGACATTACGTACGAACACTTTAGAATTGCTTATAAACACCATCTGACTGACTCTGGCTTATCTCCTTTCCCTTGATTCTTTCCACTCCCCCACCTACACTCCGCACTCTGGGCAAACCCAACTTGTTTTAAATCCCCCTAAATGTTGGTGACTGTGTATGCTTTGTCTTATATGTGAATGGCCATTCTCTATATGTCTGGAAAGTTGCTGTGTGTGTGTTTATGGGAATATGTTTGCTGAAAACCTTAAATCTGCAATAGATTGAAAGTTTCTTCTAGGAGAGTGCCAGCTACACAGTCGTAGGAAATAACCCACAAGTTCAAGATGTGTGCGAAACTGTTTTAGATTAGCAAATATAATTAATGTTAGCTTATGTGATGATTAAGCTTAACTGTGAACTTGTTTGCCTTTGGAGCCACCTAGGGGAATATTAATGCACAATTCTGGGTGCGTCTGGTGGGTATTGGGGGTGTGACCTTGGGGTCTGGATCTGGCCTCTGGTGCCTTCTTCTCTGTCAGTTTTCCCCTGTGCTTGGCTTCCTGGTTGCCATGAAGTGAGTGGTTTTGTTCTACTATCTGCCATGAGTCCTGTCTTGGAGCCAACTGACCCGACACCGAGTCCTCCAAAACCATGAGTCAAATAAACCTCTCCTTCTTTAAGTTGTGAGTGTCAGGTATTTTATCCCAGTAATGGGGAAGCTGACTAAAGCATTTAGCATGTTCTTCATGGGTAGGTACTTGAATCCCTTCAGCAATTTTTCTGTGGTTCATGACTAATTGCTTGATTGACAATTCACATAAGCTTTTTGGAAGGCAATTTCACATTCACTAGCATCTCTACCAATGAGCATGCCAACATAAGTGGAGTTCAAAAAAGCTATTTAGGTCACAGACTGAAATTTCTAATCAGAGAAATGGTAGAAGGAGTAATTTAATTGAAATCTCTATATAGTCTCTTTGTACTGATTTTTCAAAACTCTCTATAACATGAACAGTGCAGGGAAGGGAGGGATGTAGGTAAGCATGCTTATACATTATATAGTGAACTGATCATTACTCTTCACGACAATTTTGTGTATGAATGTATATTAACTTTACAGGTGAGAAACCTGCCACTCATTCATAAAACAGAAAAATCACCCAGCTAGCGGGCAACAAATCTGAAATTTAAATGTAGGTCTCTTTATGCCCTTTCTTTTATTACTACCTATGTTTTCTGATTTGGGAGCGTGTGTATGTTGAGATTTTGTCTTTATAAATAAAATTTTCTTCAGACACCTTTCCCCCTTGTGGAGAGTAGGAATAGTCTATTGAGTTTTTCCAAAAAAAAAAGGTAATTTCTACCCATGACATAAATTAGTTTGTTCTCTCACTATTCAAGTTTTAGAAACCAACATAAAGATAATTTTTTTAATGATTTCCATATTGGACCTTTAGGCCTTTAACCGTACAGAGAAGAGTAATATATTATCTACTACTTAACAAAAGAGCCAATTAATGTTAATATCTGTTTGCCATATTGGGTAACTGACCATGATGACAGGGAAAACGGAATCTGGGGTTTAAAAGCACATCCTTCCTTCCCCCTGCCTTTTCAACACCCACTCCCTTCCCATGCCCTGCTTCCAGGAAACTGGGACAGCTGGTTATCCATCTCATTTCCCTAGCAGTTGCATGCTGGTTCTGTCACCAAGCTGTGCATTTGCTAGAACAGTTGATTTTCTTCACAAGACTGACGGAGAAAAGGAAGTAACGTGCATTGTTTTCCTTAAGGTTCATTGTGCGTGTGTGTGTGTGTGTGTGTGTGTGTGTGTGTGTGTATCCTCCCTAAATCAGGGGAAACTATTAGGAGATCTTTTTAATGAGCCTAGAGGTAATGCAAAATTCATGCACTTTCACCTGCGGCTGGTGAAGCTTGGTGCACAAACAGAAAGGGGGGAGGCAGGAAAGGTCTGTTATTTATAATTTTGCTGAAGCAGGTACCCTTGGTGGTTACCAGGAATCCTGACCCACTTGTTCATTTTTTAGGAAGAAGTGGATACTTGCAATGGGAGAAATTCAAGCATCAGATTTGCTCCTTGGAGCATTAATAAAAGGGCTCAGTTAGCTTCATCTCATTATTTTACTATGAGTATTGACTTTGGCCTAGAGTCATGTATAGATAAAATGGTGCAAGGGCTTGTCCTAAGTGATTACTCAGAATTACAAATCATTTCACGTGTAACTGAATACTGCAGTCTAGCTGGCACCCTGCCCCTTGCTCCCCCCACCCTTCTCTAATAGGAGCGCAAATCCAGCTTTGTCTGAAGAGGCAATTAATCTTATTCACTGAAAGCTGAATTTTAATTCACCAGCATGTGGAGGACATATTTGCCTATCACACAGAATTAGTTTAACAGAGAATTTAGAAAAAAAATACTGAAGGTCTTGGAATTCTTGGACAGGGAAAATATCTCACAGTTACATTCCTTTATTAGCCAGCTACATACTTACGTATAAGCTTCTGTTTTGTAATAACTCTATTAGAGTAAACTTGGTTTGTTTTGTATTTGTAAGTAGCTGATTATATTTTATATTGTGTAAGGAACCCCACAAGATAAGTGTGTTTGGAGGAAAATGAACATAAGGTGAGAAATATAAATTTGAGTTTTCTAGTGATTCTAAAAGCCTATTATTTTTAAGGCCACAGTTTAGAGATGATCAGAAAAATAAAGGGACATATAAAAATCCTAGACAGCCTACATACATCCAAATCAAACTGTGTAGAAGGGTAAGTGTTAGGGAATGAAATAGACAGTTCTACCAGCTCTACGCTGGAGTCTATCATGTAAAATCTGTTAGGCAAATATTGTGTTTCCTCAGTGTTTCTACTGTGCTATATTTTAACAATTTTCCCTTGAGCAAGACCCTAGCATTTTGTCTGAGGTTCGTTTCACATGTAGACAAAGTGTAAAAAAAAAAAAAATCCTGAAGCACTTTCTTAGTTCAAGAGATTTGGACATGAATATGATTTAATGCATGTCCATGCTTAGTTAGATATCAAATTCCCATAAGGTCAGAAAATACATTTCCTCCTGTTTCATACTTATATTTAACACAGCACTCCTCAAAGGCTGCATTATGATACAGGCAGAAATCAAAACATGTAACTGTCTCCTCCTTACTGAAAGAGAGAATTTAATACCAAACAAGAACACAGACGATATCATGTGCCAAATACTGAATAATAGGGCATGCATCTTAAAGGTTTACTCTAACAGACTTAAAAAGGCATTACTGGTTTTCTTGTGGTTCCTTCTCCAGTTAGGATTGTCTAATACCCTTCGAACATGTTTGCTTCCTTTGCTTCTTCCAGCAATGCACAATTGAACACAAAATAATGAGACGAGGACTCAGGGAAATGAGGAATACTTTACAGAATTTGTCCCTATGTTCTGAGATTTTTTCACTATTGATGGGTATGGAATGGGAGTAGATATGTTCAGGGAATCTATCAGATTAAGTGTGCCTAATGGTCACCAAATGTCATGGCATAACTATTTAAACTAAGCACAGGCTGTAAAGTCACAACACTTTATTACCTTGTCAAACCATTTGCAGTGCTAAACCTGGCAATTATTCTTAAAGAAAACAATTTAAAAATTCAAGGTTTTCACATTATTAGCAGAAAATATTGCTTCAATGCCATAAAGACAGATTTTTGAAGCCCCTGTGTAAACTTTATATAATGCTTAGAATTTGAATTGCACAGGGTTGGAACTGTGATGTGCAAAAGCCCAGAAACACGTATTTCCAAATAAGCATTTGCAAATGTTTAAGACATGAGTGAGGCTTTGTGTGTAGAGTAGTGTCCCCTCGTTATTTATTTACCTAATATTTTGTGAGCTCTGCCATTGTATGTGGTGGTCAACTATATTTTCAGAGATGTCCTCTTTTGCAACTACTTTGATTATTTTAGGGTCAGATTTCATCCAGTGCTGTAATTATCTGATCTGGAAAAAATTCAAAGGTAAGAAAAAATCATTGAAAAGTCAGATCTTCCAGTATTTTTTGTTGTATTTCAAAGTCCATGATATTTTTAGGTCCCCTTTATTCTTCACAAAATCACATGAAACACAGACCCATTAGTAGAGGTGCTGGATGATACTCAGCTTGCCCCTTTCAGATTTTCAGAGTCATCAGTAGTGTTCTTTTCTGGACACAGGAAAAGAAGGCCTCCTTCCACTCCTTTTGAAAGGATTACTTATTTCTCCTGTAACATGAGAATCCAGTTCTCAGCCGGGAGTAGTGGCACAAACCTGTAATCCCAGCACTATGGGATACTGAGGCAAGAGGATTCCATGTTTGAGCCACCATGGGCAACTTAGTGATTCAGTGATTTAGCAAGACTCTATCTCAAAATAAAAAATAATGAAGGCCTGGTGATGTAACTACATGTGAAGTATCTAGCTTCAATCCCCAGGTGCATGCACACGCACACACACACACAATCCAGTTAACCTTCAAAAGATGCAAGGTTCTGTTCTTGATGAGACTCTAAATTCTTAATGAAAATTCCTAATGAGACAATGAATTTTAATAAGTGAGTATATTTCTACAGAGAATTATTCCTTCCATGCATCCCCAAACTCTATTTATCAAAGTAAACTTAATCAAGGTTTACATGAAATAAACAAATTCACCACAGTCATAGCTAACCATGTTCAAGCCACCCCTTTATTGGGCAGTTTTCATTTTACCCTGTGTGGCTGGGAAATGGAGGCCCTATGTGTTATATGCATTATATAATTTTCTGAAGATCAAGGAGATACTATTTGAGCAAGGAGATTTTGATCCAGAGCCCATGCATTTAACTACCTGCTATTTTGCCTCTGTATAAACTATAGAAAATAATTCAACAGTTTAAAAAATTAAATTGACCAAAATAGCAGAAACAGAACTAAAGTCAGGAATTTCTTTTCATGTCTTGATATCAAAATCTCTAGATTCTTTCTCTTTCAAAATAGTAATTGAATGTTTAGATTATTCCTAATCTTGTCCAGCAGCCCTGGGAGTACATTTTAAGAGCCTAAAACTTATCTTAGGCATTCTGCAGTACATCAACCCAGACTCCTGGATTCACAACTGTAAAATAAATCATGTTTGTTAATTTTATTTTCAGCAACATTAGAATGTTTTAGGTTGCAATTCAACAGAAACCTCAAAAACCCTAAATAATATGTTAATTTTAGGCATTACGATAATTTTGAAGACCAAGATCATGTGATTGGCTAATACAATTCAATTGTATTGTGTAAGATCCAGATTCAATTCCTTTTCCCACTCTACCATTCTCAACTTGACAACTACTGTTGCTGTTGGTTTCAAAATGGCCATTCAGTTCAGCTCCAGGTATAACATCTCCCTACACTAACTCTAAGAGGTAGAAAATTCAATTGATTTATTGTGTGTATTTTTGTTAATTAAAGAAATCTGTTCCAGAAGGAGGATGTCTAGAATACATATTTTTACATAGCATAAACGAACATCGAGAAGTTGGTCACATGTTTACTCCCACACCAACTCTTGATAGGGGAATGGACCACTTCTCTATGATTAACTTAGACCCATTAATAATGTTTTGCCAGAGTCATACTGGGTGACTCCAGAATACAGTCAAGTCTCTGCTATCAGGGCACTCTCAAGCTCCACAGGTATTCCTCATGCCAATACAGTGCTACAGAAGCAGAAACAAAACACGTAGGAATCAGCAGCAGAAGTCCCTTCCATTTCTCCACTAACAAAGATTAACCTCATGCCAGCTGGCAAAGGAGAAATGTTCCAGGATCACAAGCAGGCAATGAAGGGTGCCTTTGGAGATGAAAAGCATTAAATTGATAACTCGCACTATTGGGTTGGTGTCAAATCATAGCTCTTTGATTAGCTCTCGCTATGATGTTGATATGAAAAACCTGCCCCAAATAAATTGAAGTAACACTTTCATGCAAAATATTTAGAAAATTAGAAAATTAATTAGAAAGTGGTATAGATATTGAAAGCAACAGCAATTATTTTCAATTTATGGAAATATGTTATAAACCAGTATATGATTTTGATACATTTTGGAACTTTTAAAAATATATAAAAAGAATTGAAGGTAAGAAAATGAGAATGAATTAGAATAATTATTTCCCTAGGAAAATAGGGAGCTTTCTGCCCAAGTCTAAATAGCAGGGAGTTCCCAGAATCTTAGTGGTTGAAAATGAGTTGAGGAGAGAAGATAGTGGGAACATTAATGTGTTCTGAATATTTCATGTGAGAGTCTAATATTCTAAGGTGCGTCCTAACTCCTGTTCCCTTTGTTGATCATCTGTGTGGGGGGAGGGCAACAAGCTAAGGTCGACCAACTATTCCTCCACTCACCTACTTAGCAAATATTTGTCAATGCCTCATGAGCTGTGGAATAATACAACAATTCAATTGCATTTCCTAAAATCAGGTGTTAGAGAGCAATGAAAAATGAAAAGTGGTAAACAAGTCAGGAAAGTAAGACTTTACATGAACTCTTGGGTCTTTGCTGGAACAAATCACACAACTTCTGCCAAGATCAGTGAAATGCAATGCACTAATGTGTATATGGCTTTTTCAGGAGATCCAGGAAGAAATAGATCAAAGTGTTGCCTGTTGTCTGTTGAAGTTTCAGGGCATATAGCAGAGTGTTCTTAGGAAAGGGCTTCCTGGTGAGAAAGGTCCCTATCATCTTTATTGAGTACTCAACTGTAGGAATATCTTTAAGTTATGAAAGTGTTGGAGAAACAACTCCCTTTTTAGGTGACTGGTTGCCATCAGTCATCTGGTTCCTTAAGAGATGAGACCCCACAGCTTTCTACTGAAGGCAGGCAAATTCTGCCAGATTATCTAAGCAGAACCATATTTCTATTTGAAAGGGCACCTAACTTTAAAAATATTTTCACGTAATGAAGTTTGGACTTCCAGTGAAATCTAAGAAAGCTATTGTTTATCCAATCTATTCTCTGAATGATTTTTAAATTAAAAAATACTCAAATTTATACATCTAAATGAATATTCACTAAAATACGTCATAAGCCCTGAAGTCAACTCCAGAGAAGTTCTAGTTTTTTTTTTTTTTAATATCTGTATTGTTGGAATAAGTCATGTGATTTCTAAAGTGAGTATTTTGAATAGTCTTGTGTACAGTTTTCTAAAGTGTTTGCCTTGACTTATCCCCTAGAATAATACCTCATATAAAACAGTCCTTCTTCTGTATATCAGTTCCTGGTTAATGATCAAATTAATAGTGGTTGTAACAAAACTTTTTGGCTGCCCAGAAATCTGAGGAAATGAAATATGAAGAAGTGAGAAATCTACCCCATTGACATTTGGAGTATCCAAAAATCAAAAGGAGAATGTGGAGGAGGAATAAGAGAAGAATGTGGAGAAGAGTGGAAAAAGATGAATAGGAAGAAATAGAAAAAATGAAGAAAGAGGAACATATTATTTCATGTATCTCAATGGGTCATTTTAAAAGTTACAAAAATAACCACAGAATAAAAGTCTAGATATTTGTATAAAGAGATAATACACTAGACACTTTTGAGGATTAAAACTCCTGACAATAAGATTTAAAACAAACGTTGTACTTATTGGAAAGTTGCATTGTTTCTTCTTCTTTCATGAAATATGTGCCTTTAGGGACTCTGTTTTTGACAAAATTGGTTAATTATTATGTTGGTAAAAGCAATCTAACAAACTAGCCACACTATGACACCGATCCTAAAGACATTTACTAAAACAAAGTTATCTATCTACTCTCAACTCTATTTGTATTTGATGGCTGTCTTGGTCTATTTGGGATGTTACAACAAGATATCACAAACAAAATGGCTTACAGGCAACGGAAACTTATTTCTTACAGTTATAGAATCTGGGAAGTCTGAGATCCAACAGAATGAATATGTAGCGAAAACCGACTTTCTGGTTCGTAAATGGTCCTGTGTCCGTATGTGATAGTAAAGGCATGAGTTTTCTCTCAGACCTCTTTTATAAGAAAACTAATCCCATTCATCAGGCCTGCATTCTCATGGCCTGGTCACTTCTCAAAGGCCCAGCCTCCTAACATCATCATCTTGGGTTTGGGATGTTGACATCCATATGAATGGGGAGGGGGCAAACATTCAGACCATAGCAGTGGCCCTATTGAGAATATGACTTAAAACACTTCAAGAGCTTATACTGTGCTACTTTCTATTGAAAAACATTAAGTGTCCAACTGAATGGTGCCCAATATTTGTTACTGTCGCTTTTCAAATTCACTTACTGAGCTCTGGTCACCATGTTAGATATGCTGAATGCAAAGATAAATGTGATAGATATCTTACTTGTTGGAGCTTATAGTCTGTCAAGGCAAAAAATATTTTTAAGTGCTGTGATTATTAAAAAGACATTGGACCTTGGACATTAATTTTCTGCTAACCTAAAAATTTTAATATGGCATAAGATTTACTAATATGTGACTTACTAATATGATTTACCAATTCAACCCTATAGAATTTCTTGAGATCTTTGGTATTGGTTCTTAAATAGCTGACCTGAAGTTAGGGCAACCATAAGTTTGGGGTAAATATGGGGAAGTATAATGCAAAAGAAACTGTCTTCAGCAATTCAATTTGACAAATGCTTTTGAATCTTACTCATTATTTATTAGCACTGAAACAGGTGTCAGTCACCCTATCCCAGTGTATCATAAAGAAATTGATGTAAGTATCTTGAAGGATTCTGGGATGAAACTGCACCCCACTTGGAACTAAGAACCTGCATTGCCCACAAGGTTATTGCCTCTTTTCTTCAGGCTCAGTTTCTAAACTCAATAGAATTTTGATTCCTAGAAACAAAGAGGGAGAAAAACAAACTCCTGGGCAGGTGAGATAGCTCAGCGGCATAAGCACCTGCCTGGCAGGCACGAGGTCCTGAGTTCGACTCCCAGAACCCACAAAACAACAACAACAACAAAAAAAACTACTTTCTAATACAAATTAGAAGAGATTATTTTACATGACTTGTTTATAGCTCTTTGAGGTAGAGAATTCATATTTTACAAGTTGCTTGTAAGTATACTTTTAAACATATTTTATTTTATTTTATTTTATTTTAATTTTTATTTTAGAGAGAAAAAATAGAACAAAATTTCAAAACAACATAATAGGAGGGTAACAGTGGTCAATACATTACGTATTGTTATCTTTAAATTAGTTACTCAGGGTACAAGATATCAGCATTCAATTGTCCAAACAATATTAGCACAAAACTTTCTTCTCAATGAACTAAGCAAAATTAGTAGTGTATCTATCTTAACTATTATATATATATATATATATATATAATTTTTTTTCTTTTTCTTTCTTTCTTTTCCCCATTCCCTCATCCCAGTTTCTCTTTCCTTTTGACCAGTTTCTTCCTGTTTTACCATATCTATTATACATTTTGGATCTTATTTACTCTTTCAGTTTCTCACACTAGGGAGACAATACGATGTTAAACATATTTTAGAAAAATCTGATTAAATAGCAGTTCCCTATTTGTACATCTGTCCTGTGTTTTGAATAATGGCATTTTTAGTGTTGGTTTGGAATATCAAATAAAAATGATATAAATATGTGTCAGTAATTCCCAATTGTATTATCCTAGTGATGGTACAAATTGTTATTTATAAGGATAGCAGGGAAATTTAAGTAAACAAATGTGAAACAATAAACAGGAAAATACAAAAGTGCTCTCAAAAAAAGATTTAAAAAATGATTAACAAGATGCTAAGCACCCTAAAATAATCCCCGTCTCTGTCTTTTCATCCCCTGTTTCTTTGTCTTTCTCTGTCTCCTTAGAATAAAGCTCAATATGATTTCAGTCTTCAGTACATTTCCTCTTGCTTTGGTAGAGTTGAAGAAAAACATGGGGTAATATACAGTGATACATATGCTTCAAAAATCCAACTAATTTAGGATAATTTTATAGTTCTCTTTTTGAAGACTTAAGATTCTATTTTGTGGCAATTTCTGATCTAAAAATATTGACTGAAGCTGAGTCCTTATCAGGAAATCAATGTTTCTTTCATATCTATGGAATTCAATATACTATATCCATGCTTATGGTACATAGCAATTATTCCATAAGTGTATATTAAATTAATTATAATAATTAAGTTATAATAGAATCAAAAATGTCAACCAAAATAAAGAATTGCCTATTTGATATAATGTACATAAGTTTTCAAAGTTTGCTTATTGATACAAGCACTACACAATTTAAAAATATGTTTTTATCCTTTATTCAGCATTCTGAATGAATCAGTCCCACCTGGCTGAGTTAGAGCTCAATAAAAGGGAATTTTGAAGACATTCTCTTAGTTAGTTTCATGTTTGAAGTAAACACCAAAGCCTTTTAAAAATGTTATGATTTTCTCTTACAAACTCACTAATATCATAACTACACTAATAGAAGCATAACATAGATTATTAGGTCTGAACTCTCTGCTGCGGGTATATGTGCGTTTAGAGATGGTCTTTGCACAAGTGTCATAAATGGCCATTTTATAGATAGATAATGTTCTTAATCCATAATTCTTTATTGCTGATGGTTATTGCATTAGATGATGACCCTTAGTTATTAAGAGTCAGTTTTTAATATCACCACCATTTAGAAAGGTTAATGGACTCGGTTTTGCGACTTAACCTTTAGATGCTATGGGTTAGAGGTTATATTTGTGCACTAAACTGCCAGAAAATATCTAGTTATTTTCTTTTCTCTATGCACTTTTAGTGTTGTGGTTTTGTACAGTAACTGTTGTTTACCAAGCAAACAAAAAGAAACAGCATATGACACATAACAAGTTTCTAGAGCAGTGAAATTCTTTTAAAATATATACATTTTTGTATTGGGCTTGTATTATTTTTTATTTAGACATAAGAATTGAAATGTGAACAAATGAAACCTAAATCAGTTGAGGAATATTTATTATACATCTTCAAAAATATAGACCAAGATTATAATTCACAGTTTTTTTGGTTGGTTTGGAAAATTTGTGTGCATTATAGCAAGGACCTGGTCATTTCAGAAGGCTGTGAACCCCTTACAAATGACACCTGTTCACAGTCCAGAATTTTCCAAGGAGTAAAATCGGGCATATCTGGATACAGTTAATTCCACTTCAGAAATATAATTAGTGCTCCATGGCAGTCATTTGTCATTTATTTGACCATCCATTACCCATTGTTCTTTCTAATATCACTTCATTCCCTTTTACTTTATTCACTAACAGTGAATAGGTTGTGTGGGACAAAAACTCCAGGTACTTCCCTTTCATTATAGAATCCAGAAACTGAGTGTGTAAATAGTTACAGTAATGGCTCTCAGTGAATTACACCTTCTATCCATGCTGTGGTGTCTCCCCTGTGCGTGGACTCTAGACTTTGTGACTTGATTTGGACAATGGAACATAAACAAACATAATGCAGCAGAGGCTTAAAAGGTGCCTGTACATTGGGCTTGCCCTCTTTCGCTTGCTGCTAATAGAACCCAACCAGTATGTGAAAAAAGTCTAGACTACGATGCTTCATTAAATAGAGACCTCTGATCCAGTGTCTTTCTGCAAAATTGAAGATCAGACATGGTAGTGAAACCTTCTGGGACTGGTTAGTCCTCAGCTGATCTGCTTGTTCCTATCCTTTTATCTAACCTCCCATTAATTCTCTAAGCTTCTTGATAGTTTTTTCGATAAATTTGCCTTTTATCAATTTTGCTAGAATTGGTCTTTAATGCATCTGGTAACTCTATATAAAATAGATAAAGAAATAAAATAGGTTCCTAAACTGGGACTTGGAAAATCCAGAAATTATTTGAGAATGACACAGGTCACCATGAATATATGTACTTATAAAGATAGTTTAAGGCATTAAACTATGTACACACACACAAACATAAACACACACACATTAGTTTTGGTTATTGAATATCTCTTACCAGTGGTTGATAGAACCTGTTATGAACCAAACATAGTATCAACTTAATCACCTCTGTGTAGGAATCTGAGTTTCCCTTTCTCATCTATTCATTCTGTATGTTTTGTGGAGCTAACAAGCCTGGAAGTTACTCAAAGAATAGTTACAGCTTTAAAGATTTTGGGTCCTGCACAGCATTCTCCTTCTTATATTCTCTTGTACTTTTTGTGTGCTTATTGTTCTCTTCAGTTGTTTCCAACTTCTGTACGATATACTGCCATAAGATTTTGCTCCTGAAAATTGCACTGTCTCAAGTGCCTGCCAGAGTTGTCTCTACCAGTTCCTGCCTGCTGCTGCCCTCTCCAGCTCTGAGCTTATCATCTGCTTCGTGCTACTGGAAACATCGTGTAAAGGCCATACTCTCCACTTCATCCTGACAGGTTAAAACCTTTTCCTGGAGGAGGTTCTGTTTATTCTCCTACTTGGTAAAAGGGCTGGTTTTCAGGCGAAAGACTAGCACAACCATTCTTCACTTCAAAATACTCCCTGATAACTTGGATATAAAGAATCACCCAAGTAAAATTTAAAGTCAGATTTTTGAGGTTATCAAAATACTCATCACGGTAACCAGTGTTCTTACTATAAATTCCTCACTGATATACTACATGAACTATTCTAAAAGGTGCAGCACTTTTATGGCAGCTGTAGGTCTTCTCAAGGCTGAATTGGACAATAAATGTTTATAAATATTTCTGTTTTCACTCTTTAAGATCAGAGCCTACACCTCATTGTCATTGCATGGCTTCGTTTTAGTTCTAACTTGGTAGTGATGGGTTGATAAATGGTGGCATGTGTTGGTGTGCACATTTTATGGTGAGAAGAACCACACTCACAACAACTACCCACAAAGACATAAGCCATGGCCCTGCTTTATGCAAAAAGATGGTGCTCAATAAATGTTCACTGACTTTGCGTTAAATAAAGTATTTCTCCAAGATTATGCTAGGACAAAGAAACCTAGGGTTTCTGATATTATATAGCCACTTCCACTTCCACAGTGAACAACAAGAAAAGACATTCAATCATAAAAGATGAGGGGCCATGAGATGACATAGAGAAGGGACATGAAATCTGAAATCCAGGAGAAAAACGAGCCTTGGAGGTTAAATAACATTTTCCTCTTTTCCCCAGTATCACTCCAGCAAAGCTATCAAAATCTATTCTAGGACTGTAAATTTGGTATTTTGTACATTAGAAGGAACATTCAACTGACAATACTAGGAAATCCATTTTTACAACTTAACAATTCCTGTCAACATTTAAAAAAAAATGTTTTCAGTACCCTTTTCTTGGGAGACCCATAAAGCTGGCTTCCCCAAGTGTTCTTGATATCTGCTGTTTGTTCATTCTTTAACTATTTTTTCCCTTCCATTTCAAGGAAAGCTGTTGGCCATTTTCTCACCTTGTTTGGCTTTGGCTGTGATGCTAGGTGATTCAATGTAATTAGGTGAGATTTTTATAGGCCCTCAAAGTCTAACAAAATAATAAATGTGGCAGTTCAAGTAAAGGCAATCATAGTATGTCAAGCAAAAAATGAAAAAAAGAAAGAAAGTAAGAAAGTAAGAATGAATCCTTTGGACTAGGATTGACAAATCCTAACATTATCAGAACTTGTGGGTGCACCGTATTTTCTTGTTTACTTCTTGTTTTTAGCTTTCCTTCCTGCATTACATAGAACATTACCATTGTATCTCATTTATTACTGATTTGTTTTTATTTTAATTTTTAATGCATAGATTCTGCTTACTAAGAAATAGACTCACATACTACTGAAAAATTATTCTTTGTCATTTGTGTTCATTCTAGATGCAAAAGAATACCTATTTCTCTGATTACTGTCTTATAAATGAAGAAGTCCTAAATTTCTTTCAAATGCTTTTTCCCTTTGTGATTTTAAAATTAATGTACTTAATGTAGAAAATTTTAAAATTACACAACAATATAAAGAAGAAGAAAATTTCTATCATCCATTATTTACTCTATCCAAACCAATGCCTAAGTTACCCTTTTGTTTTATATTTTTCTAGTTTTTTTCTGTGACTACCTGTGTACATGTATTTGACATCTATGCAATTGGAATCATGCTTTTTTTGACCGAGCAGTATGAAAATCTGACAATAAATTTAAGGGTTTATGAAATTTACATTAATAAAATTATAAATGGAGTCCTTTTATAATTAAAATATCACAGAAATATATTAAATTTCTATACAGTGGTTGTGGTTCCAATAGAATACGTTTTAGGTATGAATAGCTCTCTTTGTTTTGAAGAACATTAGTAAAACATTCAACTAGAGCCTGGCTGAAACAGGAAAGATTTCAGATGGCTGCAGGAACAATGGTTTATGACGCATTTTGCTATTTAGTTATTTTCCAGTGGCTTTAAGGATGCCATCCTCTTGAGCCTCAGCCAGCAGTCTGTCCGTCATGAAGGTCAGCTGTTACTTACAACTGGCTGAACTACTCAAAGATAAATTTCACTTCATTTTCCCTTTCTTTCTTTTTCATTTCTTAAGCACAGCTTTTTTCATTTTCCCCATCAACACTTGGGTATGTGGTGTCTGAAAGCTAACAAGGCATGTTTCCCTAGCATGCCCTGGTCTCTCTTTTGCTCCCCTGCTCACTGCTAAGTCTTTTGTTTGTACAATATTCTTTTATTCTGAGCAATATAACATTTTAGTTCTTGTAATAAATGCCTTCATGTGAAGCAGTTCAGCTAAGAGAATGTTATTAGACTGTGCTCCCAGGCAGCACACCTCTACACGATCAATACAAAGCCAGGCCTCAGCTCATTCCCTCTTTGCTTAAATTCCCTGCAAATGTGCAAGAGAAGCAGCAGAGGGTGTCATCAATCACAGGCCACTGTGACATATGCTGAAACCTGACCAGGGCCGAGATGTTTTAATAAGGCATCCATTAAAACCCTCAAATAAATTGCAATTTGAAAACAGAACATAATACCAGCCAAGTTTTCCTCATCCATCTTGTGGCATGTCATGTAATGTAATTGCGCTGTTAATTTATCCAAGAACTTTCTCAGTACAGTGTTTCATTGGCAATGCTTAATTTCCCTGTAGACTATTTGTGTGTATGCGTATGCATGAGTGTGTGCTTGTGTAAGACAGAAAACGTGAGAAGAAGCAACTAGAGGGAAAAAAAGATGGAGAATCTGTATTTATTTTTGTGTGTTTGTGTATCTGTTGGTTCTGTGGAGGGAATAATAATACTTCTGCTTGATGTGGCATTAGGTACAGGGCTAGACAGAAATGTGAAATGTTTGACATTTTGTCAATGACCCCTGAGCATCCCCATGCTGCTCAGCAGCTCTGGCCTACAGCAGGACCACCTCCTTTCCCTGCTCAGCTTGTCATTGGTTCCCACCCCTCCAGAGCAGGATCGCTCAGAGTGCCTGTGGATCCCGTCAATAAATATTGACAGTGGTGTGCAGGAGCCCCTTAAGATCACCTCACAATGACACTCCAAACAGGGTAGGACAGACTGGTTCTCCAGCTCTTGGGTCATATGTGAAAAGTTTTGACAAAGGTAAGAAAAGTAAGTTATAAATCAATGAAAAGGATGAAAAAAGTCTTTCTCTGGAATAATGTCAGTGATTAAATAAAAATACATATATATATAAACTTGGAGGAAAGATACAGACAGGCAAGGGCTCATATGGGTTGCTTAGTCTTCTAAGCATAAATCTAAAAATAGTAATTCAATTCTTCATGTAGGACTGCATCAGCAGATTCTTCACCTTTATTTATACCTCTGGGTTTCCTTAATCAATCTGTTTTCTCATTTTCTGTAAAAGAAGCCATTGGATGGTAGAGGGTAAATCCACTATATAACTTCTATCCATACCTAGGATGTCACTGTAAACATGATGCCAATCGAATATTGGTTTAAACCTATCAAGGGTGTTTTCTAGGCCTGCTGTTTCTAAGTGATAAGTTGCTGTACTAATGACAGAGGCGAGACGACAGCAAGACAAAAGGAAAAAATTCACCATAAACATACTTGTGTAACTTCTATTTTATTATTAGCGAAGAGCAAAATACTTATTTGAGATCCAGCAGAAAAGACAATAAAATGTAAAGCATACCAGTCAGTGAGTTAACAGCCACCCTCTCTGGGTAGGTCCTTACATGTAAAGTTGTATTATGACTTGGCCTGAAGAACATGGTGGCAGTCTAATGTGCCCCTGCCAGACAGGCCATTCTTGTCTCAGATTCCCACTTCCCACTACGCAAACTATTAGACAATCAGAGTATATAGAAGGTGCCAGGGAAAGTCAAATTAGTTTCTGCTTCCTGCTAATAGATGACCTTTGTGATTTGGATCAGGTACTGAAATTCACTTAGTCAAGAAGATAGGAGAGTGGGGAAAACTCCTACAATAATTTTCTTTCCCTACAGAGAGGATGCCTGGTTGCCACCTACCCAATAAATGTCAATTGGGTTATTTTTAAAAAAAAAATAAGAAGTCTGATTCAAAAGTATCTGAAGCTAGGTTGAGAGGTGCAGTTGTTTAAAAGTGAAGTCACTTAAGAATGTAAAACCATAAGAGACAAAGTTGAAGTAAAACTACTGACAATTAGATATAAGAATGAGTTGCTTTTCTGGGGAGATTTGTTAACACCTCACATTCTGAAGCTTTACTGAGATTTGTGCCGATTTATTATGCCTAGTAAAAATCATGTTTGGTTTTTTATAGTTGAAAATATTTTGAGGTTTAGCTGAAATTTGTTTGGAATTGGGAGTGTAATACCCCAAGCAACATTCAAGGGATCAGAACCAACAGGAATTGGAATATACAAAAACATTTTCTCCAGCTCCACGTGAGCCTGGGTTGCCAGCTTTCACATGCTTCTAATGTTAGCTCAAGCTTTCTGGCAGCACCATTGTAAGCTCCATTTCACAATCATCCTCTGCTATTTTGGCACTTTAATGTTGGCCTTACTTCTTTTTTATTTCCTTGTCCAGAAATACAGTCATTTTAAGAATAGCATAATTATTATTGAGAATGATTTTTGTTTTTTTAGTTCCAGCTTGAGATGAATTCTTCCTAGCACTGGTATTTAGCTACTATCCTTGAGTTGCATGGAAGGAATAAAACATTAAAGACACAGGAGATGGACCTTTAATTCCTCTTGTGTATTGCAAGGGCACAAACGAAATGTCAGTTTCCCAGGTGATTATATAGTGAATGTTGACCAGAATGGAATAATTGTGTCCTACCAAGTGTATGAGAAATGTATACATGGGGAGATAAAATTGTAAGGGGACAGACAATATAGGGGAAGTGCATGTACAGCACAAAAGGATTCAATTGGGTGGATGACACAGGTCTTTGGCCTTTTGTGAAAATCAATGAGCTGCTGTTTAGGTGTCTTTTTCAAAGCACAGGGACTTCGAAAGGATAAAGCCTTGACTCTCTTATCTGCTGAGGCTTACTCAAATTAACCCTAGGATATTTTTAAGAAAGTTGATTTGTTTTCCTTTTCCCCTCAGCTTCCTTGAAGTGATTTACAATTCCTGCATCTATTGCTGCCTTTAGCTATGTGTGCCATTATTTAGCCAATATTTAGTAATTAAATTCTCCTTGAATTGCTTATAGGCCTAGCTGCTCCCTTACCTCCAGCCTGTGATACACACCCCCATTTCTAAATTAGTAGACTTGTATTGGGAACACCACAAATAACCATTTTGGCTGCTAAAATACCTGGGTCCGAATTCAATGTGAAGTTTCATCTTTCTACAAAATTCCCTGCAAACTTGCATGTAAATTCAAAGCCTGATCCGTAAAAATCTTCTAGCAATATCATTCTAATTTCAGAAGTCTGGTGATATGAAGCCATGTGTTATGTTATAAACACCCCAACAAAAGAACTGTGATCTTACCATGTTATTTTTTCCCAATGTAATTTATAAATGTTGTTGATTCTGCCTCACCATTTGGAGACTCATGCATGTGTTACTCCTCCAAATTCCCTGATTTAAAATCCCCCAGAGACCCATAAATTCTGGGTTTCTTAAAGAAATAGGCTACCCTCACTCCTTCCACCCCCACACTCCCCATTCCTCCAAAAACAACCCCAATGCAAAAGTGCCAATAAACTAACTCAGCCGCATACAATGATATTGTCAAGAAAACCTCGGGAGAAAACTATTTAAATTTCACGGCATAAATCTGAGCTCTTGGGCAACCTTCCCTTAGCAAGTGGAGAGCACAGCCTCATGCTAATTCTCCACCAAATCTCTAGTTTTATGAAAGCTACATTTTATCTGTTTGGTTATTTGGAGTCACTTGAGACTTCGAAAAGGAATATTAGCACCACTCACATTTTATTGTGGGAGTCACAATACTTGGTTGACCCCCTTTTCAGGTCCTATTGAATTTCCTATACAAAGGAAATGAAAATGTTTTATATTTAATACAGCAGCACATAACAAGAGGCTTAGTTATTACACAGAGAGCTGCAATTTTCTGCTTTTGTTTCAGCTATTACTGTGGAGCTGAGATTTCTGAGCACATTTTTTTATGATTTGTTTATTGCTGGCTTTGGAGATGACAGTGAGAGGGAATGCCATCTTTATACCAACTACTCTACAGAAAGGTGCTATCTGTTTGCAGTTGTTTGTTCTACAGAAGACTGCTTTCTACTGATATCTTAGTTTCTTGCAGACATATAAATTTTTAAAACCTAAAGAAAAAAGTAACCTGGCAGAAATCATAGATTGATGATTCCAGCAATCTCCTGATTTTCCTTCCAGATCTTCTGATATTAACAGGGGTCCTAGTGAACTAGGGCTCTTAGCATGTGACCGGCCTTGGTGCTAAGCATGTTATCTTTTCCAATCATTACAATAGCAGTTGACTAACACATAGATATTCTTGTTATTATTATTAACCTTTCCATAGATAGAAAACTGAGGCTTAGAGCTGTTCTCCGATTAACACAATGTCGCCTTGCTAATAAAGGGGTTATCCACCAAGGATTGGAACCCAGGTCTGTCTGATTCTGTGGCCTAATCATCCTTTTTTGGACAATGCCATGTATTTTGTTTTTAACTTTTTAAAAAATTTACTTTTCTTGTTTTATTTTAAAATTTAAACATATTTCCTTTAAAAAGTAGTGTAATAAACACATATCTCAGCTAGATTCATCAGTTTTGCCATATTTGTTTTCTCTTTTCTTTCACTCTTTCCACACACACATATTCATATACGTATTCATGTGTATACTTATGTATGTGTTAATTTATTTCAAGTGGTTTCTGCTAAACCATCTAAAAGTAAGTTACAGGTATTAGGAAGATTTACCCCTAAAAATAAGATCATTCTCCCATGTAACCCCAATACCACTGCGATATTGTCAAAATAAGCCTTTATTCAATACTGTTACATAACATAAAATTCATATGCAAATTTCCCAGGTTGCTTCCACAGTGATGTTTGTAAGTGTTATTTATTTATTTTTATCTAGGATCCAACCAGGGAAAGACTGCCTGTTTGATTTTTCTACATACAGGTTCTGTAACAGTGGAGGTAGAGTAAGATGATCACAAGTTGAAAAAATTAAGTAAAAATCTTGTGCCTAAAAGAAGCTATTGTATTGATTTTCATAATATTGTAGTAGGCTTATCCATTCTGGAGGCTCTTCCATTCTGCCTTTCCTGGAACATATTATTCCTTGACTCTGGCTAATTAAGAATGGAATAGCAAAATATTTCACGACTCTGTAGCCATCTTACAGTTAGTTTCAGAATTAGTCATTCAGCCAGATTCTATTTTGCCATTGCTTAAGTGTGTCTGAACTGGCCTCAGCAAATATGCCCCTAACTGTATAACTCCAGACAGTCTAGGATTCCAAAAGCCAGTATTGAAGGAGAAAAAGGAGAAGTAAGAAACCAGAAATTAAGGAGCATTAGAAAATACGAGAAAGAAGAGAAGGAATTACCAGAATCTGACCAATTAAATTTATAATCGGGCCGGTGAGATGGCTCAGCGGTGTGCCTGCCTTGCAAGCGCGAGGGCCCGAGTTCGACTCCCAGATCCCACATACGAAAAAAGGGCTGGTGATATCGCTCAGCGGCACCGGTGCCTGTTGGTGCGCGAGGTCCTGAGGTGGACTCCCCGGTACCCACAAAAGAATAAAAATAAAAACAAATTTATAATCACAACAAAATAGTAATGAATAGGAAAATATGTTGGATGCTTAGCATCCCTGTTGGAATAATGAAGGATTTTTTTTTTTTTTTGTGGGTACCGGGGGTCGACCTCAGGACCTCGCGCACCAGCAGGCACCCATGCCGCTGAGCAACATCACTGGCCCTTTTTTCGTATGTGGGTTCCGGGAGTTGAACTCGGGCCCTTGCGCTTACCAGGCAGGCGCTTACACCGCTGAGCCATCTCACCAGTCCCAATGAAGGATTTAAATGCATTTTTTCTTTAATCTTTACAGTAATTTTCCAGAATAGGTTGCTATTACCTTCCGCCCATTTTATGAAAGAATTGAGTCTTATACAAGTAAAATATATTGTCCAAGGTTTCCTAGATATAATATATTGCAACTCTACTCAAAGCAAACTGACAGAAAGAGGGAAAGAGGTATGACTAGTGGCATTGTTAGAAGCACAGTGATCATCCTTTGCTCCAATTGTGTCCTCTCTTCCCACAGTTTCTTAGTGAGCATGTCCCATTAGTGGTCAAGAATCTCGTTCTTTCTCTATTTCCGCTACCCCTGTTTTAAAGTTTAAGCCAACTCCCTCTCTGCCATGGTTTGTGTCTCGATGTCCTCCCACAGCCTCCTTAGGTCATAGGTGGGACTTTTTCAGAGGTGGTTGAATCTAGAATATGTGATGCTGGGATTAAGGATGTGTGATGACTAAATCAATCCACTGATTAGTTTGGCACTGCCCTAATCCCAGTAGCCTAGATAGAGTATAAAAGGGACAGAAAAAAGCTGCTGAGGTCCTTTGCTTGGTTTGCTACCTTCTGCCCTCCATGAACTGTTTCTTCTCTGTGATGCCCCTCTGCCATGCCACCCTTCCTTGGAGCCAGCCAATTATGGACAGAAACCTCGACAGACTGAGATAAATAAACTTTTCTTCCTTTAACTTTGGGTGCGAGGTATTCTGTCTCAGCAATAAGAAAAGTAAATAAGACACTCTCTGAAGCAGATGCTGGCCACACCTTGTCACATGTCTCCCTGCCCCCAGCCATCTCTCCTCTAGCCTCTTCTGCATGGTGGTCACAATTCTCTTCCCAGTGGTCCTCCTAGACATGTCACTGCCTTTTTTGAAATGCTTTGATGACTGCCCATTACTCAGACCACTGGTTCTTAATCCTGACTGCACAGGAAAATAACCACTTTAAGAAACACCAGTGACCATACCTCACTTCAGAGTTTCCAACTCAATTTATGTGAGGAGATTGAGCTCCTAGAAAATTATAGGACACTCAGTTAAATTTGAATTTCAAAGAAATGCTAATTACTTTTTATTATAAATATGTCCCAAACATTGCATGGAGCACACTTAACTCAATATTCTATTTATCAAAAATCCAAATTTAACTGGGGGTCCTGTATTTTTACTTGCAAATAAAAATGGTTGTGCTTTCATCATTCATGTTTGTGTTTCCTACATATTTATGTGTATTGTAGGGGAACTAAAGACGAATGTTTTGTAAATCTCCCCAGTTAAATCATGTGTACATAAAGGGTCGAAATTACTAGCTTGTAGAAAACAATCCTAAATAAGAGAGAGTCTAAATTCTTCATCAAGGGATAAAAGGATCTTCAGAGTTTGACCTCTACTCCCTTTTCAGTCTTACCTCCTATGTCTTTCCATACCACACAACGATCATCTGAAATGCCTTCTACTTTCCTACCTCCAGGTCTTTACACTGTCTCCCAGCCTGAGATTTCTCTTATGATCTGTTGGCGAACTCCCAATCACCCTTTAAGGCCCAAATCTGACTTCCCCAAGTAATGTGAATTCTATGGTTGTCCCTACTGTTGCAGGGTTTTGTATGCATATCTAATGTTCTAACTATTCCTACTAAAAATTATATGCTTAAATTATAAACTTTTTGCTAAGCAATTAGGCACTTCACATAGAATATTTTAAATTCTCATGATTAAGTTACAATTATTTACTAATTTGTTAAGTAGCAGTGAACTTTATGAGTTATATGAAAATAAAACCTTTTTAGCAAGTATCAAATATAAAAGTTTGAAGAAATTAATATGCATGTGTTTATTATATGCTAAAATGTTAAGACATATTAAATGCAACATATAGTAAAAGTGTAAATTTTTTGCCAAGATTCCTGTCACTCTTTTCTTTTTTTTTTTTCCTTTTTCTTTATGTGGGTACCGGGAACCGAATTCAGGACCTCACATTTGCCAGGCAGGCGCTTATGCCGCTGAGCTATATCACCGGCCCCCTCTCACTCTTCTTACCTGGTAGGCAATTAAATAAAAGGAAATAAAATAAAATAGCTAAGACAAACTCTGGTCTCCATGGTTTCAGCATTTAAAATCTGCTTATATCTCTAGTCTGCCAATAATTTCCTAGTGGTACTATGATTTTTATCCATAATATTTTGTGTACATCATGTATTAATTTATGTGAGGCTTTGGTAAATCTAATTAAAATACTGCCATATATAGGATTATACATTTTGATATAATTTCTTATATCTAACAATAGTAACATATCTCATAGTAAAATGTTACTCGTTAAGATTCCACCAATGATAACTGGTTATGATTTGAGTAGGGACTGTGTTGAAGTAGCTGCTCATTCTTAGTTTGTTGTAGCCCATTTGGGCTGCTGCCACAAAACACCACAATAGCTTGTAAACAACAGGAATTTATTTCTGTTTAGAGGATGTAAAGTCCAAGATCAAGGCACTAGCAGGCTCCATGTCTTGTGAAGTCTTCTTCTCTGGATCATAAATGGGACCTTCAAAGCATATGTGCAACCCACAGCCTCCACAGGGCCTCTTGTGAAAAAGCACTGATCCCACTCATACAGGCAATCATTTCACAAAGCCCCTATCTCTTTATATGGTTGCAACAGAGATGCAGTTTCAACATATGAATTTGGAGAAGACACAAGCATGTGGAACATAGCCGTATTCATTTTACCAGTGACCTCTTTTGAAGTTGAAAGAGTAAGAAAGAAATGTCTGCTGTTCATAATTATCAGGCTAAAACCTAAAACAGAGTTCCAGTTGAGGAATAAGATAAAAGCCCCATTCTAGGAGGATAGAAATCCGGTTGCCCCAAATGTGTCATTCATGTTTGCAGTTTCCATTTCGAAGGCAGATGGGCTACTCAGAGCAAGGTGGTAACTGTTCCTAGTTGAGCTTTGGACTTTATAGAATTGCTGACAATATTGATTTTGATAAGTGTTTTGTGAGCTACTATATGATCTCAAACTTTTTTTTAACACTTTACAAAGTAAATCAATGTTTGCAATGTGCCCCAAATTTCTGTTTAGATAGACACAGGATATTCCACTTTTTTGTAGCAAAGGGACTACCTTTCTGCTTCATTAAGCTTTCCCCTCTCCTATCTTTCCTTTTATCACTTGGTAGTAGATGTAAGACTGCTTCCCTCTATGTACTCTCAGGGAAAGTCCGGTTTCTCCTGCTATCTATTACACTTTTTCTAACTGCAATTATAGGTTTGAAAGCTTTCCTTCTTCATAGGTAATGCCTGCCCTAAAGACAGAAACTTAGGCATTTATGTTATTCTGGTCCCAAGTACTGTAATTAGGCATTTATGTTATTCTTGTCCCAAGTACTGTAATTGTCACAAGCTGAGTTTTCATTATATTAATTTGCTCAGTATGCTTCACAAATTTGCTAGAAAGGTTTTCATAGAACTAACATAATTAGTTGTTATTAACTTGGATTAACAAATTGACAAATGAAGATTTGATATATTCAAAAAATAGAGGAATTGTCTTAGGTACTTTTCCTGTTGCTGAGACAAAAATACTTGACACCCAAAATTAAAGGAGGAAAGGTTTATTTCAGTCCACAGTTTGTAGGGGTTTCAGTCCATAGATGGCTGGCTTCAATGCAAGACAGCATGGCAGAGGAGCATCACAGAGTAGAAACAGTTCATGGCAGGCAGAAGGTAGAAGGCAGCAAGGCAGCAAGCAACAAGTGACTAGCAGTGACCCTCTTTCTGTCCCTTATATCTATCCAGGATACTCACCCTTCAGACAGGTAGCACACACACCCAGGGTGGGGCAGCCCACCATAGTAGTAGCATCTCAACACGAATCAATCCCAGCATCACATTCTTGATCCCAGTATCACACACTCTAGATCCAGACACCTCTAAAAAGCCCCACCTACAACTGCATGAGGCTTTGGGGTAACATCTAGATATAAGCCGTAACAGGATTTAATAAATTTCTTAGCAAAAAGCAGATAACCAATGCATACACATTTTAGTAGGAGTAATCAGAACAAGAGATGTGCATGCAAAACCTTGCAAGGGTAGGATGGACCTTACAAGTTACCTCTGTAGCTAAGAAAGATTTTGGTGTTAAAAAATAATTGGGAGTTCATCCACAAATGATAAAGGAAATCCCAAGCTTGGGAGACATCATATACACAAATGTGGAGGAGGAAAATATAAGATAGTTAGGGGGACTGGGAAGAAAAAGGAGGCAAAATCGAAAAGAAGGCAGAGACCAAGTTCTGAAGGATTTTTTGTGCCATGGTAAGTTTAGATTCTCTCTTACTATAGTTTCTTTTGCAAGCCAGTTGTTTCAACACTAGGTGCACATGTGACTTAATTCTATTTGTTCAGTAAATGATTAAACACTGATCTTTTTCTAGACCCAGAGAGTTTATTTTCATAGGATTCATCTGCTTAATATCCTGATTTATTTAAAGATGAACCTGTTGGAATAATGATGATAAATATCATTTACATTTGTATAGTGTTTTATACCTTTCAGAACAAATAGTGTTTGAAGAAAATATAAATAATTTATTAGATCCTTTGTGAAATAGATAGGGAAGGTGTTTCAATTATATAGGAAAAAGAGAAAGTAAATACTTTCTGATTCCATATAGCAAGCAAGGACACTAAAAACGGACCATCTTCTGTATCATGGTCCACTCTTTTCTACTTAACATTGAATTACAGTGTGCAAAAACACAGAGAACATCTGATTCTCTTAGCATTTGATCTGAGAAGTCCTTGAAGGAGAAAGCGCACAATAATTGAGAAATATTCATGAGGATTCCCTCAAAACTCTTAAAAAGCATGCTAAAAACACAACTAGTGTCTTGGTTACTTTTCTCTCATTGCTGAGACAAAATACCTGATGCCCAAAATTAAGGAAGGAAAGGTACATTTAGCCACAGTTTGTGGATGTTTCAGTCCATAATCAGTTGGCTCCAAGGCAGAGTGGCGTGGCAGAGGGCAACAGTTCATGGCAGCGGGAGACAGCAAAAGCAGCAAGAACAAAAAGGGAGGATCCAGGAGTGAGCAAGAGAGAGAGCGAGGCTTTTTCCCTCCCTTGTATTGTATGCAGGCTACCCGCCCCAGGGTGGGTGTGGCACTCACGCCCATAATCCCAGCATTAGACAACAGATCAATCACTAACTGTAGAAGCCTGCTCCCCTGGACTGCACGAGGCTTTGAGGGGACATCTAGACACCAATCATAACAATTAGTTTGTAAATTGTTTTCTGAGAGTAATAGGGTTGGATTATTGCCAGAGCTTTCATTTGAAGGGACAAAAAGTAGGAAGTTTCAGGATAGAATTTTGATTTTAATGATTTTCTTTATACAATAGAGGCATTTGATGATGAGAAATGAAGAAACAAGAGCCAGCAAAATTAGTCTACATGGTAAGGAAAGATAGTCTTACCCAATGCCCAAAAGTAACTAGGAACAAGCACCATGTCTGAGGTTGGTAGGTTAGGATGTATGGGTGATAATCTTGTCTTGTATATCCCCAATTCATCATTTCAAGATTCAAAGCAGTGATTAAATATATATAGAACTGAGGCTAAGACGCGGACCCTGCAACTCACAGTGAACTGTGGCTATAGTTACCGGATAGAGTTAAGGTCTGCTACACGGACATACTGGAGAGACCCACATACTGATGTTACAAGACCCTGGAACTGGAAGCCACAGCCCATACCAGCCTGAAACAAAATGAACAGTCTGAGTCCAAGAAGCCCTTTTCATGTTATTAACGTGTCGCACTTCCTTCAATATTTACCTTGACTCCACTCTCACATATTTAGATAAGGATTAAAATCTCATTTATGCTTGGGTTGTAAGATACAAACATAAGGTATAAAGTTGTAAGGATATAAATTTCAATAGTATATTCCCAAAGGGTTGAAAGAGCATTTTTATGGGGAATAAACATAAAATGTACCTTTGATAGTGGAACTTCAGGCAGCGAAAACCTGACAGAGAAAGCAGATCCTCAAGCTGCCGAAATCACACCAAGTATGTGCTCCCTTAGTCTCCCCATGCGTGAGGTGTGTACCAGGTCCATTGACAAGATCGTACTGAGCAAGTTAGAGTCCTACAATCTAGCAGTCTTTACATAGGATACATGCACTTCAGGTGCATGTGTTTTCATGGCCTGCATGGCAGCAATACTTTTAAGGGACCCACGTCCTGGTCTTTAACATCTGCATGAACTTTTATCTAGTCATAGATAAAAGACACTGACACACTACTGTGGTTCTTCCTTCCTGTTTCCCCTTTAACAGTGCCCTTCCCCTGCTTTGCAAAAGAAAGTTATATCCCTTATGAGTTTCCCTCAGTGATGCAAAAAGCTCCAAATGCTAAAAGGAGGAATAATTTTTAATGTTATCTGAGATGCCTTTTCTTATCAAAGGGTCATAAATGGATGTTTCTCTTTTTTAAACATGTCTTTGTTATAAATGAAGCATGACATGATATATTCTAATTGAAGTATTTGTGTAAGTTGGGTATCAGAGGTTGTGATATTTTCTTACAAGAATACTGATATTTTTCTTTTTTTAGCTATTGTCAAAGAATGAAGAGTTCCATTGGAGAGTACCTCAAAATCAAAGTAAAGAGTTCACCTGTGGGACACTTGAAGGGGCAGGGAGCCTGGTTTCTCCAAGGTGACAAATTTACAGCAAATTTTCATGAATGAGCTATCTTCATAACTACCTACCTATCCACTACTTCTTACTTAAGATAGTATCTTGGAATTAGAATTCATAAGTGAGATGTGTAAAAACATATTTTCATACTGAGAAGTAACATCAAACTTTTTCTATCAAAATGTTAGTTTGATTGGATCAATGATCAGATAATGGGAACTGGCTTTGCCAAGTAGGTTAAATGGTGAACATTTTCTAAAGTAGAATGAGCTCAGTATTTAGCTGCGAGTTGAAAAACATATTCAAGGCATATGATAAGATGAAAGCATTTTATTTAAAAATATATTGCTACTGTTGTATTGAAACTAACAATATTTTTACTTTCTTAACCTTCTTTGGAGTGAATCAGGGCTTAAATAAAGTGATTCAAAGTAAATGAGTGGCAGGAATAATGAGTAGTTATTTGATCAACCCTGGTGAAGCCTTCTTGGTATACTTCCCAGAAACTGAGACACTGAATGCCTCTAAGGACTGGCTGACAGATCCTTGTATATGGTTCTTTGCTTTCGATGAAATTGAACAGGTGCCTAGTCAATATATTAGATGCAGAGGACTAAAAATAATTTTTGATAATCACTGTATGATATTTTTGCACATAACTCGGAGAAGTACCAAGAATTGGGTGCTAATGCTCTGGCAAAACCCCTTCCATTTCCACTTCCTTATTTGGGCGAACAAGGTTTTACAGTTCTTATATTTATGAATGAGAAAAGGAATAGAAATGATGCTGAACTGTTTCATTCTGTCCTGAGAATTCATCCATAAATATGTGAATCGATTGAAAATGAAACCATCTCATTATGAAATGCATATCCAGTGAAACAATGAAATTTGCTATATTAAATTATTATGTAGGTTTATAAATGTTCTGTTTTGTTTTCATACTTTATTTACTTAAATGAATATTTATAATAAACAGATCTTAATTTTTTAATATAGAGACTTATACTAAAGGAAAATAAAAAAGGTTTTATTTTATATACATTGCTATTACAGAGAGTCACTAAATGATAATCAATAAAAGAACTTCAAGGATAAAAATACAGGTATTAAGATAAAGTTTAGTAAGGAAAGTAGAATCAACATACAATTTGAAGAGAAGAAAAAAAGCTATAAATTTCCCAGCTGATAAAGACAATCATTTTTATATATTTTTAAAAGTAGGTTATGGTAGGTTAAAGCCCCAGTCCTATTTTGGTATACTGATTTTTTCTTATTAGTACATGTTTGCAGTATATACTGTTTACATTCCTTGTGGGGAGTTGGTACAGGTGCATAATATACCTTAATTCCCTATTTTCGTCCCCTTTTCTTTCCTCCATTCCCCCATCTCTTGATCCCCTTCCTTTTTAAAAATGCATTTAAATGTATTTAAGTTTTTAAATGTGTTTACAGCAAGTCAATAAATGTATATTTTGTTACCAACTTGTTATGAAAGTTTTAAATACAAACTTAAAAATAAATTTTTACAATTATCTAAGAGGTCAGGATAACAAATTGAAAATTTAAATACTAAAATAGAAAGACACAGCTGTGAAACTTTGGGTAATCTTCTGTGCATTAAGTGAGTTTCTCCAGCTATAGTCAGGTCTGCACCTAACTGTGCTTTGTAAAAGCGTCTGCCACCCAACTCTAGCTATGAGAATACCCATTAACAATGCAGCTCCATAGTCATATTTTAGTAAGTTCCTAGAGGTACTGAAGTTGAACCAAAAACAAAATGCCTCTTGATACAATAATTTTACATTAAGATACAAATAATACAAAGATAGCTACTTGGTTCCCTAATGATAGCTGTTAGAAAAAAAAAATAATAACACATATGGAGTTGTTATAGAGACACTTTCCTTCCCAGTTTTCTTATTATTCTTTTCCAGTGGAATTAAAAGGACATGATTAATATGAAATTTAATGGGTATTTGGCTACCATCCAAACATACACTACCCAAGGGGAACCAGGGATGTGATACAGTGCTGACTCCACAGAAAATCCCCTTGCTCCTATTAAGAAGAGTTGAGTGAGGAGTTGAGGATGAACAGCTAAATTTTATCCAGCTGTGTTAGGAAATAATATGTTCATGAACACAGATGCACCTGGAAGTGGTCACCTTTAAAACTTTTAAAAGACTACATCAAGGTCTAGTCTTGACTAAAGGCAGACTAGTGAACCAAATGACTGTAACTAATTGTAGACATCCTTAAAACATAGTTACTGCCAACAGTTTGAAGTGTTGCAGTTTGCTGTATTAAGTGCTTATCAAATTCTGTCTTGAATGTATTACTCATATTAATTGGAGCCTCTGAACAAATCTATTAGACTACTATCAATCCCAGTTTATACATGGAGAATCAGAGGCACGGAAAAGTTAAGGAACGTTTCAAAGGTCATTCAGCAAAATAAGTAGCAGAGCTGGGGCTTGAATTTAGTCTGTCTGGCTCCAGAGCATTGAACTCTATGGAAACTCTGCTGTTGTAGACAAAGAATGTTACACTTCTTGAAGGTGGGTATTTAAAAATATGGCAAGGGCAGATGGAGGAGGGGGTTTGGGATAGTTTGGCTCTCTGCCTAGAATTAAACATTCGCTAATTTTCTTTTGCTCTCTTCTGTTTCTAAGTAAATTGCTCTACACAGTTATTTTACTATCATTATTTCTATCTGACATGCTGTGTAAGAACATCATGATTTAAAATATCTTAATAACAATCCAAAGAAAGGGACTTAAAAGTAATGTTCAGAAAGAAAACAGATGGCCAACAAGTGAAAATTCTAAATTCTTATATTTTCGTATGGGGTGTAGATACGGTTGGTAAAAGGTTATGCTAATAAGCAAAATGTTCCTGTATTGTTATGAGCTTATTATTTAAAAATCATTTCTGAGATCTTTAAAGTGTTAAAATAGTAACCAAAGTAGATTATTGAAAATACATCCTATGTCTTCCTGAAGATTTTCCATTTTAAGCAGATTTTTGAGACTAAATTAAAAACTTTATGTCATCAATAGGATGAAATGACTTCTATCCATTAAGACATCTGCTATAAGCTTATACAAGTAAATCCTGAGGTGCTTATGTAAACCTGGGCCTCATACTGAAGCTATTTTTAAATCTTTGTAAACTTCCTGAGGGAGAACTCAGTAAATAGGAAACTTGAATCCAGGATCCAAACCCTTAAGACTTTTCTTGGACACCTTTGAACCATGCCTTGCAATATCCCCAATTTAATTGCTGGCTGAAGTCTCAGCTTCGTGGAAATCAATACCCTAGTTCAAGAGTTCCACTGTCCTTTTCTTCAACTTTTCCTGAATGACATCTGTTTCCTTCCATTTTTGGCTCTGTAAATAATGTTTTGGGATTAAAAATAGATCAGCAATCTCCAAAATCCCCTACAAAGTTCTACCATCAGAATTTATTCTTATTTCAGGTCTGGCCTTGTTGTGCTATCCTCCTAATCCAGCTGTAGTGATGTGTTGTATTGGCTGCATGCCACACGTAAAAGTCTATCTTGGGACATCCTGCTAGAAGCAAAAGGACAATCTGGCTTGTTTTTCCGCATCTGGATTGACAAGCCAATCATCCATGGACAGCAAAGATAGTATATATGTGTATATCTAGAAATATGTGTATATTCTGTGTGTGCCTGCGTATGCATCTACACACATATAGTTATAGTGTCATATATGCTATGAGCTCAGTCTGTGTATGCATACATACATGTGTGATCATATTCTAGATGTGCTGTAAACTTCTTTCTACTCCAATATGAAAATAATGTCTCTAACTTAACTTTTTGTTCCTCTCAGTCTAAAATGACATTGCTCACTTTTCAGTGTACACTCAGAAGACCACCCTATCCTTCTTTATTGCATTGACATGTTTTCACTTTGAGAATCCTTAAAGTCCTAACACACCTCATGACATGCATGTGGCAAACATAGTATTAAACATTATGCTTTGTGTTTCTGGGTTACCTATTCACACATAATTTTATTTTTATAAGCAAGTAGAGGAAATACCAGTTCAAATGGATATCGACATAAATCTTTAACTTCCAGACCTTGAGATTTAGCATGGATTTGCCTCTACTCCATAAATCACTGTCTTAGATTCTACCAAATCTAGCTAAGCAGGCTACATCAATATTTTTTCTGACAACACAGACACAGTTTGGAAACAAGTGAAGGAAAAAAAAGGTTAAAGTCCTGGAGATTCTTGGATGTTTTTCTAAATCTCCCATGCGATAAAAGAAAGCAAATTTGGATATGATTTTAATAGATTAAAAAGAAAATTGTAATGAAGCCAGGATTTCCTCTTTAAGAAGTTTTGTTCAAAAAGTATATACTAAGATACTGCACACTAAGATAGCAATGTGTACTTTAGATGAAAAAATAGTGGGGGCAAATGTTAGGGCCAAAAGAATGAAGGTGATCTGAAATAAATCTTATGTGATAAATAGAAAGTTATTTAAAGGCATAAATAGGGACTTTTATTATGGTTTAGATATAAAATGTCCCCCCAAATTTTCATGCTTTCAGAGGTGGGGCTATTGGAAAAGATTAGATTATGGGGACACTATATTCATGAATGGATTAGTCCATTGATGAATTCATGGCTGGAGGTAGGGCCTGGTTGGAGGTGTGTCACTGGGGGCATGACTGGGAAGGTCTCCTCTTTGCTCTCCCTGTTCCTGGGTGCCATGGTATCAGCAGCTTTCCTGTGCCATGCTCTTCTGCTATGCCATTTCTGCCTTTGAGCTAGACAACCATGGACTAAAAGCACCAAAATCATCAGACAGAATAAACTTCTCCTCCTTTAGGCTTCTGGTGTCAGGTATCTTGTCCCAGCAATGGGAAAGTGACTAATACAGGAAACTGGTACTTGAGTGGGGTCTTTGCTGTGACTGTACCTGACCACATGGTTTCAAAGCCTTTGGAAGTAGTTTGCAGGAGGAATTTGGAAAGGTTTGGAGATGTTGGTTAGAGAAGTGTTACAGGGCTGTAAGCAGAGAATGAGGAGAGATTCTCGTCAGAGTTCAGAAGACTGGAATGCTGAAAGAAATTTGGACGGTAAATACCAGTCTCATAAGCTTCCAGTTGGAAATGAGGACTCCATTGGAAACTGGACTAGAGGCCATCCAAAGTTACATTCTGGCAAAGAATTTGTCTATAATTTGCTGATGTTGTAAGACTGTGTGTGAGGCCAAATTTAAAGCCTGTGGACAAAGTGATCTGCCAGAGGAAATTTCAAGGCAGCCCCATGTTCAAGCTGTGGCATAGCTACTACTGGCTGCTTTTAGCCAGATTTACAGATTTAGCCAGTGAAGAGTGGGAACAAAAAGCAGATTTGAAAAGTTTGCAGTTTCACTAGAAAGGAAACACCTCCACAGTTGGGGACAAGGAAAGTATGGTTGCTGAAATTATTAACATTAAAAGAAGCCAAGTACTTTGCAGCAGGACAATAGTGAAGATGGATTTAAGGTGTCTCAAAAATTGGCCAGACCTCACCTTTTATAGGCTCAAGGGTGTAAAAGGGTAAACAATTTTAAAGACTTTGCTTTGAGAAGAGAGTCCCAGGAAACCCAGCTCATTCAGGGCCATCTAGTGAAGGGTTTCCTGTAGTTCAGCCATCTAGAGAATAAGAGGCAAAAGCAGCCATGGTCCAAGGAGACCTAGCTACTGCACCTTCTGGCAGCAAAGTATCCACATGTTGGTTTTATAGGCATGCAGAATGGAAGAATTTTAGAATCATGGAAGCTTCCAACTGGATTTCAGAAGAAGGCCCAGGAGGCCAGGCAGTTTGCCCCTGAAAGGCCAGTACTTAAAGCTGTGACAGTGAAGTCAAAAGTGCAGGAGTGGCCCCAATAATTTGGAGATGCCAGAAATGTGGAATGCCTGCTGAAGGAAGCCACAGACAGCATGTGGAGTCAGCTCAAGAGAGAGGCTATGTGGGCTGCAACCAGCAATGCCATAAGGACAGGGCTGCCCAAGCCTTTTGGAGTTTACATATCACTACAACTTGCCCTAGTTGCTGGACATGATACAAGATTTAATGTATGCTCTGCTAGTTTTCAGTCTTACTTTGGTGTATTCCCTTCTATCCCCTGTTCCTCCCATTTTGAATGGAAACATTTACTCTGTGCATTGTATGTTTGAAAGTATTTACCTTTCTTTTTTTTTTACAGTGGCTCACAGCTTAAAGTTTGCTTTTAGTCTCTGAGGAGACTTTGGACTTTGGTTTTTTGGCAATGTTGGAACTGTTAAAACTTCAGTAACTCTTAGAGATGGAGTAAATAAATTTTCATAATGAGATGAATGTGAACCTTTGAGGGGTTAGAGGTGGAATGTTATGGTTAGACCTGAAGTGTCCTATGAAAGTTACATGTGTTTGGAAGGTGACTGGATCACAACAGCACAATATTCATCAGTGGATGCTTGATGAATTCTGTAGTTCATTTGCTGTTGGGGAGTAGGACCTGGTTAGAGGGATAAATTGTTGGGAGTATGATATGGAAGGGAGTATTCTTGTTTCCAGCTACTCTACTTTCCCTTTGTTTCCTGGCTTCACAGAGGGAGCAGTTTTCCCCCACCATGCCCTTCCACCATGCCATTTCTGCCATGAATGGACTGAGACCTCTGAAATCATGAACTAAAACAAACTCCTCTTCCTTTAAATTGTAGTGTCAGTTACTTTGTCCCAGTGACAGGAAATTACTAACACAGCTTTAAATATTTTAAAAGGCAGTTCAATTGTTTTCAACATGTTATCTACTCCAAAAAGTCTCTGCATGTCAACATGTAAGTTTCCCTTTGTATTTTATTATTTTTATTAGTTTAAATTTCTAGACTTTCTATTTGAGACTATAATATGATGATGAATCCTTTTTTTCTGGATGTTTTAATCTAGAAAAAATTTACAGTAGAAGGGTGGCTTTACTGAGGTTCCATTCTTGACTCTCATCTGTATATCCTATTAATCACTTCAGTGATGAAATGATACAACTGGGTTATTACAAATGGAATTTTATTCAAATGGCATATAGGCCATTATGGACAGAATAGTTCTCAGTTTGAGTTAGAATAAGAAATTACATTTTAGGGAGGAAAACTGGAAGCCATTAGAGGTCAACGGGAATAAATACAGATATAATCCTATCTCTGAGTATAGCAGAAGTGCACAGTGATAGGATGGCCTAAAGAATGAGCCAGAGAAATCTGGAGGAGGTAAAAATTTTTTTTCCAGATGCTGTATCCTAGTGACCTCTAAGTTTTACTATGACATTTATCTGTGAAATGGAAAGTCTCTTATTTAATCTTATTCACATGTCCAATGCCAATTCCAATATCTCTGTATTTCTGACCCTGCAGTAGAGGAAATCATTCCTTCCCTGGTGCTATTTCTATGCTTTTTGCATGCATCCATTTTTGTACTGACCACATTCTTGTAATCTTTCTCTTTATGTTGTTGCTTTAGTGTACTTACCTATGAACAGCTTGAGGGTAGAAACTATTTTAAGTCCAGAAGCCAGCATTGTGTCTTACTAAAAATAAATTATGAATTGATGAATGGATGTATAGATGGTTGATAGGTAGCAATATTAAGCAGACTATTTGACACTAGAAGTGAAAATACTTGCTGAAACATTTCATATCAGCCTTTCAATGTGCTCTCATGGCTTCCTTTAATTCCCCTTCCATTCAAGTACAGTTAAAAATAAGTGTTCTGTATAACACACCCTTTAAAAGGCCCTATTTCCCTGTATGTAAATTTTAGAGTGGATAATGATTGTGAACGACATTTCCAAATATGTTTCTTTTCAAAAGTATCATTATATAAGGCGTTATGAAGTAATTTAGAGGATTTTATCCTCCTCAAAATAAATCCTTGCAAGGAGATGACAACTCAGCAGGTAATGTTAATGGCCAGGTAAGAATTCGTCATGATCTGCTGAATAGATTTTAAAGTCATAAAAGTTCAAGAAATCCAATAATATTTACATGAATAATCTTTTGTGTATATGAAATCTATGTTTTTCTCTAACTCAGATTAGCATTTTAGTTATAATATCTATCTAAGCAAAATTTTCTAGCTGATTTCTAAACAAAACTGGAAAAAATCTGCACTAAATTTATGGACTTATTTTTCAAATACATAGAGCTTTATCAGGGTTAAGTTACTTGATTTTGACCTGATATTTTTATCTAAGCAACTGAAAGTTTTGAATTATATATTGCATCCAAATAGGTAAGATTGCACATTTGAAATACATCTTTTAAATTTTCTGTAATTTGGAAATATTTGTGAGCATTCTGGACTTCATTATTGCAGTTGCCACTGATCAAAAGAAATATTTCACTCATTTAACAAAGAAATGTATTTCAACAAAAAATAAACATGAGTTGGTTGCAAAATTAATTAGAACCTAAGTCTTCCTTCCAACAAAACACCCCAGTATTGGTTATTTGACTTTCTGCTATGGTTGATGGCCCAGGTATATAAAAGTCTGTAATAGACTATTTGGAGATTGTTTACAAATAAGAAAAACTCAAAAAAATTTGAATTCAGAACCCTATTAGGTACTCACCATTGACTGCCATCTTGGTCTTCTTATTTCTTATATAAATAAGTTTCTAGGGCCCAGGGATATAGCTCAGTGGCACAGCGCCTGCCTGGCAAGCATGAGGTCATGGGTTTGATTCTCAGTACCAAAAAAAAAAGTTTCTATTACTTTCCTCAAATTCATATTCCACAGCCTCTCTTCACAAAGAATATACTCAACTTACAATTCTATCAAACTTACAGGAATCTCTTTCCCTTTACTTCTTATATCTTGATGTAAGAATATTCCATCATCTTACTCAAGCAGAAATGGTTAATACCCCAAAGATCCCAAACCTAGCCCTACACTTTTCCCCAACTCCCTGAAATACTTCTCTCTGTCATAGTCTAAAATGAATTTATCTTTAGCCTCAATAGAATATTGATGTTTTAATGTCTTTATAACATTAAAAGTCTCCTCACTACTTCCCTACTACTCTACTTACCTTCATAGCTAACATATTTGTTTGAAGCAATGCTGTCTATCATTGTACCTACCTTACCACCTGTTTAGTCCTGAAACACACTTGGTATGTTTTTTATAGCAAAAATTAAAAAATTGCCTCACACCATGCTAAGTGCAATGGGTATTTTGCAATTATTGCCTACATGATTATGATTCAGTTGGAAAAAATCAATTCTTGAAAATGACACTCAATGACCAGTGTTGTTCTACTTTCTGTTTCCCACCTTCTTCTCTAGCTACTTCTCAATATGTGTTATGGATCTCTCCTTTGTTCATCTTTGATATGTTGCTCAGTCCCTGCTTATTTCTACTTTTCTTCTCATTCTACAGGTCACTCTTCAATGAACCCATCCATTTGCATCCTAGTAAATCAATTAATTTCACAAATATGTTTGCAGTCACTATCTTAATGAACTCCAGATCTTCATTCTTCACCTTGACTTCTTTTCAGACTTCCAAACTCATATTCCTATCATTGTTGGCTACATCATAACACCATAAAAAGGTATTTCAAATTAGTGATCTCTAGATAAATGTGGGCACAGAATAAAGAACCAATGATTTGCTATTGAAAGAATTAGTGAATCTCCCCTGGATTGTCCCAGGAATTATAGATGAGATTTTTATGAAAATTCAGAATGAGAGGAAGGTGAATTATATACAAATGTTTAGTTCTGGTTAAAATGACACTCATATGAACATTTAAGGAGCACATTCCGTAGCCTTGAATTTAAACATGATGACAACTCCTATTTCCATTTCTTTCCAGGTATATAATCATGGATAAAGGTCTTCATTCATTCATTCATTCATTCATTCATTCATTCATTTATTCATTGTTGAATGCTTATATATCTGATATTGTATAGGTGCTGAGGATTATATTATTGCACAAATTGACCAAGTTTGTGCAATCATTCTCAGTCTCCATTTGCTTATCTGTAAAAATTTGATAATAATTCCAACTTCATAAAGTTTTGTAATTATAAAAGGAGAGCTAGTATGCACAGTTCCCTTATGACACTCTGCTAATCAAGCAGCTTTTCAGTAAATTACTGTGGAGAGCGGCTAAGCCAGAGATTGACCACACAATTGGGGATAGAGAAAGGCCAGCCCCAAGAACACAGAGCACCAGAGGTGAGCTGTGTTAACAAGTTGTTGGCACTAGAGTAAAACCAGTCCAGCAGGTGTCTGGCCTTGGTTTTCCTCCCTGTTAACTACAGCACAGATAGCTCTGAGAATGTTTTGCTTTGAGTGTTCTCTGCAAAACACTGAGACCTTGTAGTTTTGGCCCTGTTGCACACTTCCCCCCTTTTTACTGTGTATAAATGAAGATGCAGAACATGCTGGGTTGTTTCTGCCTCTCCATCAGAGAGGTCAGGTCCCACCTGGTCCCAGCTTTTCTTTTAGTTTGTGCCTAGTTTCTTCTTAATCTCCCATCGCTCCCTCTCAGGACCCCACTGGCTGCTTGGGTCATGGGAAGTGGTGCCCAATGTGGGGCCTGAGCATGGGGGAACTCAGTAAGCTGAGACAAGGAGACAGCCTGGGAGTGTGTGCAACAGGACTAAGGTACAGAGTGCATTGAGTAATTGCTGGGTGTAAAACAAAGGGGAATTCAGGATCTAAAGTTAGTTCTTTGTATATTAAATTTGTTCTTTGTATGTTAAAGCTTTGCTTAAGGTTAGAGAGATGCCTATCAAGACAGCACAGCTTGCTTTCTTGAGTTTGTTTAAGAGACCTCTCCTTGATTTTCAAAAGAAGAAACTAAATTTTCACACTTCGGAGAAAGTGGAAAAGCAGCTTAGAGCAAGGCTAGGAAAAAAGCAAGCCAGCACAAATCTATCTAGACCCCTACAGACTTTTAAAGGTTTATTTAACAAAGAGAAACTGCTGCTTTCTGCTCCTTTCACCACTTCTCACAAACCCCTGGGTGGGTAGGGGGGGAACAGGGCCAATGGGTGCAAGCAAGCAGTGTGAGGTGGGAATCAAAGAGCTGCACTGAGCCTGGAGATTGGCCAGGACAGGAGATGTGGGAAAATCCCAAATTCCTGCTTTGTGTCGTGTCAGCCACAGTGGGGAACATGGGCTATGCACCCTGACTTGGGGCACACACTGACAACTGCACCTTTGTCCCAGAGCTGATGGATAGCCACAGCTCATCTGTTCTGAGCCTCAATCAGCCTGGAGCACACCAGCACCTACCCTTTCTCTACATGCACACAGTGTCGCTGCTCTTACATCACAAATGGCTGCAGCATCTGCAGCTGGCAGGGAACTGTTTGGGTGAAGTCATAACAACCCAGGAGCAAGGGGGTGGAGCGCAGCCCCTGAAAAAGATAAAGGCACCAGCAAAGAGAGTCTACATAAATGATATTAACCAAAATTATATTAAGTCTTACAGAGAGAACACTGTTAGAAAAAAAATAAAGTCTGAGTATGTGACAGAATGTGTAGTGACAAGTGAGCTAAAAGCTATATGAAAGAAAGTGACACAAAGGTTGCCAGTATTAAGACAAAATAAAATACACAAAATATATTATAGATAAAAGGTTTTTATCCCTTCCAAATTCTTTTTGTAAGAGATTTCTGCTAATTGACCTACAAAAATTATGACAAGTATTTTTATAATTACAAACTTCTAAAAGAGAGTTGTAAGAGTTATAATTCAATTTGGCCAAAAATATATTTGAGTACACTCTGATTTTATAACCAAATTTGTCTTGTTTGTCTGTCTGTCCAATCTCTAAACAGCTGTTTTATTTGAGCTCAACAAATTTTTCTTCTTTTTGCATTTTTGAATTTTTAAAGCGTTTGTCTATAATTTAATTTGGCTTATGGATAAATGTCATCAAAATTAAAGATATGCTTCCACCCAAGTTGCCACTGGTCAAAATGATGTTAAAATTGGTTTTATAAATGTAATGCATATTATTGTTTATGTATTATAACTTGAGAGTCTCTCATTGTTCAAAAATACTGAGTTAAATATTATGATCTTGTTCTCATAATTCATCAAAAATTTGTTAAGATAATTAAACAAAAATCCCTTAGGGTGGGGAGAAACTATTAGACAAGACTCCAATTGATAAATAAAAAAACAGCTTCCTGAAAATAATTGTCCAGGTTTTGTTCATTAATACGAGGCCCCAGTGATCTCCATAGCCTTATGGGAGACACCCCAAAAATGTTGCTCAAAATATATTATTGTGATATGTTTACATTGGTCATCATCAAAATGTTGTTTTCTAAAAATAATACAATAAGGTTTTCTAATTTAAAGATGCTCTGGTACAAAACTAAATTAAAAAACAAATTTTTCATTTGGCTATAACAATTCATTATTGCTAATCTCATGGTGTATTAAATGTATTCATGCCTTCTAGATGTACAGGTCTTCCAAAATGTAAAACTGAGATTGTTTATTATGACAGACTTTTTCTTTCAGATTCAGACATCTGCCTTTCTCTTGTGCTCCAGCTATTTGTAATAAGAGGTCCTTGCCAAGCCATCATGAGTTCACTGGTCGATAATAATATTTTTAACAAAAACTTATATGATATGTATGCTATGTATGTGCCACTACACTTAGAGATTTAGACATTAAGCAGTCCAGACAATGTCACCCACTTCAGTGACATCCCATTAAAGGGCAACATATTAGTTGAGAGCTTCTTATGTACCAGAGAGAGATGATTGACTAAAAAGGCTATTCTATACCAAAATGGAGATTTAAGTGTGTTACAAAAATGTCATCATGACTGTTATGCTACAATACTATGTATGGCTTTTGATTTCAAAATTTCTGTGTAAAACTATATAACTGTTGTCTGTTAACATTCTACATAGAGTCAACTACTAGAACTTTCATAATTAGTAAAAAATAACAGTTCTCTGGCTATACTTTATATTTCAAGGTGCTTGATATTCAGATAAAACTTTTAATAATTAAGCTCACTGCTTCCATTACGATATAGTGTCATTAACCTTTTCTTGTAAATGTTCAACAACTGAGGTTTGAAGATCAAAACTAAAAAAAAAAAAAGATGGGGTAAGAGGACAGCCAATATTTTGGCCCTGGCCTGCTGAGATCAAGGAGGACTCAAGACATTAAAAAACCTTTTCTATGATATCCTACAACTCTGGTGAGTTACACGACCTCCTAATCAAAAAGATTATTGAGCTCCAAGAGATAAACACACGACAAACAGTGTGCCCAAGGAGAGTCACTAGGAGAAAAAAAGTCTCCCAAGCTTTCACAAAAAGCAACTTGGTCAAGCAATGGCCATGGCTCATCCAGATGGCTGACACTGATAGAAGAACTGAGAGGCACTGTACATGGTTCCAACATAAAAATCCTAAAGAAACTTAACTGACCTTGATAGATAGCAAGAGACTAATTTTAATAAATACAGGCCTCATTTTAACTTGGTCTTAAACATCCAACATAAAAAATTAACCACAATATCTATAAAACAATGCCATAATAATAAGCTAGATATACAAAATCTCAAATCACTGACACCTTCTGATAATTTCCAGCTACACTGATAACTGACTACTGTTATGGGTTAACGGGCTGTATAGAATAAATTTGCTAAACGCAGAGACCTAAAATCCTTGGACTGGGAATTTTTAGCCTAAATGAGTAAGTCCCCTCAGAGTAAAAAAATGTTCAAGACAAAAAAGCCTTCACAAAAAAACAAAACAAAACAAACAAACAAACAAACAAAACCTTACCGAGGATGCCTGGGGAAAAGAGGAAAAAAGAAGTCTTCCACTAAAAAAAAGGTCTTCTACGAAGTCCTCTAAACACAGCTTCTCCAACTCCAACTGACCACCCACTGCATGCAGCTAAGAAATAGAAAAGAGGGAGATGTAGGGAGTGGCTGAGCTGGAGATCGACCACACATTTGGGTCTGGAGAAAGGCCAGCCCCAAGAACACAGAGCACCAGAGGTGAGCTGTGTTAACAAGTTGTTGGAATTAGAGCAAAACCAGTCCAGCAGGTGTCTGGCCTTGTTTTTCCTCCCTGTTAACTACAGCACAGATAGCTCTGAGAATGTTTTGCTTTCAGTGCTCTCTGCAAAACACTGAGACCTTGCACTTTTGGCCCTGTTGCACACTTCCCCCCTTTTTACTGTGTATAAATAAAGATGTAGAACATGCTGGGTTGTTGCTGCCTCTCCATCAGAGAGGTCAGGTCCCACTTGGTCCCAGTTTTCCTTTCAGAATGTGTCTAGTTTTTTCTTAATCTCCTGTTGCCCCCTCTCAGGACCCCACTGGCTTCACAGGTCATGGCAAATTACACTTATAGTTATTACAAGATTCCATCTTTTTAATTCTAACAACTTTGGCCTTAGATGACCACAAATCCTGACTGTTGCAGGTTCTTGAGAATTTCAGATGGAGTAAAGATTATCAGGCTATAGTGAAACAGGCTGATTGGACAAAGTAAGTTTAAATGGAGGGTTTTCCACTGGGTTTTTCTGGTTATTTAAGAATCTCAAGCATTCTTTACTTTTTATTTATAGGCTATAATTTTAAATAACAGTTACAATAATGGTTATAATTATGCCCACAACATATTCAAACTCAGTGTACTTTATCTTTTGTTGAGATTGTCTCTAATGCATAATAGAGCCTACGAGGGAATAACACTCATTATTATGACTCTATAAAGGAAAATTAAAATTAAAAAAAGACAGATTAACAAATAAATGCCAGTTTTAATACATAAAGGAGTGAGATGTTAGTCTGACTGTTCTGACACAGAGCTTGAGGTTTTCCCACCAGTTTGCCTTTTTGATCCTCACACATCTTTACTTTGTACTATGGGCCCAACTGTGATATACTCATTGACTATATTAAGCTTTGTGCCAGCTAGTAGGCTGCAGTGAAGGGCCAAGGTTCAGAAAAGCAAGGCCTAGTGGAGTGTGTGACTTCAAATGTAACCTATTTCCAAGATGCAACCCAGTCTTGGCTTCTATTTGCTTTAATGTTCTTCTGTCATTTCCTGAATCTTGTGGCCTGGTGGCTCTGATTAACAAGGTCACAGACATTCAAGGAAAGAGGTCCATCATTTTTAGCTAAAAACCAGTTCCAACCTTTTCAATGCTAGAAAGCACCACCCTTGAAGGAGTGATTCAAGGTTATAATGTCAGTCTCTTCTGGGCCAGGGCTGGCACCGTGGCCTGGCCCCTACCTCCAAGTGGGGTTCTTAGACCTTGCTTCCTTGAAATTCTCCAGGGCATGCTTCTCCAGGCCCCAGCTCTCTGAACTCTTGATTTTCCTGATCTTTGACTTTGCAAGGCCTTGACCTACCTGAACCTTGGCATTCTGAATTTACTTCCCAGAGACTCCACCGGCACATACAACTTAACCCTTTCGCTTCTAATCCATCACTCACTGACTGCATAGTTCAAATATCTTATAAATGTTGAGAAACCTTGTTCAGTGTATAACTCTTACAGTCTGTTAAGGTGTAGCTTTTTTAGTATCGTAATAAACTTCCTGCAAAAATTAGAATTAAAAGTTATAAAATTGTATATGGAGACTCAAGAACCTATGTAACCAATATTCATTTTCAATATTTATGATAATTAGAGTATAATAACTGCTGTATTTCTCCACAAAAAAGTTCACAGACATTATCTATGAGATTCTAAGTACCTAGGGTCTTTATTTACAAAGTTCTCCATTGCTAGTCCCTTTTATGTACATTTAGTAAGTGGATTTGAAAAGTTAAACAAAACATTTAATAAACATTAAAGTAGAACACACCACCATACGTTGTTTTAAAATTCAGCCTTTTAGACATTTTATGTAAGAAGACTGTAAGAAGAAGAATCTCTTCAAACTAAATTCTAAGAGATACAAATATGTTGTTAAGTTTCTTTTCAACAAATTCCTGTGGCTTATAAAATTTGATGAGAAGTGGTTGAAGATAAGTTTTTCAAAAAATTACAGTTAACAACTACCTGATTTCAAGGATTTTCATTATTATTTTGTAACAGTAAAACAAACAATCTTAATACATAATAATTAAAATACTTTTTTCAAAGGAAATTTAATGTCAATGACTTTTCTTTTCCTTATTTTTTTTTTGCATTTTAATTTTTTTTCAAAGACCAAAAGAATACTTCACATAGATATTGAAACAGTGCCCAGCAAAGAATGTTTCTTTGCTTTACAATTGGGGGATTTTTCAGTTAGATGGGTAAGGGTTAGAAAAAGGCTTATTGCTATGGTCTTATGTAGGACAACAACAAAAAATTGAATCTATGTAGATCAAACAAAGTCCAGGTGTGTGTTACCATGCATATCCATTTATTCAGCAGATGTTCATATAAAATATCTGTGCATACATATTTCAACCACAGCTATCTGGAATTTACATCAGCTCAGCCAAGACTTAGGAGAAAGGTTTGAGATTGTCTCATTTGAGTGCCAAATTAGGCATATTCAGATGAAACATAGAAGCAGAAGGATGAGGAAAGTACAGAAGGAGAGAACAGTATAATTTATGAAAAAGTGAAAAATAAATAGCCAGATGGTGTGGAAGTTGGCAATTCATTTGTTTTAAGTACAATGTATAGCCTGAACTTTCATTGGTTTTGGTGAACTCCATATTGTCAGTGCAAGGATTACTGGTATTTATGAAAATCTTCCTTTCTTTTTGCTTCCAGGAGCAAGAATGATATTAAATTTTGATAATAATGTAAGCTGCAAAGTATAGGCAAGCTCTAAGTTTCATAAGTAACATGATTCCCTGGAAAATTGTGTATTACTGAGAAGCTTCAATTTTGAAGAACAAAATAAAAAGTCACTGGGAAGAAAATCAAAGCAGAACTTTTGTTTAAATCATTTAGGTTTATTTTTATAGAGGATCATGAACTTTGCTTCCTTTCAGGCTCTAAATCATCATAAACCCCTTTTGCTTTGATGCAGATATCATACTGTACAATTCTATATAGTATCCTGGTTAAACAAAGTTTGTAGAACACAAATCCTAGCAACCACATGTCTTAACTGCCTAGTAGTGTAGCACAATGTGCATATATCTGTTCTATGCACATGAAAGATATTAGTGCATTTTGAGCACATATTTTCATCTGAAAATTAAGGCTTCAAGAAATATCTACATGTAATGGACAAAACATAGTGGATGAAGAAAAAGAGAGACAGTTGAGAGATATTGAGGATAAACATTTTTTTCTGGTAATTTTCCCATGGAGGATATAATATTATTTCCCTGCTGAGATCTTGTCGTCTTTTCTTTTTACTTCATAAACTGTTCAGTCTATTCTAGTTGCATTTTTCCTTTGAAGGCCACCCAGAATTTCTGACTTGGATGGCAATGGAGATAACAGCTGATTTAAAGGCAGTTTCAGAGAACTCTAAAAAAACATGGTTTATGCTATATCATCAGGGATTTGGGTGCTTTGCATGGCAGAGATTACCATACAAAGGCCTGGAGTGCAAGTAATCTTTCAAACCTTGATTTGACTTTCAACTCACCTACTTTCTTCATATTAGTATTGAGATATTGCTCCAGCAGAGAAGTGTTCTTAATTAATGGATATACGTTGGTCCATTCTTTGATTTGGTTTTTTTTTTAAAGATGATAGAGTCAGTATTGAGTATGCTTCTAAGTGCAGCCTTGAGGATCAGCCACCTGTGTTCAAATACTAGCTTGGTCACTTCCTAGCTGTGCTTGGATGAAAAATTAGCCTCTTTGCATACTTATAGAAAAGGCATTATAAGGAGAGAACATATTTCATAAGGGTGTTGTGCAACTGAGCTATGAAATGTAAAGTGCTTGGGACAATGCAGAAAACAGTGTCCCACAAACACTGTGATCATGTTGCTATGTACTTGTGTCTCTGTTTATTTTCATGAACATATCATTCATGAGGATTTTAAGTGCAGTTTGTGGCACAAAAGTTTTTCCTGTGTAGGAAGCATATTTCACTGAGCACATTCTCCTCATAGCTAAAGCACCAGACTACCTGAGAATGAGCAATAGGTTATTAATATTCTCAAGCTAGTTTGCTTTGCCCAAACATAATTGAGTAGAAATCTTTGGGGGCCAAAGGCAGAAAGAACCAAACAAACAATTGAATATTTGGTTAGTTAAGAATATCCCGGGTTTGTAAGACATTTGCTTTGCATATGGCTTCCCAAAAAGCTGGCAGCCATTTTGAAGCCAGGCCCAGTTTCTCCAGATGGCCTCAGGTCTCAGGGAAGTCCCTACTGCCACCAGCACACATCTGGCTGTGTTGGGAAGCCCTCTTGCTGGCTCTAGTCTGTGGAGCCACAACCATTATGGCAGGCAATCCACCAATTTAGGTCACAAAAAGTGCTGTCTAAATCAATCTGCTTTGAAATATCTAATAACTTTAGTTTTATGACATAACATTATTTTCATTATCTGTCCCAGAATTTATTGTGTAACATTTTGTCTGCCTCTCATTGACTGGGAGCAATAATAAAGTAAAATGATCTGTATTGTAATCCCAATAAACAGCATACTACTTCTAGCATGTCTGACATTGTAAAAGAAGAATGAGGAGATGAAAGTACTTGTTGAGGGGTGATTACGTGCTGTCTATCCCACTTAATCATCATAACAACTATCAAGGGAACTAAGGGCTGGAGAGATTAACTGACTTTCTTTGCTAGTTAAGCAAATCCAGGTCTGCAGGATGCCATATTCCCTATTTTCATCTCACCTTCCTCACCACCATCTAATCCATCATGTCCTGGATCTAGATATTTAAAAGTCACACATTCAACCACATCTTACTACCACATCACTAATATCCTGCTCTAAGTCTCCGTCTCTTCCTTGGATGATTGCAGAAGGCTCTCGGTTGATCTGTGCACTTCTAAAGTTGATCAGGTACAATCTATTCAGCTCAGGAGTCTCTCTTCAATCAGAACAAAACTCAAAGCTTTTACATTGACCTGAAAGATCCTACATGATCCAGCTCCCCTTAGTCCCTGACCTCATTTCTTTCAACTCTATATCTCACTGTGAGATATAGATATACCACAGAGCACTGTGGTATGAGTTAATTCTAACATACTCATGTCTATAAACATAATAAACATTTGGACTTTTAGATTATGGAAATTAAAAGCAAAATATATGAAAAATATTATAAAGATTCAATTTCTGAAAAACAAGGTGAGAATGATAAACAAGAGCCACTTGGTGTAGAAAGAAGAGAGAAATAACTTTCCTACACCCTAAAAAGATATAGCTATCTCTATCTAGAAATAGGTTCTGCTGCCCTCAGAGCTGAGAAGGAATAGCAAGATACAACTTTTTAAACCCTTACATTCTATAATAATGGAATCTGCTATATAAATGATTGGCATCTTTGATATTTATTCCAGATCTGTAATTAAATGGCATCTTCTGTCACCTTTGTATCTAAAATAGTGTATCCTGCCACCACTCTCAAACCTCCTACCTGTTTTGCTTTTCACAACACTTTTATTTAATATTACACCATTTTTAGCGGATTCACTTTGCTTCATCCAGTAACACTTCAGCTCCATGAGGACAGGGACTTGTCAGTCTTATTCACAATGGATCCCTAGACTAAACGAGGGCACATGGACATGATCAATAAATATTTGTTGAATGACTAAATGGTCTGATAGGAATTTTGAGTGGAAAGTGGGAGAGAGCTGTAAAAATAAATGCTTAATTTCATCTAGTCAGGTTAAGGGAGTTGTTCAGCTAAAATGCTTGCTTGATGGCAAAACTACAACTAAAACCCATACCTTCTTTTCTCAGTCCACTTAGCTTTCTACTATCATAAGCTTCCTTTCTTCATAGTAACGTAGTATATTGACTTATCAGGTACTTGGGCATGAGGAGTTACAAAATTCTGTTTTTCAGTGAAAAATATCACCTTTACTTTTAATATTATTTAAATTTGGAGAATCGACCTTCAATATTGCACAACTACTTGGGTTACTTTCCTCATTGAATATGATACGAAGATATAAAATTCGTGGCTCTCCCTGAAAGCATTTTCTTAGAAAATGTTAACGCAAATGATGTATGATGATGTGACCTTTCTGTAATGGCCAACAGGACGATGGAAAGTGACATAGGAATAAATGAATGAATAAATTTTTGTTGGTTTAAGTTTCCTCCCTAAGTCTGTAATTTAATTTGGCTACCATCACCATCATCATCACTACCACTTTTTGAACTTGCTCGACATGAGACATTTCCCTATACACCTGCCAATTGTTTTAATCTTTAATTCTCACAATAACCTTCCAATCACATTTGATAGATACAGAAACTAAAGTCCACAGAAGACACATTACACAGCTAAAAGGTGACATAAATGTTTTCAAATTCAATCACCTGATTACAAAGGCTTCCTACACCCCACTAACCATTTCTTCTTAAATGTTCTTCAGAGCATTGCTGTGCTTGCTGTACTATAGATACTTAAAAATATACAGACTAAAACTTAAAATCAACAAGAACTTGGAAGATCATCTTTCTTATCTCTCAAGAAGGAATCTATGACTGTTTTTTTGCAATTCAACTTTTTAAAAGTTGCTTTAAAGTGTTAAAACAATCTTATTTCTTCAGACAATGTTGGAGAAAGTCCAGATCATTTAATTTCCAGGTTTTCTTCAGATACACATAACTCTTCCATGTTGGTTGGTACGAGTAAGGTGCTTGTTAATATGTTAAGTTGTAAATATAATTGTGGATTTAACATTTTTTCTTGAGGGCTGGCGTAAGTGCCTGCCTGGCAAGCACAAGGTCTTGAGTTCGACTCCTGGTACCTGCACTAAAAAAAAAAAAAAAAAAAGATTATATCTTGAGTCTATAAATCGTTTTCATTCCAATTCAGATCTTTCTATCCTTCATAGATCAATCAAGAAAGTTGAACATTGGTCTGAATATGAAAAAAATTATATTAATATAAAATTGTACATTCATATCACAAATCTACCTTTCCTATAATGTGTCAATTCTGCTGACAAATCTATTTATATGTTTTATACACATTTGTGTATATATTACTTATAAGCACACACACTCTGGCAATACTTCTTATGTGATATAAAGATTATGAATATCAGAATGGTAAATAAACCCACTTAAGTCACTGCGTAGAGTTAACATTATGGGGAAATTGCAGTGACATTCATAAATTCAAGTTTGCTTTCCAAAAATAATCATCCTATACTTTATAAAAAACACTGGCCTCAACCAAAAGATTATATACCAGGTAAGAATGCCAAATGCAGTCCACACAAAGCAATTGCAGTAAAAGCTGTGAGTATTACTGCTCCTTTGGGAATACTTTACACATTTACTGTTCCTCTATGAAAGAAAGTTGTGCTAAGAAACCACCACCTTCTCTATGCAAATGGAGAATGTGGACTACCTGAGGAAAGGATAAAAATGCAGTGTAATTTCTATGTAAAACCTGTCAAATAATTTTTAAAAGTGAGACTGAAGTGGGGAGGGGAGTGTAAAACAAAAGCCTTCTCCTTCTTGCACTGGCTCTCTTTTGCATTTTTTTCCTTGAGTATAATCTGATTCAGAGCAGGAACATACAGTACAGTTAGCATTCAACTTTAATTGCAACGAGGTGACAACATACTGGGTAATGAGTTGTTTATGAGTTGTAGATGTGTTTACAATGAGTTGACAATGTGTTGGATAAAGTGTTCTTCTGAAGTTGTAGATCTATTTACAGTGAGCTGGTGGGGATGTTCATTAGTTGTCGATTTGTTTGTTTACATTGTTTTCGATTTGCAATTGCTATGAAACAAATTGCACACTGATGAAGGATGATTGTGCACCTTAATGATTTACTATAGTAGCTTGTCTGAAAAAGTACTTAACTCTGCCTCATCTGTCAGTTTCCATAGTAAAATCTTCTAGTCACAATAGTTTTATTAGCATAGCATGGACTATTTGTAGGAACATTATGCATTTAAGAAATCTCAGGACTTTGCTATTCAGCCCATTGTATTCGGGCCTGCAGACCTGAACCGAATTCTTTCTGCTTAGTACAAATTTATATCTTTAAGGCTTAACATGATTACTAGTTCTTAAATTTCCAGCTGCAGAAAGAATTGTACAAGTCCTTTGTAACTCAAGGTGCTGCCAATTTTCAACCTTATCTTTGATCCACCTAAGTTCTGTGAAAAAGCTTTTTTAAAAGAATGAGACTAATTTACAATTAGAAAACAATTTTATAAAATAGATTTTAACATATTGGAGGACAAAGGAGTAGTATGGGCCTGGATTTGAAAACTCACCTGTCAGTTCAATCTGCCGTAATTTGTATTATTTCTGTATCTTGGATATTTAATAGTTTTCAATGATACAAGGGAAGAAATGAAAACAGAAACAACTCCATCCACATCTTCACCACCTCAGAATTCACTCTGTGTGACCTAATATATAGCAACATAATTTTATGTATTCACAAAAGAGAGCAACTTTACTTGTACACTGTGTCTCATTGATACTCTATTCATACATCATGATAGATAAAACCATCTTGTAATAATTTGACTGTAAAATATTATGAGTCAGACTTCATGGGCCATGCCTAAAGAAACTATGCTCTTCAAAGCATGAATAATTAGTTAAAATCTTGGAATCATAACAGGGGCAAGGGGAGGATAACCTAAAAGAAAGGACATGAGATGTCATTAAAACCAAAAAGAACCTAAAAACTGATAAATCATGCTAATTTCAGATTTCCAAAGTCTACATAAGCTTACATGTTCTGAATTAAACCTGGTGTTATCATCAATTTCTGTTTTACTTTGGTTTTACTATGCCAAAAATAAAATCCCCAAACAAAAGCCAACACTTTCTTTTAGTCATCTGAAGTCATATCTAGTGGACTTATTTATCAAAATGCATTTGCCTCCATTTGAAGTTCCTGACTTACAGAAGAATAAAAAAAAATTGAGGAATTCCTTAAAATTTAGCGTTCTCCTTTTCAGAAGCATTCTGAACAGAAAGGTTTCTGTAAATTCTGGTTGTTATGCTTATCCCCAAGGAAGAAGTTTCCCATGCTTAACAAGAAACAGGAAGATACTTTAATTGTCTAAAAAATTTACATTAATAGATACACTGAACAACCATTTCTGAAGATATCACCCAAAAGCTCTCCTTTTGAAGGTTTTGTAGGGACTTTATTAATACTGATAGTGCCAAAGAAAACAAAGAAGAAATTACATTTTCCTGTCTTGATGTGCCATTTACCACTGTGAGCCTGAAAAAATAAGTTCTTAGTGCTTTCCAACATGCTGACCCTCAAACAAATCTGTCATTGGGATATGAAGAAAAGGCACTTGATGAAGTGCTGAGGTGTTGCTTCCAGAGAATCACGTTAGCATATTCATGTTGGAAAGAATTTCATCTTGGAGGCTTCTGTTCATCTAACCAGATACTTTGCAAGTAAAAACGCATGGAATTTAAACCAGCTTTTCACGTGGCCATTTTTTATGGCAGACCATTTCAGCAGTGTAACAGGGGTAGACATCTATAAATGTATAATGTGATGGATTCAATTGTTATGCAGCCTGGATACATATGGAGGTACTGTTTGCCCTTCAGTGCAAATTCATTTTTATGTCAAAAGGAATCCATTGAAATTAATAGGCCATTATCCAAGCAATAAGTAACACTGTATATACAATGCAAAAAATTCTAGCAGGAAGATACATTTCCTCTAAGTAATGTGAAAAATAACCATACTAAGAAATTGTATGGTAAATTAGTAAGCTAAGAAATGGTAAAATTTCTAATGTTTGTGAAAGAAAATAGGTGGACGAATAACTAAGATTTTAAAACTTCATTGGAATAATGTCTACTAGCAAAATAAAATGCATTATTTTCTAAAACCTCATTCTTTTAGACACAGGAACATAGCTACTTTAAGGTGTTAGTAAATATATCTATATAATTGGACATACTTCAAGTTCATAAAGCAGTTTACTTTGCTGATTGAGAGGTTATTTCATTTATTCATTCAAGAAATATGTTGGAGTCCTTTCATATACCAAAAAAACCAAGTTAAGCAGTGAAGAGAGTAATAAACACCACATATATGGTCATTGTGTTCACCGCATTAAAGGGTGAGCTTTCCAGTCTTTGAATCTGTAATTTTTAAACTTTCTTCTGTAGCATTATTTCTAAACATTGAAGTACTCTTTATGAGTCCCTTGACTACTTTCACTTTTTGTGCCCAGCGCTTCTTGAAAATTGGTGATATGCTGCCACAATTTTGTTCTTAAAATTTTGTCATTTCTAGTTTTACTGTTGCATGTGCTCAGTTTTCCTTTATCCCAACTCAAGAATCATTTTCTGGCCACATGGAAGATAAAAGTCCAGCCCTCAGCAGGTATTCAACACATATTCATTTTCCTACCTCACCATCGATATGAAATACTGGTCCCTTTGTTCCTCATGTGCTATCCAGAATTCAATGAAAAGCCATTTAGGAGAATTTGGAATTGGGATTTTAGTCACATATTATCAATAGTGCTTTTTCTTTGCTGTCAGTACTAAGTCATGGTAGCCACTACCATTGTAGATAGATGTAGAATAACCAGATCCAGGAGTCAAATGATTAGGAGAATCTAACAAATGGTATCTATCTATCAGCAGATGCTCGAAAAAGGGAACCATGCAGACATGTAATAGTGGGAAAGGCCAGTAGCTGCATGAGGTATAGTGTACAGTTTTTTGCAGCATTAGAAAAGGACATGCATAACCATGAAACCCATCAAGAAATCCAAAGCAAATGAAGAAAATCACAAAACATGAATTGGAATAAATGAGCAAGATAGTGCAAGACCCAAATCCTGAAGAAGCAGTCAAGGAAAAGGTAAGTTCTCCCAATGTGGACTGATAAGATAGCTAGTGTGTCAGAGCAAGTGGAGCACAGGGAAAGGGGGACAGTCAGAGACGGGACCATAAAATATAGATTGTGAGCAGCAGGACAATAGGTAATGGCTAAAGTTAAAGAAATATTTTTCTTAAATAAATTATACAAGCCAGTGTGTGAAGGTAAAAGGATGAACCTCACTGCCTTCTTCAAGGCTGAGTGTGGGCTTTTCTCTAAAACGTGTGAGGTGACCATCACTTGGGCCTCACAGGGGTAAGGCTTTTGCTGATGTTTCCAGCCTTGACCTCTCCACTGACCTCTAGCTCAGGTGCACAGAAATGAGGAGACTCGATGGGAACGTATTCCAGCCTTGTTAACCTCCTGCAATTTGCCTGACCTACAATCTGTCTTCTGCTGTTTTGTTGTAGGGAGATTACCTTCTGAAACGTTTAAACTATAAAATTTGTGGAACTAAATGTCAGATATTTATTTACAATCAATAAAAAATGATTCTATACTAGTAAAGTATAAACTAGGTGCGGCCTTCTATCTTTGAAAGAGCAGTTGTGTCACCTGCACTCCTATGATTGTTGCCCACTGACTGAATAATGGGACCACTGTCTGGTCAAGCTAATTAGTGCTCAGAAATGCCTTGGTCATGCTCTGCTCACACGCAGAGCCACGTATTCACTCCAACACTCAGATTTCTCTAATAAGGCTGTAAAAGAAGTTTATGTGGCACTTCATAAGCTACCTAGGGCAATTGAAAGAAAGAATTACCCACTCATAATAAAATGATGATGATGTACTCATCCCAAAATGGCCACTCACAGGACATGATGTGCAAGGTCAGGTCATCTGAGTCAGACTAGGCAAAAAGTCAATGATGGGCCACAGTGGAAGGTGGCAACATTTCTTTCTTTTTGTGTGTGTGTGTTAAAGTTATTTGAGGAATAGAAGTGATTTTCTTACTGAATGACAATTTGGTAAGTTCACTATGAATAAAAGAAGGGAGGCAGGACCTAGTTCAAATTTCCCAAGTATCAGAGCATCTGTTTGTGGCACACAATAGTGGTTTTCAAGAGTATCCTCAAGAATTTCTTAGAGATCATATGAAAATAAGTAGGCCTTGGCTTTGCCTTCAATGATTCTGAGTCAACTGATCTGGACTTCAAGTATGCACATTTTTTAAAAATCGCTCTGTGTGGTGTGGATCACCGTCTAAGAAATGGATCCTACAGTCTTGCAGACTTATTTGCCTTCCATCCATGGGCAATGCAGTGCACACTCCTCTCTGTGATGTGAAGAAATTTCCTGAAAGTCTGCCTTGTGGGTATTGGAAAAGAGAATTCCTTCTTTCTTAAGAAGGAAGCCACCTGGAAGTACAGAGCTCTTCACAAGTGAGTCAACCGTTAAATTCCTTGCTGCAAATAGGAATTCCTTGCTGAGGCTTCAAGCAGTAACACATCTGGATTAGGAGAACAGCTGCATCATCTTATCCTTACAATAATAGAAACTGCAACAACTAGAATGAAAAGGGATTTTATTGTAAGAGAGGAGATACCTGGAAGTGGAGCGGCTTATTTATTTGAATTTCTCTATACCCTTTAAATATCAGCTTTTTCAATGTTACTTTTCAGAGACGGTGACCTTTTAAAAAGTGAAAAGGCACCAAAATGCTACACACTATATTGAAGCAGTTTATCAAAATGTCACCCAACAGTTGAAGCCAATCGCTAACGAGATATTGTGTTTCCTTATTTAATTGGCCAGCTTACCTAATTATGGCTGTCTTTAGGTAGCTATTGATAGGTTTTTCCAGAGGAAACAGAAAGCATCATTTAAGGCACTTACACATAAATATATGAAAAAGGGACAGAAAATAAGGGAACACTCCCCAATAAGAACTATATTCTCAGTTAATAAAATTTACTTGCTTACATAGGTCCCTAATTTATAGAAAGCCTTCTGTAACATATCCAACACAAACCTGGATAATTGCCAATTACCCATGCTGTTGTACTGTCCAAAAGTTACCTTAGCATACAGCTCAGCAGAAAAATAGGAAGTGCCCTGGCAATGACTCCCACAATGTGAATCCCACATGTCAGAGTCAGGGAGCTTTGGATGAACTATAAAGGGTTTTCATTATTTAGGACTATGAAAGCAAAGGAAACAGAAATATGTACAATAATGTAAGGCAAGGGAACCAGGAAATTCATAAGAAGGCTTAATCTGTGGATTTAACTTAAAATATTCAGCCCCATTCAAACCGTGACATAAACAACATGATTCTGGTTGTAGTAGTGACCACTCCGAGGTCAGAAAGAGTAGAGTGGCAGACACCTCCAGGTTTTTAGACAAAGGGCTCCTAATGAGTCCTTTCCCTTAAGCTTTCTTTTTTCTTCCCTTATGTGGACATGAAGGATAAAACCTTAACACATTCTACATCAATAGAGAGGCTGCCCAGTGCCACTTACTCAAATACTTTATTAATCTTATTTATTACCCCTACAACTGACGCTATAAACAATTAAGTGGGCCTTGGCCCATCCGCACTTTGCAAAAATGCTAATTAAGAAATTCCAAACCACAAGCAATTAAACAGGATGATACTAAAACTCACTGCCCTGGGGGTTATCAACAAAGCACTGCTCAGCTTTGGGTAACACAGGTAATATCACAGATTAGAAAATAGTCATAGGTCCTATCCATTGTATTTGCTAGGTTTGGAGAACTGGTAGAATGATTTCAGTCTGGTGTTCCTGGGGAAGAAGTCTGGGTATGCCTACTTTGGATTATCTAAGTGGCTCCTAGGAGGTTTATACCCAAAGTTTGTGAGTACAGTTGTGCATGGTGTGCACTGCTCAAATTCAGGAGCTAAGATGCATGTAGAATACCTTGTGATTGATGCCATATTGAGCTGAACAACCACAGCAGTCCAGTATATTTCACTTATGAGACATCTGTGGTATAGAACCCCACCAGGGAATTAAATGAGATAAACAAATCCAGTTAAAATTATTTAGGAAGCTAAACTATCTATGCTGGAACAAAAAACAAAACAAAACAAACAAAAACCAAAAAACCTCCTGTGCACATCCTGAGAGACTAGAAGACAAAAGCTCAGGCCTGAACCATTGTACAGTCTGCCATATCTTCTACCATCTGAAAGGTATAACAGACTTAGAACTTCTGGTGTAACTTTTGTCTAAAACTACCTGAAAATGACAAATGCTATTTGGAGTTCACCATTTTATTTAAACCTTGAATTTCTTCCATCTCATTTCCCCATAAGAATAGCTCCATTTAGGTTGCACTGAACATAAAAGAAAGGTTATTTATTCATTATCAGTCAATTTATAAAACTGGAAGAGGTTTATAGATCTTATTATAATGAGAGGATCATTTACATAATTTTGGTTCTAAAATTGGGTTTAAATTTATTCAACATAGTTCTTTGAACTTGGTCTGGGAGCAAAATGATAATTCTAACTAAAATACAGGTTACGATCTATATGTTGTTGCTTTCCTTCCGAGCATATTGAAAAGAAGAGGTGGTGTGCTTGATTATTTTAAATTTCACATTAACCATTAAAATAGCACTAAGGGAGAGAGCATTATATGGTAAGATACAGAATAGTAGTAGTAAAACCTGGCTTACCCACTATAATTTCATTCTGTAGCTGTGAGGGTATGAATGATCTGAATGCTCTTGGATGAATGGGTGTAGGATGGTTTATGGACTAAATTGCTCCAAATTTATATATTAAATCTCTTATCCCCAGCATGACTGTATTTGGAGATACGGCCTAAGAAAAACTGAAGTCATAACGGTGAAGTCATTAGGTGGAGTCCTAATCCACTTTCACTCTCCCTGTGGGCAGAGGGACACCAGGTGTGTGCACACAGAGGAAGAGACATGGCAGCACATAGCAGGAAAGCAGCCATCTGCAACCCAAGGGGAGGAACTTCAGGAGCAACCATACCTGCCAACACTTCGATGTTGGACTTCAGTCTCTAGAACTATGAGAAAATAAATGACTGATGTTTAAGCCACCCACTGTTTAGTAAAAGCAGTACTAGCTGACTAAGTCAGATTTCCTGGGTGAGTCTCATGTGTTCACAAGTGGTCACATTCTTCACCTTCATTCTGTATATGCTACTATCACATTTCCAATGCATGGCTGATATGAATTTGTGTGGACACTTGATACCAATGCCTATTCTTCTCTTAACTTCTGTTTGTTCCACACTGACTATTTGAATCCAGCGTTTGCAGTTGCTACCATGATGCTCTGTACTGCTTTTTCAGCTTCACTCTGCTCAGACGGGAAAAAATGCCCTTAGCTTACTATACTTTGAACCAGACTAGTGGTGGGGTTTTCTGGTCTTCTCAGGTTGTTTGTAAGACTTTGAACTCCTTCCTTCCACAAAAGCAATAAATATACTAGCAAAAACTATCAACATTAACTTTCTAGATCTCTGGATTTTAATTTTAAAATTGCCACAAGAGCAATGCTTACCGAAGAAAGAACAGCTAAACTTTAGAAGAACTTCACTGTATTTAAACGGTTCTGCTACTATGCCTGACTCCTTAGTTCAGCATTACTGATGGCAAATTTTGGTGTAATTTGCTGGTACCAGAAGTAAAATAGGGTAGTCTCAAGAGATCCATATTGAGCCAGTTTCAGAGGCCAAAAAGAATACTGAAAGTAGCAAGAGAGAAATAACATGCCATGTACAAGAAAGCCCCAGCAAGATTATTAGCCAATTTCTCATCAGAAAACATGGAAGCTAGAAAACAGTGGGATGACATCAACCAGGAATTATATATCCAGCAGTATTATCCCTCAGAAATGAAAGTTAAATTAAGATATTGCCAGGTAAAGAAAAACTGAAGGAGTTAATTGCAGGTAGAGCTTTCCTTCAAGAGATACTAAAGTGTTGTCCTCAGACTGAAGTCAAAGTCTAAGAGACCGTGACCTAAACCATATGAAGACATAAAAGACAACAGAAAGATAAATACATAGGTAAATATAAATATATTTATATATTATTGTATTTTGGACTTGTAACACTTATTTCTATTTCTAAATGATTGAAAAGAAACATGAATCAAATAATTATGATCTGTAGTAGGGAATGCATACAGTAAAAAAATATAATTTGTTACGATAGCAACACAGGGTGGGAGCAGAGCTATACAGGTATAAAGTTTTTATATACTTTTTAAAATAAAGTTGATACAAATTCATGCTAGATTATTATAAATTAATATGACATTTGTATTCCCAACAGTAATCACAAAAATAGCTAAAATATGCAATAAAAATGATGGAAAGGGAATTAATATTGTATGCTAAAGTCAATTAATAGAAGAATTGAAAAATAAATAAAACAAACAGCAAAATGGCAAAAATAGGTTCTTTCTTAGCAGTAACTATATTAAATGTAAATGGATTAAGATCTCCAGTTGAAAGGCGAAAGATTGGAAAAATGGATAAAAACATGATCTACATATGCTGTCTATAATATATTCAGATTAAACCTAAGGAAACAAGAGTTTAATATTGAAATGATGGAGAGGCACAACAGCCCAAACTTACTCCATGTTCTGCTAGCCCACTATCTAGTTGGTGTTTTTCCAGACAAGTCTGATATTTGGACCAAAACAACACAAATGTCCATCAACTAATTAATAGGTAAAAACAAAATATTATATATCTAATTTATGGCATGTTATTTAGGCATGAATAGGAAAGAAATGCTGATATGTGCTAAAAATATGAATAAGCCCTGAAAATATTATACTAAATGTTTACAAAATTTGGAAATCACATGTGATTCCATTTTAAATGAAATATACAGAGGTATATTCATACAGATAGAAAGCAGATTAGTGGTTGCTAGGGATCTGAAATATAGAAGAGGACTAACTTTTGAGAGTGTAGAATTTCATTTTGGGGTGGTAAAAATGTGCTGAAACAATTGTAATGATTGAGTAATGTCATTGCTATAATAAAAACCACTAAATTGCACTTTTTGCCTGCTAGGCAAGTGTTAAAACTTTATCCAGAAAGGCAGATGAAAGCGTCAAGCCTCAAGCAATGGGGAATTCAGAGAAATGGAGGAAATGGCCAGAGCATGCAGAATACCCTTTTGTAAACTCAGAGACCTGCTCACTCAAGCTCTGTTCAATTAAGATGCCATGAATTAAAGTTCTGTGAGTCACAAGAATTTCATTTTAATCCTGAAATGCTGGACCCAGATTAGAACTCAACAGACAAATTAAATGCTGAGTTAGGCAGTATTCAACTGTTTGGACACAGAAATAATCTCCTCTTTTTCTGAGATGTTTTTCTATCAAGCAAATATTCATAATGATCTTTGCATATTTTTATTCATGAGCCACAATTGGCACCCACCTGAGATTCTGGCAATGTCTCCATTATTCTTAATGATGCAGCTGAAGTGAAATATTTACTTTGTAGAATTCTGTAGTGAACCTCTCTTCGCTGCTCTGCTTCCTGAAAGTGTGTCTATGAGGCAGTGGTGTCGCTCCAGGGGATTTAATGAAAATACCTGATGAAGTAAAATTTAGAATTACTCCTGCTCAGTCCTCTTCTCTGCTTATTTCCTGTCCAGGCATCCTGCTTCATTTGCTGTGGCTGCTGTTATCATTACTAATCCAGCTTCTGTAATCCTTCCTGGGTCCTGTCTCATATACAGAGTTCATAAACCAACGATCCTGTTTTCATATCTATAGGGGGAAAAGCAGAAATACAAATAACCCAAAAGCCATTTCCCTTCAGGTTGGGAATGCAACATTACTTTGTTAAAGCAGTGTTACCACTTAATTTTATTTTATTTAGGAGCATGTAACCATTATTATTGTCCAAAAAAACCTAAGCTGGAAAGTGGGGCAGTAGAACAAGTGGATCTTTGCTCTGGTAGGAGGCAGAATGGACTAATCTTATAGAACAATTTCTCATTGTTAAACCACTCTCCTCTGTAAATAGAAGGTAATAGACTTCCCGGCCTGAAACATCACACCTAGGGCACGACTGAGAAATAGGAACCACATATGCTTCCCAACTGCAGAAGAGACAATCACATGTATATTACCCTGTGACCTCCAAATCACCTTGTCCTACACTGAACACAGCAATTTCCCTTAGAAGCTACTGACAACCTTAATTACCTAAAACTTATCTAAACAACAGATCACTTCCAATCTTTTCCTTCTTCAGTAATCAGTTTTGAGGAGGCTTCCCTTTGCCCAGCTGAACTTGAGTTTCGAGTCAACAAATGTCAAACAATGAAACATAAATGAATAAATAATATAAATGTATTGGAACATTAATCTGTTGAAATTTGGGCAGATTCCCAAAAGAGAAAATGCAAATGATACTCTTTTACATGTAAATGATACAAAGCAATTTGTAATCTTGGAAATGTGATGATACATCTATGTGGCCAAGAAATAAAAGTCAAAAAGAAAGCATTAGATGTTAACTTTCCATCACCCTAGGATATATTCTTCATGAGCTTCTCTATTTTATTTAGTGTCTTATCTTCAGTAGTTGGAGCAGTGTTTGACATTTAAAACCTGTGTTTGACTGGTTGAATAAATGAATGAGCCACCGTCTGGTGAGAACACACCAGTACTATTGCCCAGGTATAATACGGTTATAAAAGATGACAATATCTCGTGCAGCAGAGATTGAGAACCTAGTGATGGGTTCTACTGTGAATTGGAGAGAGCATGTGTCACTTTGAGGAAACAACTGCTTCCTGGCTGAAGATAAATGGATAACTGTTATTTTCCAAACTGAGCTACAGTGTTACCAGATTTTTCTGAATTTTCAGTAAGATTATGAAATTATTATTATGAGATAGAGACAAAATATAAAAAATGCAAATTTTGGTTCCAATCTGAAGAATGTTATGCCCATAACAAATTTTAAAGTGATTCAAATATTTTAGAGTATGTAGAGGTAATCCAAACTAAAGAATGTACTCTGTTATAGGATTCCTCTATTTGAGCATAGAAACCCAACTTTGGTCCACTCCTCTAAAACTATCACTATTGGATTAAAGCCTAAACTGACTTCTAGCTTCCAAGGTGTCAAAGCCTTGGATTTAGATATTTCCCTAGAAAATCCTCAAATTAGGAAATCTTTCTGCCTCTTCCTCACTTATGGTTCCATATGGCCAAGTGGTCTCACATTCAGTTTTGTCAGCATACTCAAAGTAGGACAAGTTCTCAAAGATTGATTCATACAAGCCAAACCCTTTAGAGATGGATATTAAAGTTAAAATGAAATACTTTTATAATGAGGGAGACACACACACACACACACACACACACACAAACACAAGCATGGATCAGAATATGTTTCTTTCTATCCTATAGTTCACTATCACAGTTCAGAAGAAGCCTTAAAAGCAGTCAGTAGGTGATCATGTTGTGTACATTACCCTGGGCCCCCAAGAAAGATGCACATAGCACATACAAAGCAGACAAAGAGTTCAGACCTTTAGGCATGGTTGCACACACTTATAACCTAAACAATCTGGGAGGCTGAAGCAGGAAGAACACAAGTTCAACCTCAGACCAAGCAACTTAGTGACTTAGAAAAATCTTGTCTCAAACTAAAAAAATTAAAAGGATCTGGAGATGGAAGCCAATGTGAAGGCCCAAGGTTCAATCCATAGTATAGGGAAAAAATTGCAGTTGAAGATCTGTTTAGACAGGTACTATTATGGATTGGATCCTAAGTGAACCCCAAAGGGTGATAAGCTAATAGCTTAGTCACCAACCCATGGTGGGATGTTGTGGAACCTTTAGGAGAGAGGTCTAGAATAAAGAACCAAGACACTGGGAGCATCCTCTTGAAGGAGCTATTAGAACCATGGACTCTCTCTCTCTCTCTCTTTCTTTCTGTCTCTCTGTCTCTCTGTCTCTATGTGTCTCTCTGTCTCTGTCTGTGTGTGTGTCTTTGTCTCTGTGTGTGTCTCTGTCTCTGTCTCTCTTTCTCTCTCTCTGTCTTCCTTTCTCCCTCCCTTCCTCTCCTGGTCACCATGAGGTGAGCAGCTTTTCTGTCATACTCTCCAGCCATGATATACTGTGATGCCATAGGCCCAATGGAATAGGACCAGGAGACCATTGATTGAAATCTTTAAAGATAATTATTGTCCCAGCAATAAAAACTAGCACAAGTTTTGTCAAGGTTTAGGAATGTTGATAGAATGAAAAAGAACTCACATTGTCTCAACACAATGGCAAGTATTCCCAGTACTTGATGTGAAAGGCCAAGGGGTCATAGCTGTGATCAGAGTGTGGGGAAAGCTGAAGTCTTGGAAGCTAGGCCACCTGCCCCAACCTGTGGCTTTAGGTAGGGGGAAACATCCAGACCTCTTGTTTTGCCCCACAGGCTTCTGTTGGTACACCCCCATTCCCAGGTCCGACATGTAGTCTTAGGAGCATAGAGCAAGGCAGGGAAGGATGGAGACTGGATCTGGAGGGGCAGATGCAGGAGCATGTCAGAACCATAAAAGTTCAAAATGATATTATCAATGCCAAGGAAGAGCTCAGAAAATGATGCCTTCCTCAGAAGGATCCTTCAGAGTCCTTTGATAGAGGTTACAAAAGTTCATATTCTTTAACCCATCACTTTAAAAATTCTTCAGGTTGACTCATTTCTTCTGACACCGTTATTTAGGCAAGTCTAACATAACTGACTCCTTTCCAGTTTCTAAATTCATTATATTTCTGGAATAACATTGAAGTTGTACTCTCTACACCTAATCATGCTTAAGTATTCTCAAGGCTTCTCAGTCTCATGGCACAGTCTCTTAGGCGATTTTCTGCAGCTAGCTATCAGAAACATTTGAAATTATCTCATTTAGCACTCAGATGTCTACATTTCTATGTTCTTGCAAGGAGGAAGAGCTCACTATAGCTTCTTTTTTTTTTATGCAGATACCGGGAGTCGAAATCAGGACGTGGCGCTTGCCAGGCAGGCACTTATGCCGCTATTATCACCGGCCCTCACTATAGATTCTTAAATGATCTTCATATTATTTTGCTATTCTTAAAAACCTTCTTCCCCATTTAAAAATATGGCATGGTATGATCTAGTCAGTAATAGTGTAAATGAAAAAAGTAGATAAACCTGTGTTTGTGGGAGAGAACTAGAAATATTAACAGTCCCATTACTAAGTTAAAGTTTACCAAGTCTCATGAAGCTACATGCTACGTAAAACAGTGCAAACCAAAGATAGAACTGGGATTAATTGCAAAATAGAGTTGCATTTGGGGTAAGAAAACATATTACCTGAGAATAAAAAGAAAATTTGGTATGCAAAAGAAACATACAAATTGTTTGCAAATTTTAGGTAGTACAAAACCTACTTGAAAAAGGGTACAGCAACAATTTGGCAATGCCAGACTTAGTAATTTAAATTTGCTATTACAAGAATGAGGAAATCCACAGAACAGGGCAGTTTAAGGAAGCCTTTTTAAAGTTAAATATTCTGGGCTGGGGAGATAGCTCAGCGGCATAAGCGCCTGCCTGGCAAGCACAAGGTCCTGAGTTCGACTTCTGGTACCCACATATGAAAAAAAGGGCCGGTGATATTGCTCAGTGGCACGGGCGCCTGCTGGCATGCGAGGTCCTGAGGTCGACCCCCGGTACCCACAAAAAAAAATAATAATAAATAAATAAAGTTAAATGTTCTGTTGCTATTTGCTTCCACATGCAATTGTTAAAGCTTAACATGTGATGGGAGTGTGGAGGGGGACAGGCATGGCCTTCTGTCCTATTTAGTGTACAGATAATATTAAAAATTAGATAAGAGAAAATGAGTGCATGGTTTCAAGAGAAACTGAAAAAATTACAACTTGAAAAATAGTGTGAAATTAAGAAGAAATGGCAAACTATAGAGTGGGAAACTTTAGTGTTTAACATGTTCACCTTTAGGTTTTGGTATTTAATCTAAATTAACTTTCCAATAGATAGCCAAAGCTTTGTAACTGCAAAAGGGTATGTTATCAAGCAGAAAGTAGACAAAAAAGTTGGTAAAATGTTTCTTCTGAATAGATGAATTTCCTAAAACAAAAAACAGAAGGAATTCCCTAAATGTTCTTAGTAGTTACACTCAAGGCAAAGAGTAAACAGAGAATAGCAGTTGGAGAATTAAGGGAAGGAGAGTAATATACCATGGAAGTCAGGAGTGGAATATAATGTCAGATTCCCAGAAGAAAAAAATTCACTGGTTTCTGAACAACATAAATGTAATATAAGCTTGTATTTTTGAAGACTCTTCTATTTTCTGTACAAAATACAACAATAAGATTTACTAAAGTGTTCCAAACAAGTAGAATAATTATTTCTTTCCAATAATTGCTTGGATGATAAATCTATCCATCCAATATTCAATATGGATTTTCCATCGCAAAGTCTATATAAGCAATTAAATTCTCATGGATCCTGATAAAACAAATACATTTGCTTTTTTCTAGATAATTTTTTAAAAGTGGTGTTATAATTTGAGGGTTTTAATGTAATTAATGATCATAATTATGAGAGCTATAACGCTGGATAATTTCTTCTGCTGTGGTGTTTATATTGAGTATCTCTTATGTTTTTGTTTTTACTAAAGCAATTTGGGCTACAATTTGTGTACGTGTGAAACTGAGACATGAGTGTCTGTGTGTGTATGCCTGTGTGTGTTAGATGATAAAATGAAATATGTCGAAGTTTCTCTTATTGGAAAAAAGTCTTGAACATAAACAATTGAGATACTTTTACTAATCTTTATTGAAAGAATGTTTCCTATTAGATTTTTTTGTGTGTATGTTTCTATGCCTGTATTTTAAGGGGGAGGAGGTTCCTCATAAGGTTTCCCAGAACTGTGTTGCCATAAATAGTAGTACGGATGTAAATGGGATCAAACTTCACTTTGAGAACATCAAAGACCATATCAGGAAGCTAAGTGATGTCAGATTATTATTTGGTGTACTAAATAAGCACCCATTGTAAAGTATCCTGCATTGACTGGAATTACTGCTTCAATGAAAGCAATATGGGAAAGTTAGTGAGTATCACTATATTCAATACGGAAAATAGTTTAAACACAGTGCTGGAATAAAATTTGTTTCTAGTCAGGTTGAACTTAGGGTAGATATATGTACCCAAATATAAGTTATACAATTATGGGGGCAAACCCAGTTACATGCTTCTGCATTTATTAGCTGATAAATGTCAGTCTTCCCCTACACTTAAAAATGGTTTAGGGAATTTACAACCCTGGTTACTAAGGAGAGTTTTATGTACAAAATTATTGGGCCGGTGAGACGGCTCAGCGGCTTAAGCGCCTGCCTTGCAAGCGCAAAGGCCCGAGTTCGACTCCCGGAACCCACATACGAAAAAGGGGCCGGTGATATCGCTCAGCGGCACGGGTGCCTGTTGGTGCGCGAGGTCCTGAGGTCGTCCCCCCGGTACCCACCAAAAAAAAAAAAAAAAAAAAAAAAAAAAAAAAAAAAAAAAATTATTTTCACTTTATTTTTTACAATTTATAAGCATAGTTCCAATTCTTTATCTGAAGTGATATATTCTATTTGGCAGACACATTCTTCCTTACATACCAACATTGACTGTGTTTTATGTACATTTTGTAAAATTCAAAGATAAAACACAGTTAAAAAGAAACAAATTTAGCCTCTAGAAGATTCAGCAGATATATATTTTTTCATTTTTGAAGATTTTGTATTTAAATAAAAACTTTAAAATTAAAGTTGATTTCTAATACCTTAGGTTCAGGTTTTATTGCTATTTTCCATTTTTATTTGTGCTGTCAGTAAGAAATTAGCAATTTTTATTTACAAAGCTAAATTGATATCTGCTGCTAGGAATGTACATTGATATGGCTATTTGTAAAGCAATTTCTTAAAATATCAAGGGTCTTTAATAAAGTTAATTCTACTTGATCCTGGAATTCTAATTCTCATAGAATTATAAGGAAATAACCCTCAACAATTATTTTTAAGGAAATAATCCTCAATATGTAAAATGCTTTATAGGTAGATATTTATTATAGCTCTATCATTTTGAGAAACTTCAGAGGTGGCATAAATTATCAAAAGGAGAATGACTAGGATAATAAGTATATATATATATATATATATATATATATATATATATCATTAATTACTATGAGCTTGAATGCTATACAGTAGATTAAAAATGGTATTTCATAATATTAAATAAGAACAATATAAATAGCACCAAATTTAATATCACAATTTATATTTCCTGAAGGATTCAATGAGTTGCTGAATGGATGGACTGTAATCCTATCTGGTACATATTATTTTTTCTATGCCCTTCTTATATGAGTAGAGTAAGAATAAATAAGCACTAATTTGGTTCATGACAGTTGGGGACAACACCCAAAATAAGATTTGCATAAAAAGAGGAAAAACTGTCAAGTACATTACATTCCTCAGGCTCTAACATGATTTTGGAACTTATTTTCATTGCTGTCATAGAATTTGCAAAACATGAAGTTTTATATACATTTCATAATTAATAAAGAGAAAGACCATCAATGACAGTAATAAAATATTTAAAGAAAAATATTTTTAAGTTTTCCAAGAGATTTTCAAAATATCTCTCACACAAATTTGTCTATAAAATAGGCAACTGGTTAAATAATTATCTTTAGATATTAAACTGGCTACAAACTGAAATGCTACTTTGACTGAAGACAGTCGAGCTTCACCACTGTATTCTAAGATCTCAGAATGGGAGGGTAAAGTTAGTTGTTGTAAGGGATGTGGCAAAAGAAATTATCAATAGAGTGAAAAGACAACCTACAGAGTGGGAAAGAATTTTAGCCAGTTGTCCCTCAGACAAGGGGCTAATATCTAGAACATATAAAGAATTTAAAAAATCAGAACCTCCCGGATTGAAAGACCCAATCCAAAAATGGGCATCTGAAATGAATACACACTTCTCAGATGAAGAAATACAAATGGCAAATAAATATATGAAAAAATGTTCAACATCACTGGTCATTTGAGAGGTGCAAATTAAAACAATGCTGAGATTCCATCTCACCCCAGAAATAATGGCAATTATCAAGAAATCCACCAACAACAAATGCTAGAAGGGCTGTGAGGAAAAAGGAACACTTCTCCACTGTTGGTGGGAGTGTAGGCTGGTGCCAGCACTGTGGAAATCAGTGTGGAGATTCCTCAAAAAATGAGGATTAGAGGTTCCATTTGACACAGCTATTCTCCTTCTGAGTATCTTCCTGGAAGAATTAAAAACATCATACCACAGTGATATATGTGCACCCATGTTTATAGCAGCACAGTTTGTAATAGATAAATCCTGGAAATAATCCAAATACACATCAACGAGGAATGGATAAAAAAGATATTTTTTAATACAGTGGAATACTACTCAGCCACAAAGAAGGATAAACTTGAAACATTTATAGCTGAATGGATGCGCCTAGAGTCCATACTCTTAAGTGAAATAAATTGGAGACATATGGTGAAAGAAACCGAAAGTGTAAATAAAGACCAAAGTGTATAATAGGTATTGTGAAAGAGGAAGAAATTGTTTAAAAGAAAGGGGAACTAGGGAGGGGAAGCGGGAAAGGAAGGGAAAATAAAAAATGATAAAAGAAGGATAAAATAGAAACAAATCTTGAAGGGAGGAGAGGGGATTGGGTAAAAGAGGAATCAAAATATATCATTTACAGGAACAAATTCCCTATGATGAATATGATCATTATGTATATATATATTGTACCAATAAATTTAATTTTAAAAAAAGATGTGGTGTCCCCTTACATGCAGTTCTCCACCAATGACTTTTGCACTCTTTGTGATATTTTACCTTGTTTATGTCTGTTAATAGCCCTGATACTTGCTGGATGTCACTTGTATTGGCCTGTTGTGAATAATACCTTGTCCAAATGATTCTCACTCTTCTGTGAGAAACATGAACGCATTTTGAAAACTGTCAAGTAGTTTGTCTAGGGAGTCAAACAATGCCTGAATATTCTAGATCCCATCGACATTATATCTAAATGAAAATTGGAATGATGCAGTTTCTAGTAATAATTTTTCTTTTGACATCAACGTTCTAATTCCAAGGCAGTCTCAAAATGATCATGTATATTTCTTTTGATTTGGAATGATCATTAGATTGACTATATCTTTTCAACGAAACCAGGATATTTACGAGAGCTAAAGTAAAAACTATTAATAATTATTCAAGAATGGCAAACATAAACAGAATGTTCAGGCAAATAAGGACATGTGGTCATCTCAGTTATAATGCTCAATCTAAATGTCTTTTCAGGAATTGCTAACATGGTTATTTAAAAAATTTTGGTCATGTTGGTTAATCTACAGTGAAAATGAAACATTGAATGACTACCATTTTCTAAGCATTATTATGATTTACTTACTGTAGTTTGTTGTTGTTATGATCATGAGGAATGCTTTATGCCAAAGTTCACCCATAAGCTAACAAAATTGCTCAAATCATGAGAATAGAAGCTCATAGAAATAGTAACATTCTTAGAATTCATATTGTATAATGTTTTTAATTTATGGATAGAAAACTAACATAGGGGAAGGCAAAGTAAATTGGCCACTATTGTACATTTAATTACAGAGCCCAGGGCCAGTGAGATGGCTCAGCGGCATAAGCGCCTGCGTGGCAAAAACGGGGGCCCAAGTTCAACTCCAGGTACCCACATACGAAAAAAGGGCTGGTGATATCGTTCAGCGGCACGGGCGCCTGCTGGCGTGCGAGGTCCTGAGGTTGACCCCCGCTACCCACCAAAAAAAAAAAAAAAAAAAAATTACAGAGCCCAAAATATAACACAGGTGTCCCAGTTCTCAGGTAAAACCCATCAAATTGAGCCCACCTGTTCCATTATTTAATACCTCTTCTTTCCTTTGAAAATGATATTTAGGACAAATGCTTGTTGTAGCAGACCAACATTAGCACTGGAAACCACTAGAAAAGTCATACATAATAAAACCTGTGAAAAGCATCCGAGTGCTCCTGAAGTAACTAGGACCAGAGGGTGCAGCTGTGAAAAATGAGTATACGTCCTGTGGTTATTTTTTTCCCTTTGGGGACATTTGTTGATTCTAGGTACAGGGTAAAAAAAAATCTGAGAATCTTAAGTTTTGTCCAGATAGAGAATCACGGATGGGATTTAGAAAAAGAAGTCTTTTTGGAGAAAGGCAAAATTGGGTACTAGATGGATTAAGATCTTAGTGAAAAGGAAGGATAAGAAACCAGGACCCTGACACATATTTGCTAAATTCTGCAGCTGTAAGAAACAGGAGCATATGAAACTAAGCAGAACACCTTTAGTATTCAGAGGCAGATTTGTTTTGCAGTCTTAGGAGAGACTATTTAGGATAGGAGCCCACAAAAAGGGGTCCCAGGGAAGATACCAGTTTCTAAAATAAAAATGACAGGAATCTACACATTAAGAAAAAGGGTGAGCCAAGTGTGGTGCAGATGCCTGTGATCCAAGCACTCTGAGAGGCTGAGGCAGGAGGACCACAATGAGTTCAAGCCTAGCCTGGGTAATTTAGTGACTTAGCGAGACCTTGTCTCAAAATTTTAAAAAATTAGAAAGGACTGGGAATGTAGCTCAGTGCAAAGACCCTGGTTTTAATCCCTAGTACTGGAAAACAAACAAACCCCACATGGCTAGAGGAGGCCTGAGGTTTACTAAACATGCAATCTTGCTAACCTGGTAAGTGCTCAGCTTAATACTTGATTGGTTTAAAGTGATTAACTGTACTCTATTTGCCTAGTAAAGAATGACCCTCTCTGAAAGAAGCTATAAGCTGAAGTCCTTATGTTTTCTTTTTTATATTCATGTCTATCACTTGCTCAAAATAATTACTCATGCTAAAGAAGAGGACACTGCCCCTCCACACACACACAAAATTAAAGGAAAGTGAAGCTACCAGATACTTGTGGAAGTGACCCAGATACTTGAATTATCAAAGACTTTAAAATAAAGTACATGTTCAAAAATTAGAAAAAGAAACAAAATAGAAGGAAAATGGGGTATATCGTCAGAAAGTTAGAACCATAAAATAGAATTAAATTGGAATTTTGGAACTAAAAAATAATGTTGAAATTAAATATTTAACAGATGGATCTTATTGCACATTAAACACAGCAGAATTCAGGATTAGTGACTTGTTAGGTGAGTAAACAAGCATATTAAGGCGCAAGAAAAACAAAACTTAAAAAAATTAGAGACATAAAAGACATGTAGGATACAGAAAAAATATCAAATCTATTACAGATTTAAGCTCTAGAATGATAACAGTGAATGGAGCATAAACAATATCTGAGGATAAAATAGATGAGACTTCTAAGGATAACTTATTCTTAATATTTTAGTAGTTATTAATATATATGAATGAAGCACATAGCGAAAGATTAATCATCCACGAACGGTAAGCAATAAAAAATCCCTTCTTGTGAGACTACAGCCTCTTCCCCAAAGCCCCTTTCTCCTTGTGAGAATGTCTCCATCAGACTACTTTGCCTGGGTGACAATCCGGGTTCACTGTCACCTAGCTACGGACCCACACCTGCAAAAAATATATCCTGTGGTGCTATTTTCAAGGTCCATACAATCTCCCTGCCCCTTCAGGTACTTAAAATTTTTACTCTCAACATTGCTTTAGTATATTAATGCACTGTTTTTGAAAGCCCTTGTTAATGACGCAATAAGAGTAACAAATTAGTCTTTCCACATCCAAAAACATGTTAACTAGTTTGGCAGCTATATTCTTTCATGCTTCTGGATTCACTCTTCACCATTCTTCACTATTTCGTGCCTTGGAATGTTCAGATTATAGCAACAGGTTCCCACGACAAAGGTCCTCCACAGTATGGGGCTAAACATAAGCCGCCTTATTTCCCCACACAGCTCATGTTCTCTGAAATAAACGAGGTCTGTGTCTTTGCATATTCCATTCTTTCTGTATAGTACCAGTCTTAGCCATATGTACCTGCCAAAACGCATCATTCCAATTACCACCATTTCCATGAAATATTTTTTCTTATCTTGTTTCCTAAATATAATTTTTCCATTTCATGTTCTGTTTTAAAAGAAATGTAGTAAGTCATAAAACCATGCTCTCTGGAATTATATCACCTACAGTTTGAATTTTACCATTTGCAAATCAAATGACTGTGGTAAGTTCTGTAATGATAGTCAAACCTCAAGGCACCCAGGATGAGTGCCCGATATATCTTTGGGAGTAGATAAAGGTCAGAAGATTTTCTGGAGGAAGTAAAGTACATACTTATCATTATAGATCAAATACAGCAAAGAAAGAAGTGATGGAGGGGATATCCATCTATAAGTTGATTCTTCTTGCACAGTTTGAAGTATTTCTCATATAGAAACCAAATGATCCCAGTAGCTTCCTAAAGGATATAAACACATGCAAGAAACCACTCCAACTTTCTTTTAAGATTTGATCTAATGAAGGAGCAAAACATAATTTTCTGGGGTACTGGAGGCATATGGCAAATATGATTCAGATGGCTTGGATAGTGCCTGCACTCTAACTGCTTAAAGCCAAAGCCTCATCTCTGCTTGGGACTGTTCTATCTTTTTTTGAAAATCATGATGAAAGTGGGGGTATTTCAGCTGGGTATCAGAATAAGATAACTAAATTGTGTAGTATTTTAAAATAATTAACTAGTTTATACAATATAAGATGAACAGGAGAGGAAGAAAAGTTGGAAAGTTATTGTGATAGTTATGGACAAGAAATTTTGAAACCTGTCTTGTCTAAATTCCTTCAACCAGAATATGGAGTGACTTAAACATGATTTAGAATGTAGGATAATAGAAGGAAGATCCTAACCAAATTATAGGAAAAGGATGAGGATTAAATGAATGTATGGATTTTTCTTGTGCACTCAACTCCATTTATTGACATAGTTTCTACCCTCCTCTGCCTTGCTCAGTGTCCATTTGGTTGATGTCTACAGGCTGCATTCCTTTGCCCTTGGGCTTCTGGCTGAGTTCAACCAATGGGAAAAGCTAGCAGGAGGTGAAAGTATTTGGGGCCTTTCTCCCCAGCACTCTTCCCACTTTAACACCTAATTGTTGGGTTCCTCACTACTTTTTATTTGTTCCATTAATCCTCCCCACACCTCTGGAAGGGATCATTTCTTAAAAGTTCCTTCACTTGAACGAGTGAAAAAAACTCTGTTTTGTATTGAGAATCAGACTTACACAATAAAATAGTTATGAACTAAAGATTTATAGAGAGAAAACCAAATTATTATCTAGTGGGTGTTTCTTTATTTTTAAAGATAGCAATACCTTTTTTGAGGACAAAACCTTAGTGGTCATCTTGGCCAACACTCATTAAGTATGAGGACTACATCTGGAATTGGAGGAAACATACTCTAAAGAAGAGTAGATATGGGCAAGGATGTGAACAGTCAAATGGGAAAAGTAAGCAATGGCCATGCAAAATACACTTTTGCCTATTTCATATATTTTTCCCTTCCAGTTTTGGCTGTGAGTTTGAGTTGTTGATCATAGAATAGACTATGAAAGAGCAAAAGCAGGAGAACCTATTAGCCCATGGTTGTTAGCTTTGGTCATCTGTGGGTGGAGTGATGGTTTGCTGACCACCTAATACTATTAAGAGTGTGCTTGGTGGTTCACAAAGCAGAAGATCCTATCTATCTGACAGAGCTGCCCACCCCACCTCCCTTACATTTTTGTCCTGTTGTAATTTTGGAGACCCATATTACTTGTGCTGTTAGTCATTTAGCATTAAGTAGGAACACAGTAGTTCAATAAATTTTCCAAAGTGGCCTAGTGTAACTTCTCATAGCTTTCCAGGTCATGGCAGCTTTTTGTCTCTATTTACATTTATCTACATCCTCCACTTTATGGCAACTTCCTGAACATGAGAAACTTATTTAGCAACTCAGACTATGATTAGCAAAGGTTCAGGATCCTACTTCCTGTTCCAACTCTCAGAGAGGTTTCTTCAGACCAGAAACCATCTGGGAAGACTAAAAACTCTTGCTGTAAGCAATGCAAACCCCCAGTTAACACTAGAGCCAGCCTATATCCCTGGAAATGTCCAGGCAAGGGATAAACACCTACTTACACTCTCTGCAATACAGACTTGAAGCTCTAAGCACAACTCATGCTCCCTGGAAACTTTGGAGCTATCGCTGGACTCAGAAAGCAGCCCTGGAAGGAAAAGCAGTTCAAAAGTGACTAAATGAAAATCACTCATGTGTCTTCCCTCATCGCTGCTCGGCTACATTCCTGGAGTGGGCAGGCATCTTTGTTTCAAACTCTCTAGGGACTCTATGTGTGTGTATTTCTTTCTCTATGATCAGCCTGAATTTGATAAAATCTGAAAACCCTACATAATGTATGCCAAGCACATTTCGATTCATTTGCATATAAATTATCGCAGATGACTCTTTATGAAGATTTCCAAAATGCCTCTTAATAAGCATTTTTGAGCCTTTTTTATTTTTCTGTAAACATTCTCTTTATTCTCAAGCTCGCAAAGGTTTGAATTTGGTTTGAAATGGCAAGCCCAGGAATTTTGAGCAGATCCTGACAGGCCCAAGCTCTCCCAGTCTTACTTTTCATCTGTCAGCGATTGACTCAGAATCCCCTGGCCAGACGGATGAAGAGTCCCAGCTGTCAACTCACATCTCCCACTGGTACTCTATACTCATTGGCTTTAAAAACAAAAGTGTTTTCATGTTTTAAATGCTCATTTACAAACCGTTTCTCATCTCTTGAGTCTTGCAATGTTCCCTCTGAGGCCTCCATGCTCCCAGGGGAATTTTCTCTAGTTTAGGAATAAATAGGAAAGAGGGGGGTGAGAAAAACAACTCTCTTCTGATAAGCTGTCCCAGCTGACAAGCCCTTCCCCTCAGACCCATCTACTTTGATCAATGAACATTTCACTGCCTTAACCAGTCACCTTCATGGAAAAAGAAGGCTGCTATGTAGCCACACACATAGAATACACAATGTTAAAAATGCTCCCCATAGATTTCAAGTAAGAAAAAAAAGTGGAGGGGGGGTATCTTACCTATTGCAATCCTACAGAAATACCTTCTTCTCTCCCTCAGTTGTTTTTTAAGCCAATCATTCCTTTTGTTATTGTTTCCTTATGTGGGAAAGTGTGACCACATTCCACTACCTCTCTCTTAAGCAGTCCTCATCGATCCTGTGTATTTTTCTACATACATATATTCTCTATATGTAAATGCAGGTCAACAAATGTGTAATTGGAAATTTTTCATTTTAGTGTCATATTTTGGTGCACTGTTTGATTATTCATCTGAATTCAAATATGTATGAAGTTTGAGTCCATTTTTGTAGACCTGCTGTCATATTGATACGCTGTGACCTGTACTCTGCAGGAGTCTTCCGCATACAACGTGTATGTGTATGTATTGAATGAATGCAGCATTAAAATGTCCCAGTTTCTGATTATTGAGGGTACTTAAATACTAGCAAAAATATGTTCTTTCAACATCTCTGAGCAGGCTAAAACAAAATAATCATATCTGTAGAATAATGATGATGATGATGTATCTAACACTTTATGGTCCACAAAGCTTATGCATCGACAGCCTATTTTCACATACAACCTCATTTCTCATCCTGAAATATTGGTTCAATTTATTTGCAAATCATATTAGTCCTGATGTTAAAGGTATATGGTCATCTTTTGTTAGCACTTCAGTGATGCAATTGTGGAATTATTTCTTTCCAAACCTCTCCTGAAGAATTATGGAAGAAAGTTGGTGGAATTCATCTCACTTACTACATTTTTCTGGCATATGATGAAATACATATCAAATGCCTCCTTTTTGCTTAACCCCAATATAGTACTTAGAGCACACTCCAAAACTAGAGTGGAACAAACATTAGAAGACTTTTCCTCCAGGAAACCATTCAGAAGAGCAAAGCAGAGAAGGAAATGTTACTTTCTCTGTGTCAGTGACAGTGCCTAGGCTGCTGGTCTGCACTATAACCCTCCCTTTGTGGTTTCCCCGTCTGGACTGGAGACAGCTACTCCAACTCTTGCCATTTCTGAGCCAGGAGTCAGGCGCAAGGAGAGAGAGGAGTATGTGCAATAGTGTTTATGGTCAAAACCCAACCCTAAAATGTCACTTCTTGTGAAACATACCATAAGAGGTTAGACACCGAGTCACCCCACACTGGCAGGGAGACTGGGAAGTAGTGTCTATCTCATTTGCCACATGCCCTGCTGAGACTCAGAAGTGAATGGATGTGGAGATTCTGTTACTAAAATGAAGAAGCAAATGACAGAGAGAGAAAATCAGCAGTCTGTTATCCTGGGAGTGTGAGCCCATATCAGGTAGTCAGTCTGAGCAGAGGAGGTATCTGCAAAGCTAATTATCTTAGGGACAAAAGCTTAATCCTGTAGCTTCCTAGTTGAAAGGGGTAGTGTGGTCAACATGGAGTTGGCCCTAAGGCATCTTTTCTATCTCAGCCCCTTTGCTCATGTATCTGAGTCTTCAGGAGAGAATAAGCTAAAATTTTTCAACAAGAAATATTTTTTTAACCCAAAGCTTATAAGGCATGACTGGGAAAGAGCAGTGCAGAGGGTATAAGCATCTCCAAAATAGGCATGGTGTGGAGGCAGTTCCAGTGGTAACACCTGCCTGAGTAGGGCCAGGACAGTGTGAATGGCATCAGGACCAGTGTTGGGTTGGAGCCAGCATTAGCAGGTGCAAAAGCGCATAGGCAGATGGGAGGGCCAATTTCAGCAGAGGAGAGTAGCAAGAGAGAACTCAACAGAAGGTACCATCCAAAGTGACGAGGCTTTGTAAGTCCAGCCCCAATTCCCACAACCATTGTGTGGGAGCGCGGTTGCTTGAATGAGTCCTCAGAAGAGAGAGTTGACCAAATCTCTGAACGAGAACACAAAATTGGTGCTATGGCGATGCAAAAGTCCATTTGTTTAAACTATAAGGCAATAAAACACACCACTTTTCCGTCTCCCTCCCAAAATAGACCCGTGGCATAGCTTTTGCTTCTCTTATGCCCTTAATGTTAACTTTATAAATTTAACAGTATATGGTGATTAAGTACAGAAAAGTTAAAATAAAATAGCATTTATTCAAATGATTATTACACTATTTAATGGACAAAGTATACAACAATCCAAAAATCAAATCCTAAAAGACATTTATCAGTAGTTTTTCTCTAAATTACTAATCTAGAAATTAGGACTCAAAATTGTCTTCCTCTAAGCTTATTATTAAGGCCAAACAATATGAAAACTACTTCCGCTCTTCTTTTTAAATGCCTATTTTTTTGTCTCTCACTATGCAGTAACCCACTCTTCAAAGTGACAAAGGATGCATCTTTATGTAAATACTTTGAACTGACTGTAGTACAGACTTCCACACAAGAGTCAAGTTAAAATTCATTCCACATGCTTTGAAAGTATAGTATTCCACTACATGAGTTTGGGTAGATGCAGAACGGTTCAGCACATTTGATTTTTCATTGACTTGATATTTATGTTGGTTGTTCAATTATTTTAAAGCATGACTAAAGAGTGTAGAAATGCTCCAGGAATTCATGGATCCAGAAGAATTCTCTGCTTAGCTGAATCCCCCGAGCTACATCTATATGTATTTTCTAGAACTATTATTTCTTTTTTCCCCTCCAAAATCTTTTGAGTGTTCTGGGATTTGCAGTGATTGAGGAAAGTGGTTATCACAAATGGCAATTTGCTATTTAAAAACCTTTCAGCAAGCAAACCTTTTCTGTACCTTCCATAGAGCTGTTCCTCAAAATTTGAAGAGAAAGAAGTGAAGAAGAAAGGGTAATTTTTCTTTCCAGAGGACAATGAGATGTCTCTGGGATATATTAGTTGACTTTTATATTTTTATCTCTCTCCCTTAAAGCGAAAGAAGATTTTTAAATCTTGACAGTACCTGGAGTGGAGGGAGGGGTAGGAGGAAGGTTGGCAAATGTGGGATCGAATCTTAGAAGTAATTGGCTTTACTCATGATTTAACTCTGAGGAAAAATGCTGCAGGAGGCTCAAGTTTTATTGCCATTTTTTATTATTTTTATTTAGTATTGGCTTTGCCCTTAAAATGTCTAACCTCCTTCACTCGCCATGATCTTCTCCAGCAAGCAATTGAACACTGCTGATCATGTGATCAGCTTTGGATAAAACCAAGTATTAGCAAAGATTTTCACTTTCTTTTCCCCTCTACCTCCTCCTAAGACCATGAGGTTCTCACATTATAATTTCAGAATTTCTTCCCTTTTCCCTTTTTTATGCTGGCAAAACCTTCTTTTCACTTGTATTAAAACTGTCAAAACTGCCCAAAGGGAAAAATATATGTTTTCCCCTTGGTACTGAAAAGAGTGAAGAAGCATATTTTGGCAGTTTCAGTGTAGGTGTGAAATTTTTCACACAGCTCTACTAGGGAGGTACACAAGTCTGGCCCTGTTGAAGCATCTGATATTTCATGGATGGCAATTTCTTTAAAAGGTATGGCCTAGGGCTAAATTAAAAGATGGGGATTTACACTAGAAATGATAGCATTCCGCTGAAACAATTGTCAATTATGTGAAAGATGCTGTTGCATATTTAGAAAACAAATGATGCCCCTTTAAAAATTTTCCCCGTGGCAAGTTTTATTATGAAATAAAGATTTGGAATTATACATCAAAAATATATTTTAGCCTACACAACCTACAACATAACAATGCAAAATACATTAGACTGTGAGGTATTGATTTTACCTGAAAGCATATCAGTTAGTGAAACGCAGAAACCAATAAACCATCACCGTGGCTGGGTAAAAGATCTCCAGATGTAATTTATTTTTACATTTAAACCAATTACTGGCCTTGCTGCATTTAAAAAGGCATGGCATATATTCATAGAAGTTTTTTTAAATTCAATCAAATCAATTACATTGATTTCATATTCCATATTAAACAACAGTCTTACATTAGATTTGACACATTTTGATGACTATCACATAGTACCAAAGCCAGGCTAAATTCTCTGTATTGTTTTTTCCTAAAGATTTGGCTGCCCAAACATGGAAATAAGTATTGATTTCATTTTGCACATAAGTTATAGGCCAGTCTGTTGCTGATTCTAACCCACAATTTGTTTAATAACAATGGAAATTTATTAAAACCAGATGTTTACTCCCAAACCTCTGATTTTTTCACAGTTTCAGAATATCTCAGGTTAATAATCAGATTTGTGGGAAAGGAATTGTAACTTTTAATCAAATAAGATTTACATAGACAATCCCCAACTCTTAGGCACAAGAATGTCTCAATACAACAAATTTTATTTTAGTGCACCTATTATATCTAAAAACTCATAATGTATTAAAGTAATTACTCAGGTTTTTTTTCTAGTAGGTGTCTGGGATTCCTTTTCAATCCTTGCAAATTTACTGATACTGATCTTTTGAGATTTCATATGTGTCTGTATTTCTTAGTTTTTATTGCAGAATCAGTTTTAGAGTTATGGGGGAACTTCTGTAATAGAGAAATTCTCCCTAATTTATTATAGCATTTGCTCAAACTTTTTTTTTTTTCGAGAAGACAATTCTACTTTTTATTTATTTATTTACTTGTTTTTTGTGGGTACCAGGGAGTCGACCTCAGGACCTCGCGCGCCAGCAGGCGCCTGTGCCACTGAGCGATCACCAGCCCCTTTTTTGTATGTGGGTTCCGGGAGTCGAACTCGGGCCCTCGCGCTTGCTGGGCAGGCGCTTAAGCCGCTGAGCCATCTCACCGGCCCGACAATTCTACTTTTTAAATGCTTAAATTTTAACAGTGGGTTCCTATGGTAAAATTAAATCTTATTCTCCACATTTTACACTTAAATTAATTCTGTTTCTGGAGCCATAGGGAATAAATCCACTCCCAATTACTATAACGCACATATTTATGGAAGGTTTTTCCTACTTCCTCTTGTCCTTCATTTATTTAGATTGAAAGCCCTCAGTTTCTTTACTCTGTTGGCCTCAACTTCATAATCTCTTCTCTGGAGTATTCAGTCCCTCTCCCCTTACCTCTTGAGTTTCATCCCAATTTTCGTTTTCTTCCTTAATAATTTGTCTTCCTTGCCAAATGTTCTGTTATGTGCTATTTCCATAAAGAATTTAAAACATTCGTTCTGATCAAGAAGCTAGCTAAAACCGTGGCATGGAATTTCGACATTTGCGTGAATCATAATTTAGATCCTGAGAACACCAAGTACTCAGACCTTGCGGGTGTAGATCCTCTCTTCATTGTGCATCTCAGCATCCACCCTGTGCAACCATCAAACCAAAAGCCTAAAAACCAGGCAGGGAATTACTCAAATGCTCCAAATAGCTGCACATCACTACGCATTATGACTGGTTGGATTTAGGGAACGTTTTTTTGGCTGGGAAAACATTCCAATGGGATAGATTAATCTATGTAAACCACAAAGCTCAGCTGAAACTGCTGTTCGGCATTCTAAATTGCCAGCTCCGTCTCCTTTCTGCACAAAAATGCACATTTCTTCCTATAATAAAGATATTTTATAATAGCAATAAGGCAACTCCAGGGTGTGTGGTTATCACGAGATAATCATACCCTAGAGGGATTACAGACACTTGGCTGTGCCTCATAACACCCCATGTGTGTGTTTATCTCATGATAACCACACTCGCTTTTGTATCTTATTGCCTAATTATCCTCTTCTAATGCAAAATACTAATTTTTTGTCTGAAACAATATGTGCAAGGATGCATTGCTAAAAATCACAGGAGGACATTGACAATGCTGCTGTTGCTCAGTATTCACTTCTCTTAAGGAAACTGATACCCAGGATGAAACTTAGACTAATTTGTGAAAATGTGTCCATCTTTGAATAAAAAAAAAGGAATATATACAGGCCTCTGCTTTACCCACTAATGCTCTAAGATATATTTCTCAGACATTTTTCTGCTTTTTATTATGTTTTAAATTATAATTGAAAATTTTAAAATAAGCAGGAATTTCAAGCCTGGAAATATAGAAACACTAATTTCATTTGCTTCCAAAAAGTCAATGGCAGAGACTGACTTTGATTTGTTGTTATGAAATTTAAAAAGAGTATCTCTATGCTGCTTAGTCATTCTTCTACATATATTTCAACTGCCAATCTTTCAAGTTGGAAAATATGTATTAAATTTTGGACATTATAGTACTGTGGTCCATAGAAGTTCTTCAATCCCAAATCATTTTACTAATTTTTATAAAGTGAATTATTGCCTATTATAATTATCTCACTTCCACAGAGTAATATTCATTATTTTAATTGCATTGTTATATAACAAAACCAATAGTAGTTACATGTATAGATTTCCTATGAATCTGATCTCAGAAATGAACTTTTTAAAGTTTTATTTTCTTAGATTTTATTTGTAGATCTTTGAGCATAAATAAGACCCTGAAGAGATCATTAATGACACTGCTATATTTCATTATTCCAATCAAATTTAAATTATTTCAACAGAAAAAATATCTAGTTTTTCAGGATTTTTGTCCAAAGTTAACATCTTTTTAAAGTTCTTTAAATATATATACATATGTGTATATACATTCACAATACATATATACATATATATAATTATCACATGTTATACATACACATATACATAAATATCATGTGTGCATATATATATATAATCTTTACAAGCCATTTTAAGGGCTTAAAATATACTTCTATAAGTTCTAAATTAGAAACTTAAATTTTCCTGCAACATGCACCTACACACCACCTGCATTTTTCATAAAAATATTTCAGTGCTGATTTCCAGAGAGCATGACCATTACTCTCAGGGCCACTCCTTCTATTTTCTTAACCTTACAAACTCACTTTCCTCTTCCTGGATTCTGACTTCATAAATATCAATGGGTCAAAATTGCCTCAATTCAATAAGCCTGTTCTTTCTGAACTGTCTGGTTATGTGCTACTAGATGAGCTGTAGCTCTGTCCCCAGAGTCCTGTTCCAAGGGTACATTCTTGAACTTTGATTTTAGGGATGGATTATCCATCTGCATTTACTAACAGAGATGGCACTAAATCTCAATCTATAAGTGACAGGTAGGTACAACGTAATTATTAGTTACTTGAAGGTAGCAATAAATTGTTTTTAAGGACTAAAGGATAAAAAAATACTTTAGACATTGCTGTTCCATTAACAGAGGAAAAAATGCAATATTTAGTTAACCCTCAATTATTCACTGGCAGGTAATTCATGGGAAATACTATTTTCATGTTTTTAGACACAGGTCTATTTTCTCAGGACTAAAAGGTCTCTTAGAGTTCATCCATTCTCGTCACTTCTTTATACAGCTAAGAAAATTGGACAATGCCGTCTATTCTATTTAATTGTCTTTCACTAAGAGCAGGATAGGAAGATCTTTTAAATCATTATCCAAATAAGCTTTATCAGATATGATGTTAGCATGAAATTAAATATACTTAGCTAAAGAAAACCTTTCAGATTAAAGATAGGCATTACTCTATATTAGTATTCAGTTGGAGAACAAGAAAGAATAATCTGAAGAGGTGAAATTATTGGACAACATTTCAAAATTTTGAGAGCCTTCTATTTCCTTTTGACTTGTGAATAAATTTCGAACACGTAGTTGGAGAACATTATTAGAGCTCACTAGATAGTAAGCAGACATTATGTTATGTTTCACTATTACAAAACAGCTAGACCTTGGATACACTAGCACAAGTATAGCTGAAATCATATGAAAGAAATGGAAACAGTCCTAGAACAAATAAATACAAACTTAAATAAAAAGGATTCATCAGTTGAAAATAGAGTAAGAGTGGCAAAACATAAATAGGAAAAATATATATTGCCTTTGGGGTAAACGCTAATACTACTGCTGGGATAAGGAGACTATGCTGTAGCTCCATACACTTTTAATGGCAGTTCAATTTAGTAAGAAGTTACTAACAAAAGACAAACTAAACAATTACTCTGGAATCTAAATAATATAGCTTAAAATAACATGGTATAAAGAAAAAATAATGGAATAAGGAGAAAAACTACTTACAACAGAATGATGTTTAAGACTTTATATTCTAATTATATTCTAATTTGTAAATTTCAGCAAATTGATGATTTAAAGGCTATTTACCCTAAATTATTATATTAGAGAAGAATTTAAAAATAATAACTCAAGCATCTAACAAATTGAAAAAAAGCTTAAATATTGTAAATAAGGCTAAACAATAGAAAAAAGAAATAAAAATAAAATTTAAAATTAAGTAAAACAGAACAAAAAATGTAGCTCTTTGAAAAGAACCCCAAGTAGAAATGATGTTTTCAAAAAGCTGAAAAAGGAAGAACATGCATAAGAAATATTATAAACAAACTAGGAAATATCTGTATGTGGTCTACACTGAAATGCAACTGAGAAAATATTATGAATATCTTAATGAAAATAAATTTTAAAATGTCAAAAAATAGACATATAATATTGTAATATTATAAATGGCTTGAGAAGAAACTGAAAGGGTATATAGTATATGTTTATTAAAGTCCTGTATTTGAAAATCAGGACCAGATGGTTTTACTAGCAAATCCTACCAATTTTTTCAAAAATGTACCATTTCAATGTTACAAAGACTCTACCAGAAACCATAAAAATGAGGAACACAGGTCAAACTACCAGTCTAGTATAACTCTGAACTCAAAACCAGAAAAGAGGTATAAAAGGTAGGATACTTTCAAATCCATTTCAGACATGAATTTCTATGCAACATTTCTTAAAATCGTGTTATCAATATAAGAAAAAAGAGGTACAAATGCCAAGTTACACTTACTATAAGAATTCAAGAGTGATGTAATGCTATACAACATATACAGTAACTATAATTCATCATATAGGCAAATTAAAGAATACTTAAATTATTTTCACAATAAAGAAAACGCATTTGATAAAATTCAGTATCTAGTGACAATTTTTATGAAAGAAATAAAATCTTACAGCAAACTAGAACTTGAAGGAAATGTTCTTTAACAGATTAATATCCGTGCAAACAACCTTGGCACGTGCCTTTTTTCATGGTGAGACGTTAGAACAATCTCGGGAGGGGTGTTTACTAACACTGCTTGTTTCCGACACTGTCCTGGAGTTCCTAGCCCGTAAGATAAAAGTAGAAAAAAACTAAAAGGTTTGGAATGGGATAAACGTAAGTGTTCTTATTTGTTGAGAAAATTTTTCTCAATATAGACAAAAACAAAGGATATAAAAAAATCTGTGGAAAACTAGATCAGTAGATACATAAGACTGTTATGCAAAAACTCATTTTATTTGTATACAACAGCAAAAAATAATTAGAAAAATAGTGATTGCAATGTACAGTAACAGCAAAAGTAGGTGATACTCAGATGTAAGTCTACTGAAAATATGTAAGACTTTTATGAAAAACATATACAGAAAGACAATAAAGAAAAATTTCAAAAATGGAAGACAATATCACATTCATTGACCAAGAAAATCTCAAAATCAATGACTATTTCAATGCAATTTTGTTCGAAATCTCAATGTGATTTTTTTTTTTTTTTTTTTTGTGGGTACCGGGGGTCGACCTCAGGACCTCGCGCGCCAGCAGGCGCCCATGCCGCTGAGCGATATCACCAGCCCTTTTTTCGTATGTGGGTTCCGGGAGTCGAACTCAGGCTCTCGCACTTGCCAGGCAGGCGCAAGGAATCGAACTCGGGCCCTCACACTTGCCAGGCATGCGCTTATGCTGCTGAGCCATCTCACCGGCCCCCTCAATGTAAATTTTTAAAGGAGCCTGACAAGAAGATTCTGAAAATGTAGAGGAAAGAGCCGAGGCTTGAGAAAAGCCAAGCCATTTTTGAAAAACAGTAACATTAGAAGATTACTAGATATGATATCAACATTGATCATAAAGCTATGAATTAAGATGGTATAGAACTGGTGCAAAATAAACAAATAGATAAATGGTACAGAAAAAAACATAAATATGTACAGCTAAGGAAATAATATAGAGTAAAGGTAGAGTTATAGATCATGGCAAAATATCATGAGACAGATTAAATAGTGCCGTGACACTTGTTAATTCATATAGAAAAATCAGCTTAGAATCTTTCATTTATAATACAGGTAAATAAATTTAGATCAGAATTAAGTGTGAAAGTCAAAACTTTAACGGTCAGACTGCATTAAGGAGAATGTCATTAGGAACTCGAATCAGCCTGCATTTCTTCAGCAAAACACATACACACACTTAAGTAAGGATGAATAAATCTTGACAAATGCAAGTTTATGAATTTAAAGGTTTGTTTATTGTGATATTAAAAGATGAAATATAAATAACAAATTGGGAGACTGTAATTGATAAGGATTAAATGGCAGAATGTAAAAAATAACTACTAAAACTTAATGAATGGACACACAGGAAAAAATGAAAATATTCCTCAAATCTATAATTCCCATCTAGTCATGACAAAAGCATTACACAAATTTTTATAGAGGAACTCCATACAAAATACCCAGCCAATATTCCTCAAAACTGTCAAGGTAGTAAAAAACAAGGAAATTTGAACAGCTATCTCATGTAAGAAGAGCCTAATGAGACACAACAACCATTTAAGGACATTAGGTTAATACTAAGAAAATCTAAATAAACTATGGATTTGGGGGTGATATTTAATAATAATGCACTACAATTCATTCAACTGTAATAAATGTAGAAAAACTAAGATAAGATGTCAAAATAGGGGAAACTGTATGTACGATATATAGCAATCTCTGTACCTTCTCAATTTTTCTGTAAATATAAAATTTATTTAAAAGTAAGTTCACATTTGCAGATATGCATTTTAGAAAATAAGAAACACAAATGACTCAAACATAAAAATATCCACCACTTTTTTTATGGTAATTGGCCTATTTCAGTTAACACTAACATAAAATTCTACTTAATATATAGGAAAAAATTAAGTCTCCCAATGATAACGTGTGTTCATGAGGTGATGAAAAATGAAAATTATTGTACTGTTGAAAGTAAAAATTAATGCAATCACTTTAGAAGACAATTTGGCTATTACATATCTGCTGAGAAGCAATTCCCACCCTAGGTATTAAATAAAAACAACAAAATCTTGTACATATGTAGGTATGCCAGTAAATATGAACACAATATGCATAGCAGCATAATTTATATATGCAAAAATAATCTAGAAATGTGTCCATGCACAGAGGAAAAGATAAATGCAGTGAATAATATTCAAACATAAAATACCATAAAGAAAATAACTGTAATTACTGCAACAATATAAATTGTAGAATAATGATATTTACTTGAAAAAACAAATCAAAAGTGGCTATAAGCAGTGTGATAATATTTTCAAAGCTCAAAAGGAAACGACTATAAGTAACATTTTATTTAGGGATATATGTTTATATCTCACATGTTCTCCTATCTGTATCAAATATACTGAATAGCAAAATAATTTAAAAGTGAAGGAAACTTCATGTGTGGATGATTGGGAAAATGATGATAAAATTTACCAAAATGAGGAAATTCAGAGGAAAGATTAGATTTAAAAGGGAAATGAAGTTTCTGGACATGTTGAATTATCAGCTAATGGTGGAATGTTGGTTGATGCAACCGATAATGAATTGGATGGGAGATGAAGGATGAGGAGAGAACATTGGCCCAGCCTAGGGACCTGTGGCAGGGCTGAAGTGGCTGAACAGATGTTGAACCCCTGTCTATGTTTTAGTCCCATCCTGTCTGTTGCCCCAGTGTTCTCTGCTGTGCTCCATGCTCACAAACCCCTAACTTTGTTTTAGCATGAACTTTGTTCTTTTTTGCCTTGCCTTCTCCCATTCCTTGTGGAAAATGAAAGTTCAGCATTTATTTGTTTGTTTAGTTGGTTGGTTGGTTTACTAAGTAAATATCTGTCCTTAGGAGCTTGCAATTTTTTTATTCTCTGCAGATGATTGGGTGAGAAGTCAAGATAAATTTAAATGCCCAATGGGGCACCATCCAGTCAACTGAGGTACATAGGTCCTCTGACTCCCAATCATACTATAGAAAGTCATATTCTTTGGGTGTGACACTAGGACTCCAGCACTTTATTAGCTGTGTTAGGCAGGATCTGTCTTAGCTGACACTATTTTAAGAGTAGAATGATGTAAGTTGATCTCTGGATTATGCAGCACATGTGTGCTATCTTGCTGCTTTTCTCCTGATACCATAATAGTGATGCCCACAGTAGGGATTCTTGATTGGAACCTAGCAGTACACTTTTCCTGACTTTCCTAGTCTGTTTCCAGCTAGAGGATAAAAGTCCTCTCTGAAGGACACTACAGAAAGGATTTCTATGGAAACATGAGGATGAGTGATGTTTGAGGTATGTTCTTCATGAGATTCTGATCACCTCTTTCACTTTAGGTTTGACCTCACTGCACCCTTTCCTTGGAGAGGGTTGGCCTCAGCAGTAGGAAGCATTAACTGAGAATAGCTTGAATCAAATGAAACCAATCACTGGCCTATTCTCCTTGACCATTCATAGAACCATAGAACATCCTACTGCATTGTGGCCTAGATGCGCAGCAGTTTGCTGATTTGATCTCTTCTTGTATCTAATATGCTAAATGTTATATTATTAACCCCTGCTCTCTGTTTTAATTTCTTTATAGGGAAAATGAAGGAGAGCTTGGTCAAGAAGGTTTGGTCCAGCCTTGAATGAACATGAAACCTTAGAGAAGAGGCCAGACTCATAGTAGAAAATAATGCTGGCATTAATCCACTTAGAATTGCGCAGCCTTCCCACACCCCTACCTACAATGTGGATTGGTTTAACGCCCTTTGTTGGGGTTATTTGGCCATTCCCTTCAAATGCTAATGATCAGCTTGTCTAAAACCCTTTATTGGTGTTATTCTGAAAGTCCCTTCAAATGTGAATGAATAGCAGGCTTTGTTTCCATAGACAGGGGAGCCAAATAACTTCAGGCCTAGAAGCAAATTATTTCTCTGATATAGACCCACCCTGAATGATGAATTGGGCTCTATGGTGGCTGCTTCACTGAAGACTTGGATTTCCCTACCCATCACACACCAGGCCAAAAAGGAGCTAAACCATTTTCTCCTCATTATCACCTCATTAAGCTCCCTAAGCCAGCGCAGGGCTGGGGTAGAGGCCTGCTACAGGTAGCTTAATGAGTTTCTTATTTATAGGCCCAGTGCTGTTATGCAAAGCTTGTTATTCCCAGGCCTGGAGTAAGGCATTTTCTAAAGAGAGTTGAGAAATGCAATTATCAAGCATCTTAGTATGGGCCTCACACTGCTTCTTGGCCACTTGATGGACAATAAATAAATACATTTGATAGATTTATAGAATTTGATATTGTGCTGTGGTGTTTACCTTAATTTTCTTGTTTTCTCCTTCTAACAGCACAGAACAGATGCTGCCCCAGATGTGGAAGATGTAGATGTTTGCCGGCTCCAGGACAACTGTACATTCATAACTCTTCATAGCATTCTGCAGACACCTCATTTCGATTCTGAAGGAAAATTGCCTCTCCCAAATACTTAAACTTTTTCCCACTTAATATGTGACTGGGAGCTCACATATAATTGAGAATCCCACTTTTGCTTCCCACAAGAAGATATAAAAAAAAAACCTGTAATTCCTATGCAAAAATACAAGCACATACTTTGAGTTTTCAAAAATATAATAATTTACTAAAGATTCAGATACTAAACATTTATTAAGCATGGACTCTCACTGCTATTGTGCAAAATACTAAAAGGATATAAAAAGTTAAATACACAAGTCATTCTGCTAGAGTCAAAGAAATTTCACATTTCATAAAATCCTAACAGTCAGAACATAGGTGTGTATAGAAAGATAGTAGTCAAATAAAAATGTAAATAATTAGTGGCTTATGATGTCAGAGTGAAAAAAACCAAAACAAATGGACAAGATTACAAGCAGAGAGAACATGGCTTAATTCATAGCATTATGAATAATTTAGTTAAGCAAATGCAGGATGTTTATACTCTTGAATATTTGTGTGGAGTACACAGAAGTGTAAGTGTTATGAGCCATTTCCTAATTTTGTATAATCTAGGGAGGAAGAATATGGTAAGGACATGAAGGCATCTAATACAATAGCCTGGTGGTAAAGTTAAAGAAAATGCTAGGAAGAAAAAAAAAAGAAGTAGGAAGAATTCTTCCAAATTAAAGAATAAAAGAAAGCTAAATGGAAGAGTTAGAATTGGAGTTTGGCTATAATATAAAGAGAAGATATTAAAACAGTGGTTGCTCCAATGTTTCTGTATGGGGGCAGACTTAGCTGTGACAGTGTGATTTTCAGGAGATACAAAGATAGTGATTTTCCTTGAAATGTATTTTCAGGGTCCGATGGGATAACTCAGCGGCATAAGCACCTGGCAAGCGTGAGGTCCTGAGTTTGACTCCCAGTACCCACATAAAGGAAAGAAAGGACTGGTGATATCGCTCAGCAGCACAAGTACTTGCTGGTAAGCACGAGGTCCTGAGGTCAACTCCCGGTACCTACATTAAAAAAAAAAATGTATTTTCAGTACCAGGCCCCTATTTTCCCTTGGATTTATGTATTTGGGGTGCCTAACTGGCTGGCATACACATGAGAAAATGGTTAAATTTCTCTCCGCTCCTTGTTATTCCTGGCACAAAAATTTAGCGAAGCTGGAAGATAGGAAATTTCAGGTTAAATTCAGAATAATTTTTCAAAAGAGGAAATAGAATATAGCTATACCTTATTTTATTGTGTTTCAATTTATTTTGCACCATAAATACTGTATATGTTACAAACTGAAGCTTGAGGCAACCCTGTGTTGAGCGAGTCCATTGGCACTGTTTCTCTAACATCCCGTGTTTACCTTGTGCTCTCGCATTTTGGTAATTCTAGCAATATTTCAACTGTTTTGATTATTACATCTATTAGTATATTTGTTATAGTCATCCATGATAAGTAATCTTTGAAAGTTATATCGTTATTGTTTTGAGATGCCGCAAACCACACCCATGTAAGATGACAAACTTATTATGTGTGTGTTCTGTCTGCTCCACCAATTGACTGTTTTTCCATCTCTCTCCTTCTCTGGCCTCCTGTCTTAGTTACTTTTCTCATTGCTGAGACAAAATGCCTGATACTCAAAGTCAAGGGAGGAAAGGTTTATTTATCTTGCTGTTTGTGGAGGTTTCAGTTCATAATAGGCTGGCTTCAAGGCAGAGTGGCATGGCAGAGGAGCATCACAAATGAGGGACAGTTCATGGCAAAGCTAGGCAGGCAGAAGGCAGCAAGAACAGGTGACAAGATGACAGATTCTTTTTGGCCCTTTAAATTGTATCCTGGCTATGCCCTAGGACAGTAGCACTCCCACGCAGGGTGGAGCACCCTTAATCCTACCCAGAACTATGCCAAACCAATCAGTGAACTCATGTAGTAATCACACACACTTAATCCTAGCATCACAGCTCTAGATCGAGCCACCTCTGAAAAAGCCCCTGCTATGCCCACATGAGCCTTTGGGGGGACATGCAGACACAAGCCATAATACCTCCCTATTCCCTGAGACACAATAATATTGAAATGTGGCTAATTAGTAATCCCAAAATGACCCATCAGTGGTCAGTGAGAGGGAAAGTCTCCCATCTCCCACTTTACATCAATAACTTGAAATGATTAGATTAGAAAAAAGGCACATGAAAGTCAAGAAGGGGTGAAAGCCAGGCCTCTGGCACCAAACTTTTAGCCTAGTTTTGAATACAAAAGAGTTCTTGAAGGAAAGTGAAACAGTCTTATTGCTGATGCGAAGAAAGGGTCCTCTGGATAGATCAACCGCAGGATTTTCCTTAACCAAAATGTCATCTAGAGTGACTCTCTTCACTTCTTTTGAGGGTGAGAGATGAGGGAGCTGTAAAAGAAAAGTCTGAAGCCAGCAGAGGCTGGTCATGCTGTTTAAGGGTAGAAACCATCTCCACAACACAAAAGCGCAAGGTGAAGAAGCAAGTGCTGATGCAGAAGCTTCCGCAAGTTATCCAGAAAATCTAGCTAAAATAATTGATGAACATGGCTACATTCAACAACAGATTTTGTGTGTGTGGTACAGTACTGGGGAATGAATCCTGGTCCTTTGCACTGAGCTATATTTCCAGCCCTTTTATTTTTTTATTTTGAGACATGATCTTGATTAGTTGATAAGTTGTCCAGGCTGGGCTCAAAATTGCTATCCTCCTGCCTCAGCCTCCTAAAGTGCTGCGATTACAGACATGTGACACCATACCAGCTTAACGACAGAATTTAAATATAGACAAAACAACCTTATGCTGGAATACAATGCCATCTAGGTCTTTCATACCTGAAGAAGAGAGTCAATGATTGGCTTTAAAGTTTCAAAGGACAGGTTGACTCTCATGAAATGTTAATGCAGTGGTAAATTCAAGTTGTAGCCAATGCTCATTGCCATTCTGAAAATTCTAGGTCTCCTAAGAATTATACCAAATCTACTCTTCTTGTGCTCTATAAATGGAGAAACAGAGACTGGATGATAATACATAGGTTTACCATATAATTTACTAAATATTTGAAGCCTATCATTGAGGCCCACTGCTCAGAAAAAGGATTTCTTTCAAAATATTACTGCTCACTAACAGTACACTTACTTGGTCATCCAAGGGCTTTAATAAGGAGGTGAGATTCATGTTGCTTTTATGCCCACTATTACAACATCCATTTACAGCCTGTATTAGTCACTTTCTTCTTGATGGGACAGAATACCCAGCTTAAAGAAAGAGAGGTTTGGGCTGGTGAGATAGCTCAGTGGCATAAGCCCCTGCCTGGCAAGTGCGAGATCCTGAGTTTGACTCCCGGTACCCAAATACATAAAAAGGGCCAGTGATATCGCTCAGCAGCATGGGCGCCTGCTGGCGTGCGAGGCCCTGAGTTCGACCCCTCGTACCCACAAAAAAAAAAAAAAAAGAAAAAGGGGTTTATTTTGCCTCACAGCTTCAATCCAAGGCAGGAACATTATGGCTGAAAGACATGATGGAAGAACGCTGCCCAACCCATGGCAGCCAGGAAGCAGACAGCTGGAAGGAACTGGGAGCAAAAATATACCCTTCCAGGTTACAACCCCAGTGATCCACCTCCTCATGCCCCACCTGCAAGCAGGTGCTGCCACTTCACAGTACATTTAGCTACTGAACTCAGCAATGGATGGATCCACTAATGAGTATAGCAGCCCCATAATTTAATCACCTTCAAACACATGGGATTTTGGGAGGATGTTTTATATAACACTATAACACAGCCCAAGGATCAAGCAGTAATTTGGACTTTCTTAATACTTAAATATATATTTCATAGATAGCAATTCCTCTGATGGGACTTGGCAAAATAAATTGAAAGCCTTGGAATGGGCTCATTTTTCTAGATGCCATGAAAAACATTCATAATTAGTAGGAGATTGAAATACCAACATTAACAGGATTTTGAAAAAATATTGATTTCAATCTTTATGGATGACTCTGAGGTGTCAATTCTTCCATGGAGGAAGTAATTAGAAATATAAGAATAGTGGGAGAACTAGAATTAGAACTGGAGTCTGAAGATGTGACTACATAGATATAATCATATGATGAGGAGTGGATGAAGAGTTGCTTCTTATTGATGAGTCGAAGAAGTATTTCTTCAAGAAAGTATCTCCTCCTTGTAAAATGCTGTGAACACTGGTGAAATAACAGTGAAGGCTTTAGAATATTACATAGACGAAGCTGATAAAGCAATGGCAGGATTCGAGAGGATTGACTCCAATCTGGAAAGAAGTTCTACAGTGGATACAATGCTATCAAGCAGTTTCACATTTTCCAGTGAAATAATTCATGAAAGGAAGAGTCAATCCATGAGGCAAACTTCATTATTTCAGAAAATTGTCACAACTACCTCACCCTTCAGCAACCACCACCCTAATCAGTCAGGAGCTATCAACATCAAGATCCTCTACCAATTAAAAGATTATAACAAACTGGAGACTCAGAGGATCATTAGCAATTTAGCAATAAAGCATTATCAAATTAAATTATGTACATTGGTTTTTAGACACAATGTTATTGCACACTTAATAGATTATAGTATAGTACAAGCATAACTTTTATATGCACTAGAAAACAAAAGAGTTTATGTGACTCATTTTATTGCTGTATTAGCATTATTATGGCAGCCTAGAAGCAAACAAGCAATATGTCGAAGGAATGCCTGTATGTGTAAAAGGATGGAAGAGGTACAGGTTAAAAAGCAAGTTAAAGAAAGGTGTCAGTGAAGATAAAAGAAATGGCACATCATTAAAACTGGGATACGAATTATAGGCTTAGCTCTCTAGGCAATAGCAAGCATTTTTCTTCTTCTTGTTTGGTTTTCCTCAACAGAATGATGAAATGATCAATGGTTGATGTAAAAGTGCCGTGATATAAAAACTGGTAAAGTGAAAGAATTTAAGTAGGGAGATCATTCATGGGCCCATTCAGTAATCTAAGTGAAAAATAAATATACCAAAAAGAGAGAATAAAATGAATTCAAGCAATCATTTATAGAACACTAATTTAAAACGTTAGAGTTAGAACACCTTTATAGCGAGAGGTTTTGAATACCAGAGGGATGTCTTAGTTACTTTCTCATCGCTGAGACATAATACCTGACACTTGCACATGGAAGTAGGAAAGATTTATTTTGGCTCACGATTTTCAGAGGTTTCAGTCTATAGTCAGCTAGCTCCAAGGCAGGGCAGCATGACAGAGGGGCATTGCAGAGAAGAATTTCCTTATGGTATGGTTAGCAGGAAGCAGAGAGGGATTGAGAGAGAGGGAGGGAGACACACCCTACAAGGCCACACCCACAGTGACCCACCTCCTCCAAACAGGTTTCACCTTCAATGTCACATTTTACTACAAACTGATCAGTGGACTGATCCATTGATAATTATCACTCCATGATCCAATCACCTCCAGAAAGCACTACTTGTGAATGCATGGGGCTTTTGAGCAACATTCAGATATAAACCGTAACAAGGGATAACTAAAATTTTGAACCTGGACAACTTGGGGAATGACGATAACATTGACATAAATGTGAAAATCTGTGGAGCTTTTGTTTCTGAATTTTTTGGTAGGAGACATAATAGAAGCTTATTTTGGAATGCTAGTTTTTAAGTGTAGACAACTTTTACTGGAATGTCCAGCAATCAATAGTAAATTTGGAACTATAGTTTGGAAGTTAATTGCTGCTGTAGAGTGAATTAGGGTATTATGATATTGTAGAAAAATAATGGAGATTTGAAAAATACATTATGTATATTATATGTGAGGAAGGAAGAGAAAACTGGTGAAAAAATAAAGAGAAATCAGGTTTGTGAGTTGTGAGAGCAAACTAAGTTAGTTTAGTTGCAGGATGTTTGTGTAAGATGAATGTTCAAAAGCAATGGAGAGTAAATAGTGTCAAATCTTCCAGAAAATTCAAATTAAATAACTGACATCAAGTTATTAGATTTGTTGACTAGATGTTAAGAAATGAATAGCTGTATGTTAACCTACATGAAATTTTAAACTGTCAGCAGAATTTACCATTGTACCTAATCTTTGTATCCATTTGAGAGATAATGGTCAGACCATCTTGCAGACAAGAAAAATACAGTGATACTTCCTTTCCTGAACTTAAATTCTCTCCATGATTCTGGTTGCAAACCAAATTGGCCAAGAACTGAATCAAATTCAATGGTTAGGATCGACCTTATGGGGAAATTTGATTCAGTTTTCATCTAATTTGTTTTGCGACCAGAATCAGGAAAGGAATTAAGTTCACAAAACAAGGCAGCACTGTATATTAATTTAACTAATTTCAAGGCAAATTTTCTCTTTTCCTAAATATTGATAAGATTTCAAATCTTCTCAAAGCCGAAATGAATTTTGATTTATAATTTTGTATTTAAAAAACTGATATTTTGGTATTATATTACTCAATTACATTTTAAATGAGTTTTATTAACATTAAAAATAAGATCTTTTGTCATAACTGAAATTATACCTTTTCAATTTTCAAAGAAATTGCATAGTCTTATTATATAAATGCCTATATTTACATTTGAGCCTCAGAGTGTTAAACTTCTTTATTTCCAGAGACTATTGAAGAGCTTGAATCTTCCCTGATGTATGGTTCTCAGGCATAAGACCATCTTGAAAACATCTGGACTTCACAGAAACCACAGGGTAACCAATAATCCTTCCAGACCTAAAACAACCACATTCTTATCAAAGTAAAATGAATTTCCTAGAAATGTTTGAATTTACTACAGCTACAACTAAAACATTAAAAAATAGCCTTATTCCTAATACATATATTTGATCTTTGTATACATTTGGGAAAAGGTCAAGTAAATCTTTGAATCCCTAAAGATTAAAAACTTGCTTTTACCCAGAGACGGAATTTAGGAAGAACTTGATAGGCTGACAAAAGACAACATTTTGGTAGCATGTAATTGTAACTGAATATCAGTGGAAATTTAGAAAGTGTAACAGGAATTTTTTTTTGCCTGTAATTTACAACTAGCATCCTTTCATGTCTTATTTGTGCTTCCTTATAAAGCAGGAGTATATTTGGATGTTAGTCAGCTCATAATACATATCATTGTAAGGTAGGAAAAGGAGAAAAATCAGTATAATTGTGAGAAATAATATCTGAGACTCCAATTTTAGTAAATCCCACAAAAAATTTGCAATCAGATTTTGTGGGAGATTTCTTCTGTAAGCAGGCCCTGATTTCGCTTGGACTCAGCCTACGTTGAAGTCATAAGGCAAACATATGTTCCACAACTCCAATTTGATATAAACTTTAGTATTTCCCTATGGTGGCAGGAGAGCTGTCAGGGCAAAGGGCTGATTCAGCAAATTTGTAAGAAACAAGGCTAGGAGTTCCCATTCAAATTGAATCAGAACTTGATGAAAAGAAGTTCACAAGACAAAAGTTTGAGGACAATAAAAACTGACACAGATACAGGGCTGTAGATATCAAAGGGGCATCTCATTCTGGGCCAATACCACCTGGCCTGCTAGCAAGCCCATTACTGCCAACATAGTAGGACTCTCAGAATCAGGAACCTTACTTTATTTCTTATTGCAGGATCATAGGTAAGTCCATTCCTGGCTAAACTTGGTTTACTTAAATCCAAAATTGAGATAAAATAACTGATCTTGTTTATTTGGGGGATTGTCCTGAAACAACAAAGAAGTGGTGTGGGGTACTTCTTGGATACTGTCTTCTTCATAAATATGATCTTTATCTTTGTGCACATTTATTCATATCATAGCACTGCTGAGACAGGTCTTGGCATGAGGAAGAACACAAGGGAAGACTCAGAAATCTTAGATTTGAGTAATGACTGATTCAAGAACTAGTACAATGGGCCAGTTGTTTTGGGAGGTACATGGGATGTAGAGATGGAAAACCACTGGGTTTTCTTCATCTTTAGGATGAAAAGTGTGGACTAGATAATAACCACTAATACCTAGAGTAATATCATGCAAGAGTTGTTCTAAAGCCCTGCCCTGTGGGATGAGAGCTGAGTCATATGGTTTGTTTTAGTCAATAAAACCTGAGTGGAGGTGATGTATGCTCCTTCTCTGAAGAAATGCTAAGGGCTACTGTGGGGTTACCTTCCTCTCCCTTTCATGCTTCTCACCCTTGTGGGAGGATATATTAATCCCCACCCCCAGAAAAAAAGCCTAATGTATGTGTGACTTGAACAGGGAATACATGTGCTTTTTCTAAGGCCCTGAGGTTTTAGAATTATTACATTCTGTACAATAATCAAGCTTACGCAACAAAGAAGGGAGTTTTTTTTTTTTTTTTTTTAATAACACTAAACTTCATCAACTTGAGATACTGGAATTTAAGTCTATATTCTTCTTGTATGTGTATGCTGTGATCAAATATCTCTCTTCTTTACAAAACAATTATCATTCCAAAATGCTGGAATTACACAAATACAAAAAGTTACATGATTATCATCAGTGCATACCACGTGACTGCTGCTTTTAGAGAACACGGTTGTCTCTGTTAACTTCTTAAGCAAGCATACTTTCAAAAGATTATCCAACCTAGCCATATTTCCTAGTAATTCAGACTTTCTAACATGAAGACACAGATCAAGTTCAGGATCTCAAACGGAATGAAATCATGACAACTTCAATCATGACTTTTGAAATACTAGTGCATATCCATGAATATTGCACTGATATAATTCATATGATGGAGCAAAAATGAAGTGCAGCAGACAACTGTCCTTAGCACACTAATGTGTTTCTTTCATGGCCATATTCCACTTTATTTTTTGAAACATCTGTTCAATTATTTTCAGTGATGTGAACACGGGTCTGTAATTTCTGTATAATTAAAAAGCTTTGCTCAAACACCGAACAGTTTAGGTCTTGAGCCTATTCAAAAGTGGTTTTTGTTTGTTTGTTGCTATTGTTGTTTGTGAGACAGGGTCTCACTATGTAGTTCAGGCTGGCCTTGAATTCACTGTGCAGTCCATCCTGGCCTCAAAGTCACTGTGATCCTCCTGCCTCAGCCTCCCAAGTGCTGGGATTACAGGTATGCACCATCACCCCTGGCCTTGAAAGTGGTTTTAGAAGACTCAATTTTTAAATAAATAAGGTAAATTTCTAAAGCTGACATGGCAGATGCCTATGGAATGAAAAGTTTAATTTAATGAGTAGCCTGGAATGGAACGAGAGTAGGGTGAACTTTAAAAATTATCAAATTGGATACAAATTGGCATTCACAAATTCAAAATTATGATGGTCTCCCCCATGCACTGCTGTGCTCTTGCGTTGCTAATTCCTCGCAGTTTATTTTCCTTTTGGATGCTTTTCCAGTAAAGCTAACAAAAAACAAAACACAATAAAATGGTCTCCAACATACTAAACAGCTGTCTCCAACATCAGAAGACATCAGAAAAGACCCTGAAGAGTTACCTAATCCCAAAGGAAGATCTTAGTTACGTGGAGAAGTGCTTGCAGAAGAGACCTTGGAAATTTCAGAGAGTGGAATTTTATTGTCAGAACTTTCAATAAAAGTGCAGCCACAGATCCTGGGAGCATTAAATAAAAATTACCAACAAGCTGTCTTACCTGTGTGCACTCCAGTGAAAGGAAGGGCAAACATGAGCAAGTAGCACTTGTACATCAGTCAAAATTCTGACAGCTGCCCTGTGAAGTTTGACGAGCTGCCATGTGCTAGACTACCTAAGATACTCTTAACTGAACCATAAAAAGACAAATAAATTAGTAATTGTATCCCTCCTGTCAATGTCCTTTTTCGTGAACTTCTCAAGCTGTTGAGTAACATTGTCGAGAGTGATTTATCAATATATTCTTAGCTTCCTTAGAAAAGACAGATACACTTGATTTTTTCCAAATTGTATTTTGAACTGACTTAAGAAAATGATACAGATATTTGCCAAATTCTAGGCTTTTTTTTTTTCTCCCAGCTCTGCCCCCTCCCATTAGGACATCAAACCAATAAGATTAACATAATCTTTCTTAGAATTGACTGCTCTTTTTTAATAGATCCCATGATAGACATGTGTAAAAATCAATAACAGGCTCCTCATTTGTCAAAGCTAATGACTAAACTCATTTTGAAGTTCAATAGTGGTTACTGAAGAGTGGCCACACATTATATATCTAATTCTGTATGTCTTTCTGTTTATTTTGCAGAAGAACAGAGAAAAAAGAATTCTTTGTTGCTTAAAGCACACTATGAAGGCTTGTGTCTCTATTTTATTTTTACATATTCATTTTTCCTTCAAACTATGTCTTTCTTGATTGTACAAGCTAATGAGAAGAAAAGGAAAATGAATCTGCTAAAATTTGCAACATGCTCCTCACTTTTCTTAACAGATTTAATTGTAAGCTCCTTCAATTACATTCTCAACTCCTTGAGGTTGTGGAGCATGTCTTACATATCTTTAATATCCCAAGAGACACTAACATGGTGATTGGATCACAGGTTAGCATGAAATAAAGGTTTGGTTGAATTAAACAGAATTAAATTATCCAACATCTTGGAGCACAGCATGGCAGTTATCTTGGACCAGATATTCCTAGCCAGTGTAAAATGCAAAAGATACAACTTTCAGGCAGACTCCTCCTTGATAAAGATGCTCTGTGTCCCGGGTGGTTTAAGCAGTCTTTGCTTCTGAGATGTTCCTCCTCCCTGTCCTAACACCTGCAAAAGGAGTGAGAACTGACAGGTGTTGGTATAAAGTCCTCCTATCTTTCAAACATCCTCTGATGATAAGTAAACCTCCAGCCAAGAATCATAAAATCCAGAAAAAGGATGAGGATGAAATTATTGGACTCGCTGAGATTCAGTTTTAAAATTATTACTAACAAAAGCACTATTTTATGTTTATATAATGCTTACGTTTTGCACAACTTCATACACAGTATCTCATTTTCTAACTTCAAAGCAGAACACTTAACATACTTCCCTAGAAATGCCAAATTATGGTTTGCTATTCTGTATTTCCCGTTTCATCAGTGAATCACCTTTTTTCTGGGCTCCAGGTTGTATATTGTATTGCATGCCCATTGGACATGGCCATCTCTTAGAATCAATAGGTCAGACACAATTTGAAACTCCCTAGGTAACGGATTTTAAAAACTGCTTAAGGGTGGGGGAGACAGACAGCAGAAAAGGAATCCGAAGGAACAATAACTGAAGTGGAGGGATAGTCATGATGGGAACTGCAGAACTCCTGCTCTTTATAATAGCTTCTCAGGGGAAAAGCTGCCCTTTGTGAGCTGGAGGTGTCCTGGGAATAGAGAGCCACTTCTGCTCCACTCTTTTGATGAACCTTATCTGTGCAGTTCCCCTTGAGAGCTGAAGGGAGAGGGGAAGAGTTTAAAGACTTTTGAAAATTTTGGGTTCCAAAGGGAGGAAAGCCCAGCACTCAGCTTGTTCCTTTGGATTGTCTCTTGTGAAGGGGAGGGTATTCTTTCAAATTTAGGAGCTTCTCAGAGCTCACAGATTCTGACAGCTGATCTGAGCTGGGTGCCTGAGTTTATTCTTGCCAGGGGAGTCAGGGAGCAATAAGTGAAAAGACTGTTGAATTAATTAAATACAAAGTATAAAAACAAAACTGCTTGCCTCAAACATAAATACCACAATGTGAACATATTTTCAACTACAGCTGTGCAAAGAGTTTGTCAAAGCATCAGTCATTAAATAATAAGTAGCATAAATCATTTTGACTTCAGAATAAAGCATTTGTTTGACTTTTAAATGATATTTAGAAGCTCAAAGTATCTCCTGGCTTTATCTCTCTCATCGTTAAAAGAATATGAGGATGGCAAATTCAGAGAAGCAAGTGAAACTTACTGTCTTACATCATAACTATGTGGCATATTTGAAACAAAATATGATTTTTTTGTTCTATTCATAGAATTTTCAAAGCTCTGATTATCCAGTAGAATATGACAAGCAATCTTTAGCCATACCTTATCAAAGATTAGGCTGTTTTAAGGTACAAAAAAATTTAGTTTCTAAAGAAAAGCAGTGTCATGTATCAGTATCTCTCATGTTAATTGTGCATGTGTCTTTTTAAAAACTACAGTGACACCCTCCCAATGGTTCATCCAACACCAGTCTATTTCATGCTTGTAGTATTCGCTCAGTGTGGGGTGGTGCTCATTGGAGTCACATAGAGGTCCAGGCTGATAGAAGCCAGTGTAACACTTATTATCATGACAACTGAGTCATAGAATAGAGATAAAGAGACTCGTCCTCTGGCCATTAATGATTCCATCTAGAAATGACATGTGTTCAGTTCACTTTCTTTTCAGTTACTAAAGCATGTTTATATCTACTTATTTAAAAAGCTTCACAGTAGATCCATCATTTATATACCCTTTTTAAGTATTGAATGTTTTTTCTTTGGTGTTTACAGAATTACAGACTATCACCTCAAAATATCTCACATCTTCATTTGCCATCTATTTCCATTTTTATCCTATAGCCAGGCAACCAAAAGTGTACTTTCTATCTCTGCTTTCTCAGGGCATTTACAATAATTAAAATTACAAAAGTACTTGAAATCTTTCGTGGGATTTCTTTCTCTTAGTCTCATTGTTTGGAGATGCTTTGTGTTTATAGTACCTATCTGTAGTTACTATTTTTGGTTCTGGGTAGTATCTATTGTGCTACTACATCACATTTTGTTTTTACTTTGGGCAGTAGATGGGCATTAGGACTAGTTCAACTTTTAAGCTATTGCAAGTAACGCTGCTATATTTTCATACATGTTATTGTATATTGTATATTCACTCTTTGTGTGTGTGTGTCGTTTTGGACATTGAACCCAAGGCTCCGTGCGTGCTGTGAAAACATTCTACTATTGAGCAACATCTCCAGCCCAAAATATTCACTTTTTGAAAAGATTTACTTAATAGTATGATTAGATGGAGACATTTTCATTATCCATTGATTCCTTTTGCCACCACTGTCTTGAGAGTTGTTCAAATAAGTGCTAAGGTAGAAGTCACTATTCCACTCATCTAGGTGCCTGTATTTATCCCAATACCTTCTTGTTTGATTACTACATCTTTGGAGTATAATCTGAAGTCAGGTTATTATGCCTCCTGATTTGTTCTTTATATTCAAGACGGTTTTGTCTATTCAGGGTTTTTTATGGTTTCATATACATTTTATGATTGTTTTTCTAGTTCTTTGAATAATTTCACTGATATTTTGATGTGGAGTGTACTATCAAAATATCTATAGAGAGTTTTGGATAGTGTGGACAATTTAACAATATTTGATTGCTTTAATCCATAAACCCAGGATGTCTTTCCATTTTGTTCCTGTGTCCTTTTTAATTTCTTTCATCAATATTTCATAAAATTCATTGTAGAGACATTTTGCTTCTTTGATTAGATTTATTCCAAGTTTTTGAAGCATTATTCACAATAGCCAAGAGCTGGGAAACAACCCAAGTGTCCATCAACTGATGATTGGATAAAGAAAATGTGGTTCACATACCCAATGGAATACTGTTCAGCCATAAAAGGAGTGAAATTCTGCCATTTGCTATGTGGATTGAAGTGGAGACCATTATGCTACATGAAATAAACCAGAAACCAAAAAGACAAATCCCATATGCTATCACTCAAATGTGGAATCTAAAACTGTTAACCTCGTACGAGTCCAGAGTAGAAAGGGGGAAATCAGAGGGTGGGGACATTGGTGGCATTGGAGAGATGGGAAAAGGTTGATCAATGGGTATTAAGTTACAGTTAGATAGGAGGAAGAAGTTCTCTTGTGTTAGTTCATAGTAGGGTGACTATAAATTATAGTGCACTGTACATTTCAAAAAGCAAGAAAAGCCAGGTGTGGCGATGCACAGCTGTAATCCCAGCACTCTGGGACATTGAGGCAGGAGAATTGAAAGTTCAAGCCCAGGCTGAACAATTTAGCAACTTAGCAAGACTGTTTCAAAAAGTAAAAATATAAAAAAAGACTGTGGATGTAGCTCAGGGCAAAGGTTCAGTCTCCAGTACCCCAAGGCTAAACAGCTAGATTAAAGAATTTTTAAAGTTTTACCATAAAGAAATGATAATTGTTTGAGGGCATAGATGTGTTAAACTTAATGTAAACATAGATAATATATACATGTATGAAGACATCACATGTTACACTGTTAGCAAGTGCAAATTCTACGTTTTTATGTGCCAGGTAAAAATAATTTTAGTCAATTAATTAATTTAAAAAAAAGAACCCGCTGCACACTCACATTAGGACCCTTTCTGACTGTTAACATTTTCTCTGAGAAGAGTCTAAGTAATGTAATACCTAATAAGGGACAGTGGAAAAGAAAATTGGGAAAGGGCGGAAGCCATAGCTAAGATGGAATTTTCCTGCAGATATGCATTGGAATATGTATACAACACAATATCTCTGGATTGCTTAGAAAATTTTGGTGCCACCTACATTTTTCATTAGAGGTTTTTGTGGGTATACACTTTGTGAGGAACTCTAATGGGTAGTGGCTTTCATGTCAGGGTGCGTGAGATGGACTTTTGGCCTATGTACAAAGCATCCATCTGCCATTCGCCCTTCTTGCTGGTGCCTAGAGTTACTCCCTCAATCACTGCTTGCACTTGAGGAAAGATGACTCCACCCCCAGTAAATCCCATTTTCCCATGCATATTCATTGCTTCCTGTCCATATTCACATAAACTTAGCTGATGCAATCAGGATGAAATTTAGGAATTGTGCCAAAAATTTGAGAAGAAAACTCTCTCTATATGGATTTCAGTGAGGAAGAAGGCAGCCTTGTTTGCATTTTCTCACTGTGAGGGAGCAGACCAATGACACTGATAATGTGAACAGTAGGTCATGAACATGACAAAATTGTGACAATAAACTAAGCAATCCTTACATTTCAATTTCATTTGCCAGTTAAAGTCAGTAAAATTCTTTTAATGTAGCCTCTTATTATTTGGGTTGAGATTTTTACTTTATTGCTCAAAACAAAGATTCCAAACTAGCATTTCATATTTGGAGTAAAACTAAATGTAGGAGGCAGAATGGCAGAGTCCCCGGGGACACTGGAATTGTAAATTTTCAAAATTAGAAGATATCATAGGCTGTGGAATTGTCTGGAATTAGAAACAATTATACCCTGGAATCCACAGGGCAAGAAAATCCTCTCTGATATGTAACGTTCAATTTTTTTCCATAATGTTATAATTAACATGTAGTGGACAACGAAGAGCAGAAAATACTTTGGCCTATCTCTCTGATACTTGGGGAGATGTGCCCTTTGATCCTGTATATCACTGAGATTTTCTAAATTGAGACAATCAGAATGTACCTTTTTGACAGGGTTTTTTTTTTTTTTTCTCCCCACTGGTTCACTAAATGAGCCTCCTTTTCCTCTACTTATAGCAGAATCCTATGCACATATCTATAATAGCATTTAACACAGTGTACAAATTGTATGTTTATTTTCTTGTCATATAAATATACTGAGAACAAAGATTATAACTAAGATTATAACTTTGTCTTTGAGAACACAGATTAATAACAATACTTTTTATATATTTAGAAACAGTACTAGGAGTCAACGGAGTACGCAGTACATTCGCTTTACATGAGTCTCACACTTATATTTTCCCTTCAAAACCATAGATTTTTATTTTATAATGGGAAGAAACAGTCCAAAAACCTATGATTTATAAAGCCAATATTGTTTTACTTTGCCTAATCACTGCTAAGTCTGGATAAACGATGAAAAAATTTAATTTATAGTCATCCAACAATTATTTGAGAAGTTTATGACTTGAAGCACCAAAATTCTGAAGAGAAAGAGAAATTCACTGAGATATTCCCACTATCATGCTTGCTTTTTTTTCTCCTTGGTATATAAAACAATTCTTAAGTAGGTCAAGGACAAAGGTCAGAAAAGAATAGTAGCTAAAAGGAGAAGTCTAAGCAAACTTTTGATGATGTCACAGTACTGAGGAGATGAAAGTCACAGTTTAGACATTCTAAAATAGCCAGGGTTTTACCTGGATCCAGGATCCAAAGAGAGGTAGAAATAGGTGAACCAGACACTTGATATCAGTTTCCCTGTTGAAGAATTTGACAAATCTTAAGTTGTGGGGTAAAAGAGGTAATGAGAAAGCCAATAGAGCTTATGGTAGTTCTCAGTGTTTGAAGAGAAAATAGTAAGTTCAGGACCCAGCAAAGTGGACCTGGTATATAACTGACTAATATGTTCAAAAACATGTGTGAAGTAATAAGGAATTTCATCAGATAATTATAATGTAGTGAAAATTACAATCTTAGGATGTGAGTTTTATATCAGATCGAATAAAGAAAAAGGAATATAAAATATAATACTGATGCACTGATGGTTTAAAAAAATGGAAGGTAAGAAAATGACAGTAGAGACAGTTGGAACACTTTTTAGAACAGTCTGACCTATACTCAACAATAGCTTTATTTTATTTTATTTTTTTGTAGGTACTGGGGGTCGAACTAAGGACCTCGCAAGCCAGCAGGTGCCCATGCCTCTGAGCGATATCACCGGCCCTCAACAATAGCTTTAAAATATAGAACTATAATTGCATATAAAAGAAAAGGAGGGCCGGTGATATAGCTCAGCAGCATAAGCACCTGCCTGGCAAACGCAAGGTCCTGAGTTCGACTCCCGGTACCCGCATAAAAAAAAATAAGAAAAAGAAAAGGAATGGGTAGAAGCAATTTTTTTTTCCTGTCCATATTCCTTTTATTTCTTTTTTTTTTTATTTTAAAGAGAAGAAAAAACAAAACAAATCAAAAGAAGAACAAATTTTCAAAACAACATAATAGGAGGGTAACAATGGTTAATACATTACGTATTACTATCTTTAAGTTAGTTATTCAGGATACCAGACATTAGCATTCAATTGTCCAAACATTATTGTCACAAACCTTACTCTTCAATGAACTAAGTAAAATTGGTAGTGTATCTATCTTAACCATCTTATATATATATATATATACAATTTTTTTTCCCTTTCCCTTCTTTCTTTTCCCTATTCCAGTCTTTCTTTCCCTTTGACCAGTTTCTTTTTGATTCACCATGTCTATTGTACATTTTGGATCCCATTTACTCTTTCAGTTTCTCATACTAGAGAGACAATACGATGCTTACACATGTGCTTCTGGTTTATTTCACTTATGAGTATTTTCTCGAGTTGCATCCATTTACCTATAAAAGTCTCCAGTTTATCCTTCTTTATGGCTGAATAGTACTCCATTGTATAAAAATACCACATCTTTCTTATCCATTCCTCAGTTGATGGGCATTTGGGTTGTTTCCAAGATCTGGCTATTACAAATTGTGCTGCTATAAACATGGGTGCACATATATCGCTGTGGTACGATGTTTTTAATTCTTCTGGGAAGATGCCCAGAAGGGGAATAGCTGGGTCAAATGGGACCTCCAACCCTAGTTTTTTGAGGAATCTCCACACTGACTTCCACAGTGGCTGTACCAGTCGACACTCCCACCAACAGTGAAGAAGGGTTCCTTTTTCCCCACATCCCCTCCAGCATTTGTTATTAGTTGATTTCTTTATAGTAGCCATTCTTTCTGGGGTGAGATGGTATCTCAGTGTTGTTTTAATTTGCATCTCTCGAATGACTAGTGATGTTGCACATTTTTTTGTATATTTATTTGCCATTAGTATTTCTTCATCTGAGAAATGTGTATTCATCTCAGATGCCCATTTTTGGAGTGGGTCTTTAAATTTGGGAGGTCTGATTTTTTTGAGTTCTTTATATGTTCTCGATAGTAATCCTTTGTCTGAGGAACAGCTGGTAAACATTTTTTCCCACATTGTGGGTTGTCTCTTCACTCTGTTGGTGGTTTCTCTTGCTGTGCAAAAGCTTTTTAATAAGATGAGATCCCAGTTATTGATTCTTTGGGATAGTTCCCGTGCGGTTGAGTTTTTATTCATAAAGTCTTTGCCTACACCAATGTCTCCAAGGGTTTTACCTATCCTACCTTCCAGCAGATTTAATGTTTCTGTTTTAATATTTAGATCTCTGATCCATTTTGAATTTAGTTTAGTGCATGGTGAAAGATATGGGTCTAGTTTTAATCTTCGGCATGTGTAGAGCCAGTTTTTCCAGCACCATTTATTAAAGAGGCTATCTTTCTTCCAGCGAATGTGTTTGGCACCTTTGTCAAAGATAAGGTGGCTTAGTATGTCTGGGGTTGTTTCAGCATCTTCTAATCTGTTCCACTGATCTTCAGGTCTGTTTTTTTGCCAGTACCACACTGTTTTTATCACAGTAGCTTTATAGTATAATTTCAAGTCAGGGATTGTGATGCCCCCTGCCTTGCGTTTGTTGCTCAGAATTGCCTTTGCTATTCTAGGTCTCTTCTGATTCCAAATGAATTTTAGGATTGTTTTCTCTAGTTCTGTGAGATATGCTGTTGGAATTTTAATTGGAATTGCATTAAATTTGTATAACAATTTTGGGAGTATGGCCATTTTCACTATATTGGTTCTTCCTATCCAGGAGCAAGGGATATCTTTCCATTTTCTGATATCCTCTTCAATCTCCTTTTTCAGAGTACTGTAGTTTTCAGTGTATAGGTCTTTTACATCCTTTGTGAGGTTGATTCCTAGGTATTTCATTTTTTTGGATGTTACTGTGAAAGGTATTGTTTCCCTAATTTCTCTTTCAGTAAGTTTGTTATTTGTGTACAGGAAGGCTATTGACTTCTGAGTATTGACTTTGTATCCAGCTACACTACTGAATTTGCTTATTAAATCTAGCAGTTTTTTAGTGGAGTTTTTGGGGTCTTCTGTGTAGAGTATCATGTCATCTGCAAATAATGATAATTTAACTTCTTCCTTTCCAATCATTATTCCCTTTATTTCTTTCTCTTGTCTAATTGCTCTGGCTAAAGTTTCCAGAACTATGTTGAATAAGAGTGGGGACAGTGGACATCCTTGTCTTGTTCCTGATTTTAGAGGGAAGGCTTTCAGTTTTTGGCCATTTAGTATAATATTGGCTGTTGGTTTGTCATAGATAGCTTTTACCAGGTTGAGATAAAGACCCTCTATTCCAATTTTCTGTAGGGTTTTTATCATGAAAAGGTGCTGGACTTTGTCAAAAGCTTTTTCTGCATCTATTGAGATGATCATGTGATTTTTGTCTTTGGTTCTGTTAATATGGTGTATTACATTTATTGATTTACGTATGTTGAACCATCCCTGCATCCCTGGGATGAATCCAACTTGGTCATGGTGTATTATCTTCTTGATGATTTGTTGGATTCTGTTTGCCAGTATCTTATTAAGGATTTTTGCATCTATGTTCATTAGGGAGATTGGCCTGTAGCTCTCTTTCTTAGTTGGGTCCTTCTCTGGTTTTGGTATCAGGGTAATGCTTGCTTCCAGGAATGAATTTGGGAGTATTGCTTCTCTTTCAATTTCATTAAAAAGTTTAAGAAGTAGTGGCATTAAGTCTTCTCTAAATTTCTTGTAGAATTCGGCAGTGAGGGCCGGTGAGACGGCTCAGCGGCTTAAGCGCCTGCCTTGCAAGCGCGAAGGCCCGAGTTCGACTCCCGGAACCCACATACGAAAAAGGGGCCGGTGATATCGCTCAGTGGCACGGGCGCCTGCTGGCGCGTGAGGTCCTGAGGTCGTCCCCCCGGTACCCACAAAAAAAAAAAAAAAAAAAAAAAAAAAAAAAAAGAATTCGGCAGTGAATCCATCAGGGCCTGGGCTTTTCTTTGTTGGGAGGTTTTTAATTACATCTTCAATTTCATTGGTTGATATTGGTTTATTTAGGATTTTTAAATCTTGATTCAGCTTTGGTAATTCATATGAATCTAGGAATCTGTCCATCTCTTCTGCATTTTCCATCTTAGTAGAATATAGATTTTTAAAATAGGTATAGATGATCTTCTGGATTTCTGCAGGGTCCGTCGTGATACCACCCTTTTCATTTTCAATTTCATGGATTTGAGTCTTTTCTTTTCTTTTTTTAATAAGGTTGGATAAGGGTTTGTCAATCTTATTTATTCTTTCAAAGAACCAACTTTTTGCTTCATTGATTCTTTGTATTGTTTTTTTAGTCTCCAATACATTAATTTCTGCTCTGATCTTTGTAATTTCCTCCCTTGTACGGGCTTTTGGCTTAACCTGCTCTTCTTTTTCTAGAAGTTCGAGGTTCGCCATTAAGTTGTTTATTTGCGCTTGCTCTATTTTCCTAATATAAGTATTTAATGCTATAAATTTCCCTCTTAGGACTGCTTTCATTGTATCCCATAAGTTTCGGTATGTTGTACTGTCATTATCATTCAGTTCTAGAAATTGTCTAATTTCTTCTTTAATTTCATCGGTGACCCATTGGTTGTTCAGGAGGGTGCTGTTTAATTTCCATGTGTTTAGGGAGTATTTGTGATTTCTTTTGCCATTGATTTCCAATTTCATTGCACTATGGTCTGATAATATGCATGGGATAATTTCAATTCCTTTGCATTTACTTAAGCAGGTTTTATGAGCTAGTATGTGGTCTATTTTGGAGAACGTCCCATGTGCAGCTGAGAAGAATGTGTATTCTGATGTTGTGGGGTGGAACACTCTGTAGACATCTACTAAGTCCATTTGTTCCAAAGTTTGGTTCAGTTCTATTATTTCATTATTGATTTTCTGTCTAGTTGATCTGTCCTTTTGTGACAGTGGAGTATTGAGATCTCCCAATATAATTGTATTAGTGCTTATTTGATTTTTCATGTCCTTTAGTACTTTTTTTTTTATAGTTGGGTGCATTGGTATTTGACGCATATATATTTATGATCGTTATCTCTTCCTCTTGGATTGTTCCCTTTACAAGGATGTAATGACAGTCTTTATCTCTCTGAATCCTTCTTGGCTTGAAGTTCACTTTGTCTGCAAAAAGAATAGCTACCCCTGCTTTTTTCTGGGTTCCTGTTGCATGGAGTATTGTTTTCCATCCTTTGACTTTCAGTCTATGAATTTCTTTTTGAATTAAATGTGTTTCTTGTATACAGCATATTGTTGGATCTTGCTTCTTGATCCATTTTGCCAGTCGGTGCCTTTTGATTGGTGAATTGAGACCGTTAACATTGATGGTTAAAACTGATATGTATTGACTTATACTTGTCATGATATTTTCCTGTTGTTGGTTCCCACTCTTTGTTTTTCCCCTTTCCTGCTATTTAATTATCTGCCCTGCCTGGTGGATTCCTTCTGTTGGGGTTCCTATCTCTTTCTAGAATGTCTTTCAGAACATTTTGGAGTGCTGGTTTGGTGGTCATAAATTTTCTTAGATGTTCTTTGTCATGAAAGTATTTTATTTCTCCATCAATTTTGAAAGATAGTTTTGCGGGGTACATCAATCTGGGTTGAAAATTATTTTCCTTTAGAGCTTGAAATACGTCATTCCAAGCTCTTCTTGAATTGAGGGTTTGTGCTGAAAAGTCAGCTGTGATTCTGATGGGTTTTCCTTCATAGGTGATTTGTCTCTTCTCCCTAACAGCTTTTAAGATTCTGCCCTTCTGTTGAATTTCTGGGATCTTGACTATGATATGTCTGGCTGAAGTTTTTTTTTGATCATGTCTAGTTGGTGTTCTAAAAGCTTCACTTATTGGGGGGTCAAATTCTTTTTCTCTTCCAGGAAAGTTCTCCCTAATAATGTCTTTGAACAAGGTTTTAATGTCATTTATGCTATCTCCTGCTTTTTCATTTATTCCAATTATTCTTAAGTTGTTTATCTTTGAGTCATCTAGCAGCTGCTGAATTGATTTTTCATGGTCCCTTGCTGTTTTTAAGAATTCTTTCTTTTCATGATCACTAATTGCAAGCCTGTCTTCTATATCTGATATCCTGTCCTCACATTGGCTTAATCTGCTACAAATACTTTCAATGGAATTTTTGTTCTCTTGGATATCTGCTTGAATCTGCTTTATGGATTCCATTTCTTTCCTATGTTGAGCATTCATGGTTTCTATAGTTTTCTTAAGCTCATCTATTTTTTTGTCTGTATCAGCTATAGTGTCCTTAAACATAGTCTTCATTGTGGACATTATCTCTGCAGTTATCTGTGAAATTATTTCTGTTTTAATTTTTTCCAGAGCCTCATTCAATTGTTTTGTTGTTACCCCTTCAGATATGCCAGGTGGGTGGCTTTCAGATTGTCCCACCTCGTTGCCCCCTAGGTTTGCCTTTGGTGAATTGGATGTGTGGGGTTGCATCTTGTTTAAGTGTCGTCTCATCTTTTCTTTCTTTAATTCCTGGGGTGATGATTGTAAATTACCTATGATAGGTTACTTTATTGCTAGTGTTCAAGATCCTTAGAAGATGACTACTTCGCTGCAGTATCTTCCAAGTGGAGCTTGCTTTTGGGTTTTGAGCTTTCTGCCAGATCCTACCTCTTCAATTCGTTGGATGTGAGAAGTTGCTACCTGTTTGGCCCAGTCCTTGATTCTTTGGTACTGTGCCACTGTATTTTCTGTGTCCCTTAGTCAATATCAATCATGAAATATCAGGAAGGAAAGCTGTTTAGAACAATTATTTTACATTTGGCTATAATGGTAACTGAAGCATCAAACACAGCCTAGAAAATGACAGACTGAGCTAACCAGTTATTTACCACTTTTAGCTGTATAAAGTAGAGTTGCGGTTATATAACAAAGTCTAAAACACACCAGAAAAATTATATGCAGTATACAAGTCCTTAGTATGTCAATTTTTCCCCTCAGGAGTTTAAATTTAAAATGAGTTAAGGAGGAAATAGAGTATTGTGAGACGAGGAAGGAATTAGATGTAGGGTTAGAGGACCAAGAGGGATCCCTGGTGGATCCTGGTGCAGAGGACTGGTGGGAAAAAGAGAAGGAAAGGATAAAAGGAAGAACAGATCACAACCACAATCACAAAGAGGTTAGAGGCGCTGTTTACATTCATATAAAAGCGAGAGAGAATAATGAAGGAAAGAGCAAATAGACAAACAGAAACAAAAATGAAGACAAAAACAACAAAGCAAAGAGATAAAACAGAAATAAAACCCCACAAAAGAAAAAAATAAAAACAAAATAAAAATAAAACAAAAATAAAAACCCCTTCACCAGAACAAAAAACTAATGAGAGAGAAAAAAAAAATAAAAAAATATAAAAAAAATAAAAATAATCAGTTCCAGGTGTTGACTCTGCTGTAGGCAGGCACCATGTGATGACAGAGTCTTGTTCCATGCAGGTCCGTCCCAGCGAGCCAGGAGCGCCCTCTGGCGGGCAGTGAGCAGAGCGTGGACGTTCAGGCGGAGACCGGTCTCCTTCGCCTGCCGCTGTCAGCGCGCTGCTTTCGCGCCGCTCTGATTTTCGCCGCACCCCCCACAATGGCGCCCGGCCAGTCGCTCTCTGGCGCGGGACAGGTGTGGCTGAGAGACCAGTCTCCTTCACCCGCCGCCCTCAGCGCACTTTCGTGGGGCTGAGAGGCACCGTGCTGCCCTGTCCGGAGCACAAGTTTCCAGAGCAGTTTTCGAGCCGCTCTGATTTTCGCCACACCCCCCACAATGGGGCCCGGCTAGTCGCTCTCTGGCACGGGACAGCTGTGGCTGAGAGACACTCACTCACCGCCGGCCAGCGCCGTTCTCCGCCGCTCCCCTGCCCCGCCGCTGTCTCGCGATCCTCCGTGGGGGCTCCCTGGGCGCCCGGGTAGAAGCAATTTTTAAAGAGATAATAGCCAAGAAAATTTCAAAATTAACAAGGGCACTAAGCCAAGGATTCAAGAAGTGATATAACCCGAAGAAGGGTAAAACATGTAGAAATATTACACTGGTATGTATTATAGCAGAACTTGTGCAAATCAAGCAGTTAAAGGAAAACATGAAAAAATGCTTTCATTAAAGCAAGATTCCTCAACCTAACGTTGATTTCTCAATTAAATTATGAAACCCAGAAGACAATAGCTTGTGTCTGCAAAATACTGGGAAAAATAAAAACTTCAAATTTAGAATTTGAACTGACAAAACAAGTGTACAAATAATTCACATAAATATAAAATATAGAATAGCAACAAAAATAATAAAATTTTCCTCATTGACATATATAGGACACACATTCTTTTTTTTTTTTTTTTTTTTGTGGGTACCGGGGGGTCGACCTCAGGACCTCGCACGCCAGCAGGCGCCCATGCCGCTAAGCGATATCACCGGCCCCTTTTTCGTATGTGGGTTCCGGGAGTCGGGAGTCGAACTCGGGCCCTCGCGCTTGCCAGGCAGGCGCTTAAGCCACTGAGCCATCTCACCGGCCCAGGACACACATTCTTGATCAATCACAAAATATACATTCTTTTCAAGGATGGAAAATAGTGAAGTGGATGAGAATTCTTTGGAGGGAGATGGGAATCTGGGAAAATATCATTTCAACTGAGAGCGAAAGAATGACTAAGACTGTTACAGATGGTTCTGGTCTTACTGAGAAGTGCAGTCCATAAACAAGTGCATGAAAGTTTGGACATTCATAACTCATTCATGGAATCATGAGTTGGTGAGCTGTCCACTGTAGAAAGGATGAGGGGAAGGAAAGTGTGAAAAGAAGCATTGAATTCAGGTGAAAAGTCTTGCCTGATGCATAATACGGTTGGATATTACCTTGCAAGCAGGGAAAGTCAAGAAAGTTGCTTTTAAGTGAGGAAGAATCATTACTGAATCAAACATGTTGAACAATAATTCTGGTCACAGTGAGGAAGATAAAGAGAAATTAGATTTATGGTTTATGGGTAGAGTTCAAAAAAGAGGTAAGAGTTTAAATCTGAGGAGTGACAGAAGCAGTAAACAGGGTGATAGTTGGGCTAAAATTTATTTTGACTATTAAAAAAACTCAGAACAATGCTACCTTGGTTCACCATGATTCAGGAGAAGATGGCCACATTTGTGTTTGTGCAGGACAGACGGGTGTGGTTGTGTTTGTCACCAGATGCAGAGTTTGCAAATGAAGTCAAAATTTTGCCAAGTGCTTCTGTTTGAAAACAAAACCATTTGTGAACCCCGGTACCACTGTAGTTAGATTTCATTTGTAGGGGGACAGATTCAAGAATGATGCTGATGTTTCCAGCAAAATTTACAAAGTGGATAGAATTACTATTATGTGACAAATCCAAGAGATGGTAAAGCTGAAACAGGGGGTATAGAAGGGTTTGTCTTTTGTCGTAGAAGTGTATGTTTTTTGTATGTTATATCTTTTATCATAAAAGAGACATGATTATAACTGGAGAGATTTTTAGCTGTATGGTTATAACTGAAACATTTTGAGCAAATAATCCTACTAGGTGACTTTTCTCCAAAGCTTAGTCAACGATCATAATGACTTTAATAGCAGATGAGGTGTATATTGGAATCAAATTTTTAGAAGGTATGACAGTATGATCAGGATGGTAGCATGGAAAATCCACTGGATTATGATCAGAAATCATAGTTTGCATTAGCTACCTGGTTGACTTTGGACAAACAACATGATTTCTGCTGCTCTTCCTTTCATAATTTGTGAGTAGGTATAAAAATGCATTCCTTCTCTCCTCCTGCTGTGTGTGAGGCTCGGTGAGATGATGCAATTTTAGGCACAATGAAAACTACAAAGTGCCTTGTGTGTTATTTGTGTCTGTTTTAATGTGTCTAGTAGATTTAAAATTAAAAGTACTTTACCAAAAATGATGTCCTCAAATATTTGCAGGGAAAAAGATTTAAATTCTATAGGAAGGTTTAGTTATAGTGGGAGGTTTTGTTCTCTACATTTTTTTTCGGTTCCTGAACACAACAAATCTTTCCTTTGCCCAAATATGAAAAACTATGAGGCTACCAATGTAACATAACACATGGTATACATTTAAAAAAAAAAAAAACCTGAAACATTTGTCTGGGGCAAAGTAAAATAAACTGAAAAATTGAAAATGTCAAGCATTTTTACTTAATGCAAGATATTCCCATTATTTCTTTTCTTTTTAATAAAGTTCACACTTAGTTGCTCTCTTGAAAACCAATTCTTCCTAAAGCTTCTGCCTTCATCTTTAATATGACTGTTCTCTGAAACTCTCATTTCTATCCAGGCAGCATTATTATATATCTTACAAAATCGAGCATTAGAGATTAATTACATGTGAAGTAGATCTGATGGCTCTGGGGTTTTTCGTGTGGTAGTGAAGGCTACCCATTGGTGTAATAAAAGCTGTGTAAATCTAATTACAGTGTAGCCATTTCATTGGGTCTACTAAGCAAGTAGGGCTTCTGGTTTCTACAAAATAAAGAAAAAGAATGTTCTATAAAAGCACACAAAGTTAAAGTGAAAACAAAATACTCTGTGGTGAATGACAGGCTGCCGGAGTTGCCGGGGCACAGGATGGAGAAAGCCACTGGACAGGGAGAAGTTCCCCTATAGAGTGGTCACTCCTTCCTACTTCACTGAGCCCTTTTCCAAGTGCTTTAAGTCAGAGAAAATCCCAGCTGCATTTTTCTGTCCTCTCTTGTCTCTTTATCCAGAGAACTACAGGGGGTTATAAGCAGATACCTAGTCTACAGCATGGTAATTCATCGGCATCTCATTTTCCCAAAGAGCTGAATGAGTATTTCCAGTTTTATTTCTCCCTTGTATTTCTCTAATACTGAATAAATTTGAACAGTGAAAATTTGACCTGGAGCCCAGAGTGGAGGTGCATACCTGTAAACCCAGCTGAAGTAAAATAATTACAAGTTCCAGGCCAGCCTGGGCAACATAACTAGATCCTATCTCAAAAATTTAAAAACATTGAGAAAAGGTGAGGGTGGGGGTGAGTCTACAAAGTTTGGTGTGCCCTGGGTTCAATTCTCAGTACTGCAAACAAACAAACAAGTGAGTAAATCTAACTCGAAGACCCATCCAGTTTGCAAGCCTCTTTATATTCATCTTCAATGAATGGGACAAAGTTTTTTTGATTTTCTGCAGGGACACCTTTTCTGAGAATAATTTGGTTCTCTCTTTTATATTTTAGATATTAGTGGTAAGTAGCCACAGTATGATTTGAGGTCAGAAATCAAGCATTCTATAAAATGACTTCTATAAAAGTAGCACAAGACCTAGGCTAACATGCATGGAGGCCATCTGGTGTAACCATAATAATAATTGTATAATAAAGAATAAATATTTGTTTATTGCATGTTGCTATGTGCTGGGAGAGATGCATGTATCCTTTTCAGTCTTCACACAGTCTTGCAAGGAGAATACCACCAGGCTGTAGTAGAGGAGTGTAAGTTTTGGAAGAGACACAAATGGCTTGAATCCTGGCTCAGCTACTCCAGCTCTCAGAATCTCAATTTTTTTTAACTGAAAAGTAATTTTATCTGGCACCCTACAAGAAATGCTTAAATCAATTATATATATATATATATATATATATATATACATATACATATATGATCCTAATACCCTGACACACGGTAGGAGTTCAACAGTGCTCACTTGTTCCATCTCAGCCTGCAGGAAGACTACATAAGTCTCATTATTATTTTTCAAAATTTCTCTAAAAGTAGGGACTTTGTGATTTCCCGCTGGAAGGAGCTTCTACTACTGCCTAATGAATTTGATGATACGAACTTTTGTCCTGTGCAACGTGAAAATGTTCAGCAAGCAGAAGAAAGAGCTGTTCTATGCTCGCTGAGTCAGTGTTTATTTTCTCTTGGTTGGCATATATGGAGAGACACAGGCTTTCTCTGCTTTAGAACATCTATTTATTCTAGTTACCTTGGAGCATGTGAATAAAAATGGAGAGGGGAGGAGGAAATGAGTTTTAACATTTAACTGGGTCCTGTCATGAGACTGACCCATTCCAGAATTACCTTCACCCAGGAGATTCTGTTCTTTTGTTCTTATAGTTGTTATCCTCAATCCTTGATGATTTGTGTAGACTTTGTACTTTATCCATGCATTTAAGACATAGATATCCTGTGGCCTCTCATTCCATACAAGGCCAGGGGCTGGCTGTACTCTCTGAACAACCTGCAGTGAGATTTGAGAGGTGTGGGCAGGGTTGGAATAAAGACAGGACATAGACTCCTTTTGTTTTTACTACAGCTGTTGATATACTTGTGGAAAATGACAAAATTCCTTAGATTCATTGTCTGAAATTCTTAATTCTCCATCCTTGGATATTTCATTTTCAACTCATTAATAGTTTCATTTACTCCTTTGTTATGTATGTCTCAAAGAATGGACAAGGTGTTTTAGAAATTCTGAACAAACAGTGAATATCAGGCATTTTGCGTTATTTTTAGGCTGGTATATTTAGACCAAAGAAAGGGTTAGAGTTAAGGCTTTCTCTAAATGGAGTTTTAAAATTTCACACTGAGAATCCTGTAGTTCAAATTAGTGCTTGTAGAAGGATACATAAGAAGCAGATCTTCTTTTCCCCAGAGTCACATATGGAAAAATTAGTTCAAAAGGACACATATAAGACAAATATTTTTTTAAAAAGTGTTTTCACTAGTGGTGCACTACAATTTTCCACTAGGCACCAATCTTTTCATTTAAATGAGAATTTGAAAATAAATGATTTAAAAATTTTAAAGTCTATGATTTTATTTAAAATAAAAATGCAATGAATGTCCAGACAACACAGCCCAGTAAACCATACTTTGTCATATTTCCTTTGCCCAAACACATATTGATGACAGATAAAACATAAAAATGGAAGATGAAATACATAAAGCTGAATAGTAAAATAAAAACACATAAAGTGGTAATTGAAATAACTATTAAGCACTTAAATGGTCTGAACCTACAAGGTTGCTATGCTCCAAGTTAAGCAGCAAGTGCTGGTGAGCAGAATGTAATATTCTGCATGTTTAAGAAGGCTGCTTAAAGCCTGGGCTTTCTAGATTAAGAAGTTGGACTGAAAAAGGTTGTCAGTGCCCTAGGGCTAAGGCTGTTGGCAAGCTGTCACCTGCAAGTGAAAAGATGGTCTTCAACAGGAAAGTGGCCGAAGTTGCCTAGCAGTGCACTGACCGGTCCAACATTATCTCCAGTACTGTCAACAGACAGCATCCCCTAAAGGTCGCTATACAGTCTTGGTCCTGGACTCGTGATCTTAAGGCTGTACAAGCACTACAAAAGAATATCCAAAGCACAGATCAAGGGAAAGGACAAAGAAACAAGAGCAATTTCTTTCATAAGCCAAATCCCAAAACATGAAAACATGCAATGCTGCAAGAGATACTGCTCTAATCTCTTTGCTCTCACTTCAACACACATCCTTGGCCTGCCTTGGAACATCTGCATTTCTTTGTTTTCCTATAACCACTGAAGACCACTGTGCCCACTTGTCTGGCATGCTAAAAATGACTGAGAAGTGGGAGAGATGTCCAACTGACACAAGGAAATTGGAGCATAAATATTCCCTTGATCTTCAGTTGGATGATTCTACAAACTTTATTCTACAGTGGATTCTAGAGATTCCCTAGGCAGATTACCTTCTAGCTTCACAATGCTAACCCACTGGATGATACAATCTTTATTGGCTGCTTTCCTTTTCTATTTCCCCCCTCAGCAGAATAGGAAAATAAATTGCCAACTACTCCTTGGACAGAAGACTAATATCTAGAATAAATACAGAACTAAAAAAATAGAGTCCCTCCCAAATAAAAGACCCAATCAAAAAATGAGCAACTGAAATGAATAGCTCTTCTCGAGAAAAGAAATACAAATGGTTAATAAATACACGAAAAAATGTTCTAGAGGAATGCATATTAAAATAATGCTACCCTCAAGAAATCAAAGAATAACAAATGATGGTGAGGCAGCAGTGGAAAAGGAACACTTTCACACTGTTGGTGAGAATGTAAACTAGTACAACCACTATGGAAATAAATATGGAGAATTCTCAAAAAACTAAATATAGAAATTCCATTCAAACCAGCTCTTCCCTTTCCAGGTATCTTCCCCAGAGTTAAAGTCATTATATTATGATACATGCATTTGCATGTTTATAGCAGCACAATTCAAAACAGCTAAATCTTGGAAGCAGCCTATATGTCCATCAAGAGATGAATGGATAAAGAAAATGCGGTATTTATGTACAATGGAGTACTACTCTCCCATAAAGAAGGATAAAATTTGAGTCATTTATAGGAAAATGGATGTTGTGTGGAGCCCTAGTATTAAGTGAAATAAATCAGACACACAAACTTACATATTGCATGATTTCTCTTGTATGAGAAACTCAAAATATAAATAATTTAAAGAGTGAAATAAAAGATGGATAAAATGGAATCAGAGAAATAGATATTTTGCAAATGGGAATGAGTCTTAGAGATGGAGGCAAGAGGGGAAGGAGGGGGGAAGGGAAAATAAAAAGAATTAAGATGTGTTTTATACATGTACTAACTCCCTATGATGAATATAAAATCACTATGTACTGCAAACGTGTACTAATAACAAAATTTAAAAATAAAAATTTGGGGGTAGGATTCTTACATTTCAAATTCAAACGTGAATTAATCCTACCAAAAAAAGTCCCTGTATTTTTAGTTACTAAATCTACCTTTGACTACAGAGCTGTTACTTTCACAGGAATTGTTTACCTTTTTAACCTATGAAAATAAATATTCCAAGAATTATCTTAAAGTATTACTGTTAAAGTTTGGTTAAGAAAATGTCTCTAGCAGACTACTGTCTTCATTTCTTATACATTTAATTATGTGTGCACTTAAAATGACATATTATGAACTAAATTAAACAATTTGGAGTTTTTTTTCATGATATTTCTATCTAATACCATTAATATTCTACATCTAACCTATCACACACAAATTCTTCCATGTAGAAATGCATCATTCTCATGGTTACTTTCTCTTTCCTAAGACACTTTACTGGCACCCATGACTTAAGGAGGAAGAAGTTTATTCTGGCTCACATTTCAGTCTATAGTTGGCTGGCTCCAAGGCAGAACAGCACGATAGAGTTGCATGGCAGAGGAAAGCTGCTCATGGCATGGGGCCAGGGTAGCAGAAAGCATGAAGACAGGGGCCTGGAAGGAAGATAAACCTTTCCAGGCCACGCCCACAGTGACCCTCCTCTTCTGACCAGAACCCATCTCCTAACAGCAAGTCAGCTAGAAGCCCCATAATCCAATCACCTTCCAAAAGCCCCGCCTATGTGTGCACATAGCTTGGGGGGTCATCTAGATATAAACCATAATAATCATGATAATGGATTTATCACAGATTGTAAAGTTAGTATAATAAAATCAGTTAAAGTAATTCACTGCCTAAAGATTAAAAGGGAAGAAAATTTCAATTTATAGCATCCAAAGAATTTGTAAAAGTTATCTTAGAAATTTAGCAGATTATTGCTTTCACAGTTAAAGAATTTCTTTTAATACTTGAAATAATAGGAGAATACTAGATATCTCCTCTCCTGTTCAACATAGTTCTTGGATTCTTAACCAGTGCAAAAATAAAGAAAAATATATGAAAGATATAAGTATTCAAAAGGAAGGAAACTGATATTATTCACAGGTAATATAATTACCAACATAGACATCACGAAGAGACACACATATGATTTATTAAAATTAAAAAATCATACATAGCAAATTTTCTGGATAATAAATTAATTTCAACACTGTATGTAAATTGAAAATATTTAAAAATGAAATTCCTAAAATAAAAAGTATGTATAATAGCATAAAAATAACATTCTTAATAATATCTCAAAGTATGTGCAGAAATCTATGGAAAAATTATAAACTTTATTGAAAGGAGGGCTTAAAATATAGATAGATACCATGTTATGAGATTACAACACTTAGTACTGGGAAGATGTCAATTATTTACAAATTGATCTATAGGTTCAATTTCATCCCAGCGAAAATGCCGATAGGCTGTTTGCATGTGGGGAGGTTTCGAGTGTTTGTAAGTGTGTGTGTGTGTGTGTGTGTGTGTGTGTGTGTGTGTGTGTAGAAGAAGAAGGTGACAGAGACAGGGTTAGAATGATCAGGGAAAACTTGGAAATGCATGAAACTGAACTAAAATTTGTGAAGAAGAGTAAAGGGAAAAGATACCACATTACTCCTAAACAACAAGAGTTGATAGAGAAATCTGTCTTAGCAGATAGCTAACCTCAGAGTAATACTATAGTATTTAAGACAATGAGATACTTTTTCAGAGATATGCCAATGAAATGAAATAGAAAATCCAGGAAATAGGATGGAGATGTAAACATTAGATGTCTGACAGAATTGGTATTGTAGATATGTGGAAGATTATGGACTTTTCAGTAAAAGGTATTGGTGTTATTGGTTACCCATATAGAAAAAATGAAATTTAATACCCATGTTACCCTAAAACTAAAGGACCAACTCCAGATAGATTAAAGATTAAATTCTGAAAGCAAGTCTCTGAGGAAGTGAGTAATAGAAAAAGAATATATTTCTTTCATGAGGGTATGGAAAAGTACGTTAAGCAAAATGCAAAAAAAAAAATACTAAATCAAAGGAAAATTGATATTTTCAACAATATGAAGATTTAGAGTTTCTAGGTCATCAAATATTGCCTGAGACTGAGTAATTCATAAGAACAGAAGATTATTTCCTACAGTTCTGAAAGCTGGAAGGTCCAAGGTCAAGAAGCCACATCTGGAGCAGGTCTTCATACTGTGCCATCCCATAGAGGAAGCAGAAGAGCAAGGAAACATGAACACGAGAGCCACTCCTGCTGTTTAACAAATCCACTCTCACACTAAGGTGTCTGAGCCCATGACGATGATGACAACACTCCATTCGCTAGGGCAGAGCCCTCATGACCTAATCACCTTCAAAGGCCCCACCTCTCAGCCCTTGCCTGGGACTACACTTCCAACACATGAGCTTTGGGGGACACGTTCAAACCGCAAAAGCCACTAAAAAGACTTGGAGCAAATATTTGCAACATGATAACAATTAAATGAATAGAATCCAGAACATTTGAAGGATTCTAATAAATCACTAAGAAAATGTAAATCCAATGAAAACGCACAAATAATCTGATGAGACACTTTCTTAAAGGAGAAAGACAAGATGGCACTATACTTCATAAATCACTAGAAGCATATTAATTTCAACCAACTCTTCAGGCTAACAAAAATTATTTTAGCATTAGAAAGGGCTGGTTGTGACTGAAAGGAAATTTTTACCTTCTGCTGGCAGAAGTGTAAATGGATATAACCATTCTGAGAGCACTTTGACATTATATACTAGACTTGAAAATGATTCTCATCTCTGACTTTACATTTCTAGATATATATCCAGAAAAACTTGTCATGTACATTAGCAAGATACACATGTAAGATATGTTCATGGTGGTACTATTTATAACAGCAAGAAAGCTGGAAAATCACCCAAATATCATGTTATATTTACACCACGGGAAACTTTACAGAATGGAAATTTTAGTAAATAAATGACTGAACAGGGCTGATGAGATAGCTCAGGGGCATAAGCGCCTGCCTGGCAAGCGCGAAGTCCCGAGTTCGACTCCCGGAACCCACATACGAATAAAGGGCCGGTGATATCGCTCAGCGGCACGGGCGCCTGCTGGCATGCGAGGTTCTGAGGTTGACCCCCGGTACTCGAAAAAAAAAAAAAAAAAAACAAGTACACAAGGTGAATACACATTTACAGTTATCTGAAGTTTGAAAATACGCAATAGTAAATACTATGAACAAAGCAAATGTCTATATATAGAATAGTGGTTGAATAAATGATTTACAGTCTCTTTTTTTTTGTGAGTACCAGGGGTTGACCTCAGGACCTCGCACTCCAGCAGGCACCCGTGCCGCTGAGCGATATCACCGGCCCTTTTTTCGTATGTGGGTTCGGGCAGTCGAACTCAGGCCCTTGTGCTTGCCAGGCAGGCGCTTACACTGCTGAGCCATCTCACCGGCCCTGATTTATAATCTTTTAACAAAATACTAAGTATCTGCACAAAAGAATGAGTAATCTCTACGTTATTTTATAACCTTATGAAAAAACAAAAAAATAAAAACGAAATATGGAAAAGTAGGTGAAATAAGAAAATATGCCTGTATCTGCTTATATATGCAAAAAGGAGGCACGAAGTAAAAAGCAACATTACGGGGTACCTATGTGTGGTAGGTGGGAATGGGTAGTGTTGGCATGAAAGAAATTGAGGAAAGATGAGATACATTTCTATGATTATATTTTTTGTATATTTCTGGCTTCTGGAACAATGTTAAAAATGTAATCAACAAGAAATGTGATAAAATGGATGTGGGGAGGAATCCTTAAAATGCAATATGAACAGCCTCAAATGAACCAAACTCAACTTCAGCTGCACGGCATAACCACGGTGAGATGGAGCGGGGTGACTAATGCAAGTATATTTGAACTAAATACCCTCAAGTTAAAGATAAACAGAGTTGTTAACAGTTTTAAAGCTGCAGTTTTCTTTTCTCTCACAGGGATGTAAGTAAGCAATTTTGAAATCACTTTCGTGTAATCTAGAATTTAGTAAAATAAGTAAATATATTGTGAATAATGAAAGACTGAATTCACACTGACTGAAAGAAAATTACAAATATGGGAAAGGAAGAGGTTAGAATGAACTCTGTAAAATTAGACTGGAATCAGAGTTATGAGAAAAAGTTTATGATTATATACATATGTACATGTATATGTATATATATATGGTTATATTTATATAAAATGTATGTATGAAACATTTGTACATAAAAACACAAGACCATATAACATATATGTGATGGGCATCCACTAACACACATCTATATCTGTTTATCGATCTACATCTATCTATCCACTCTATAAGTAGATTGATATAGAAACAGATACAGAAGTGCGTGGGTAGATATACTTGCACACATAGCATTGCATAGGTGGATATATGTTTATGTGTGTGTATGTACACACATGTATTTCCTCATTCTGTTTCCTGAGAGAACTAGCAGATATTAGTTGCAATGAGCATCTCTCATGCCAAGATCTTGTTTTCTGAATATTATTTTCTAAAAATGAGTTTTCTCTGGAAAATGGTTGATTCTAATTCTGAGTGTGTAAAAATGAGTGTAAAATCTAGTGCCAGAGAATAAGGAACTGCTCAAAAATGATGGAGGCATATCAGAAAAGCGTATATGTGGTACAATTGAAGCACGTCATAGTTTCAGAATCTTAGAAAATGTTTATACATAAACTTCATATTTTGAAATAGAAATCTAAAATTTTCCTATGGTGACTTTTTCCATTTGATATCAGTGGGTTATTGCCATGGGTCAGAATTTGACAGAAGTTAAAGCTGAACTTTTTTTGCCAAGGTAAAAACCAGCATTATAATCTCAGCATGGAGAGCTGGAGGTGACTAAGGAGATCATTCTTCTTAATTATTATAAAAGTCATCGATGGCCTCAGAATCAGCTGGGTGGGTGATTTCAGTACAGACACTAATCCTTTCAATTCCTAGCACTTTTTACTGACTGAAGTAACTCCCATTGCCCACCTCCCCACCCACCTGAACATATTTTATAAGAAATGAGACTTAAGGAGTTTACTATATTTGTCTACCACATCACTAGCTCGTGTTAGAGCCATAATCATCAGGAAAATCTATACAAGCCGAGAAAGGATTGCCTTCCTAACTTGGAGTCATTACCATGGGGGCTTATTTGTCACTTATTCCCTGTAGAGGAAGCCACTAATGGTGAAGAATGAGATAGAACTGATAGAGAAAGGAATTTGGACATGACTGTGTCTTGAGCACATAAATATGTCTCACACATAAATTCATAATATAACAAATTGAATCACAAATTTTCAAACAAGGAATGCCCTTATAGTGGTATGACTGTGATTAAGTTATTTGACTTACTTCAATTCCATTTTCTTTAATGTGAAAAGATGTTTAATAACGCTTCCATTCTGGCAAAGTCACAAAATGACTAATATTTACTAGATGCTTAATAAAAGTTATTTTTTCTTTATTCTCCCCTTACCCAGTTCCCATACCCTTACAAAAATGTGAGCATTGGGGAGTGACTTTTTTTAAATTGTCTGAAACTACAGCATCAATAACCTAGCATAAGATTTAAAACCCCTCTCTTCCTGGGATTTCAAGAGATTCTGTTTTGTCTTCATGTCTCTTCCCTTTTCCCCAAACCAGAGTTTTTTTGTCATTTGCAAGCCAACAAATATGTGAATATACCCAACATATCATTCTTTGAAATTGTAATATATGCTGTTCCTTGAATATGAATGATAAAGGAAACTCATACATTGTACAAGCACCACAATTTATGTTTCTCTGAAATTTTTGAAATGCTATTTTATCTGAGATCTCTTTTATTCATATAGCTCATCACTATGTGACTGGGGGCATCAGAAAAACAACAAATAAACAAAAAAATTTAAGTTCAGAGCCTCAAATTGGTTATTACAGAAACTTCAAGAATCAGTTACACAAAGACAATGCTATTTAGTCCTCTTTATGATAATAAGATTATTTCCCCCAGCCAAACTAATAAGTTAATACCATCAATATTACCCTGTGTTCGACATTAGATTAATGCATCTTTATCTTCCAGTTAACCTGCAATTATGTGCCTTAATATCTGACATTTTCCTGGATTTAGGTTAATCCATACAATGCCAATATTTGAAAATAAGGTCCCCAGGTCAATCAGCTAGAAACCATTCCCAGAAGTTGATGCTAATCAAATTTGCTCATGCAATTCAGTGAGGATATTGCTATAAGTTTTAGAGCAGATGTTTGACACTGAAGAACACTCTTTATACTAGAATTTGAATCCTTTTTGTTCAGAAGTGACAAAGGTTGTTAAAATATACTTTTTTTGGTGACCTAATTAAGGCACTCAATCAAAAATAATCAAAACAGCAGTCTCCTTACAGCCTTCACAAGTATGAGGTTTCTCAGCCTCTCAGTGCAGTCCTGATGAAAACACAGCATGAGGAATGGATGAAATTATGATCTGGGCTGAGAAATTAGCCTTAAGCACTTGTTAATAAAGGCAAATAGAATTTTACAAACCAACATATAAACTTTGTGAGATTATTTTATTGCTTTCTGCACCAAGGTAAAGTAGACTGATACAATTACTTCCCAAATATTATTTCTTAATTCATCTTTAAAAAATCTTGGTTGATGATGGGAGATCTAAAAATCAGAGCAGATTGAATCTGGCAATTGTTGTGGCTCAAAGCTATTTAATCCTCAATTAAATAGGTTTTTCTCCCGAATAGTAACCAACTGCCTTGTACTCCCTACTCCTAGGATTTTCCACACACATTCAAAAAGATCATATTACTTTTCCCAGAATATTCTTGCTTTTTTTGAATTAAGTGGTAAAGAATACACACAGACTCACAAACTGTCATGTACACATGTACACATCTTTTCTCAATGTCCAAAGTCATCATTCTATCCAAGTATCCATTTCATGTTTAAAATAGCAATTGAAATATTAAATTCAAAGCAGTTGAATTTAAATGTTTCTCTCACCTAAGTAAAACTGGAAAACTTAGGAACACTAAATAGTCTATAAAAGCATCTTTCCCCAAAGCTAGCACTTCATCTAAAATACTTTGAGACTAGAGCTTTTGATTAAATTATTTTTTATTAAAATTTTTTCCAATTCACTCTCATTTAGAAAATATCAATACTCACAACATATTTCATGTGCACTATGATGAAGTTGAAGTGGAAGTTCATTTTGTCTCTGTACCGGGCCCTTTAGAATACATTAATAAAGTGATATCAGGTTTAAACATTGTATTTATTAATCACAAAGACTTCTGCTACAATAAGCATTTTTATTTTTTTAATATGACATGAAGATACACAGCTAGATTGGAAAACAGATCACTGTAAAATCATTATCAGGCTCTTTCAAGCTCCTTCTAGCATCTCCTAACACCAATCATGATGCTGTCTCTTGTTCAATAACCCTTTGCCCATCTGTGAAGTTTCCCTGTGTAATTCATTTTCTTTCAACTAGGTCTGAAGAGTTACATTCACAGTGACTTTTTTGGTGAAAATCAAATCCTACTATTCACTAAAACAAGAACTTTCTAGCCTTGCACTATTTCCTCTGCAGATTCTGAACCAGAACTACATAACTAAAACTATCAGAATGCATATGAGTCCTGCCTGAACATTTAGTCCTAGCGGAAGTTAAAATAGGCTGTATCAGTTAAAGGCTCAAGTCCATGAGTCACAGTATTTTACTTACAGATAGAGTAAAAGCTGATCTTCCCTCTCTAGGCTATTAACAATGCAAGTTCTTATCTTTACACCAGTCACAGTCACCGCTTGCTTACATGCTAAATGAAAACCTGAGAATACAGATGACATCTATATCACTAGCAAAAACAAATCTTATAAAATACAATCTTGTAAATGAGCTGTAGCTTTAAAAACATACCATTGCCTATTCCAAAAATGGACATTCCAGAGATCAGAGGCCTATTAGAAACCAGAAATGTTACACATCTGTTGCTATGTTTCATGAAGGCAAAGATGGAGATATATTAGTACCATATGGGAAGGAATTTGACTCCAAAATCCAGCTTTGTGAGCATTTCCTAAAACAAGTTATCAAGTTGGTAGAATAAGTAAAATCAAAGATGAATGGCTTTTTAAAAAATCAGAAAACTCATCTAAAAAATAAAGTAATCCTCTATCAAAAATAATATATTTTGATATATGTAGCATGTTACAGCAACTCCTCTCAAGTGAATTCTTGAAGCAGATCACAATTATAGGCATAGAACAACCTATAATCAAAGTGAAGCACGTGAGGAAACTGTGTTAGGAGAAAGTGAATTTCCGGGTCATATACTTGAAGAGGCGGAGGTAGAAACCAAATTGAATTTCAGTTTGTTACTGTAGTAGGAGTCCCTGATCCATTCTAAATTCAAGAATGATCAAATTGTGGCACACAAGGGTAGAACAGGGCTACAGTTTGCACAGTGGCACCCTGCTACATATCTCCCACTAGCCTAGTGTCGACTCTGTTTGAGACCTCTTATGCTAAGTTGCACTGAGTCTGAGGGCTTAAAACAGAAGTGACCAAAGGAAAGGCCAGACGTCTGCAGAATCAGGTCCATTCCTTTGTCAGAATTAACTATATCACCAGTTGTTTCAGGAAAGACCATGAAAAATATCAACCTCCCCATTCACAAGTGAGAGAGGAATGCTGTGGGGGTCACAGTCATAAGAATTGGATTTTCTTAGGAAAAAAAGAAAGAAAGAGTTGAATTAGCCTGGCAGTGCTCAGAATGAGGAAGTAGCTAAGGCACTATCTAATTTAGGAGAGCTTGCTAACCTTGTAAAGCATTGATTAATCTAACTAATCTTGTGTAATCACATTGTTTCTGAAGTAATAACTAACCCTATCTTTAAGAAAAGAGAGGGTGGTTTTCTTAATCAGTTTATAGCTATAATTTCCAAACAAGAAAATAGTTTTAAGGGACAAATATCTCAGGGAGTAGATACAGTAACTAGATCTAGAGTTAGTACAAGCAAGTCTATACTCAAGAAATTAAAACCGATATGTTACCAAGGGACTCTACTGGAAATGACAAACAAAGGGAGAAACCTCTGTCTTCCTGGGTGGGATACATTAAAGTCCCTCAGAAGGGAAAGAGATCTCATGAAGAAGCTTCTGTCCTCAGATCTTTACAAATATCCCATCTGTTCTCAGGAGGGTGGAATATTTTCTCTCATTATTAGAAAACATACTTGCAAATAATTTGCAAAAGGAGTTACGAAAGCAAAGTTCGATGCTGATGCCCCATGTGTACCAGAGGATGACAAAGCATATCTAAGTTCCTTTTAATATAAGTTTATATGGGTAAAAATAAACGTTAATTAGGGTTCAGTGTGACCAGGCATAAATGAAAGATGACAAAAAGAGACAAAGAATACATCTAATCTCTTTGATTAATTATATGTAATTAATTTCTTGGCATATCACATGGTGTATAAGCAGCTTCTCTAGGTCACACTGACGTAACAAAAACCTCAAGCCTCAGAGTTACAACAGCGAAGGTTTATGGTAGTATAGATGAACTGTTGGCTAGAGACACGTGACTGCCTCTGCTCAAGAGTTCTGCTTGGAGTGTTATAATTTCTTCTGGGTCTGAGTAGCTTCTTTCTAGAACATGCTAACTTGTTGCTAAGAAAGCACACAGTAGCTCTTAGGGTTCCTGCTGACATATCATCGTCCAAGTTAGTTTTATGGGGAAGCCTGGCATTAGGTGTACCTACTCCTCAGCCCCTGCACGCACGGCAGATACTGTGGGTCACAGGGCAAAGGACCAGATGGCAATGTTTTCACAGAAGGGGGAGGATGTTTGGAACAATTTTACACACTCTCACCAATGGACACCTTGAATGGCACAATTTTTTATTATAGATTCATATATATTTTCATCTATACTGAACTAGATGGTAACCTAGAGATGCTACCCAAATATAAAAAAAAAAAAGAATGAAAGTGAAAGAGAGAGAAAAAAATATTTCCCCCAGTGACTGAAAAAAATCACCCATTGAACCCATACTATTTTAAAAGATGAAATTAAGTGTGGCTCTGTTTTAGAAAAAATAAAACCAATATTTTTAAGTTAATTTTAAGCATTAGTTTTAAAATTTTATCAGAAAATTCAATAAATTATTGTCTGGATTCCCAGTCAACCTAATTTTCTGTTTTTGAAATCTAACAAGAATAGATTAACTGGATTCATACAGGTATGAAACAAATTTCATTTATCTATTTATTTATATCAGTTATTTGACCTTCCATTTTTACAAAGTTAAGAGTTGCCTAACTAGTTAGTCTTAGTTTCCTTTCTTTAAAAAATAGGATTTTTAGGTTCTTATGATCATTAAATAAGTATGTAAAAACTTAGAACAGCTCCTGGAAACAAGCAAATGCTCAATAAATGTTGGTTATTAATTTATTATACATTACATTCTAGTCTACCCACCAAATAAAGAGAGAGGAATGGGGATAATACAATGAACAGAAAAATAAAAGAACTTTTGATTCTCTTCAAAATTATCTTTTCTAAAGCTCCTTCCTTAGTGGCATAGTGTTTCTTAATTGGGGCAACTGATATTTTCTGTCTTAAGTAAAACATAATAAATAATTAATAAAGTAAAAACTATTAGAAAATTGCTAAATAGACATAAGCAAACAACAAGCCTATTGTGTGAATACCACTTAAAGAATATTCCTTAACTCTCTTCACAGTGGGCCTTTTAACTCCAGTATTTCAAGAAATGCTTATTTTTCTGCTATAAGCATGGGTATGCATGTATCACTATGCTATGATGAATTTATTTCTTTGGGGAAGATCCCTAGACGGCAAACAGTTGGGTCAAATGGAACGTCTAGCTTTAGTTTTTTGGGAAATCTCCATACTGATTTTCAAAGTGGTCGTACCAATTTTCACTGTCATCACCAAGGGAGAATGATTTGTTTTTCCCTGCAGCCTTACCAGCATTTGTTACTGGTTGATTTCTTGATGAAAGCCATTCTTCCTGGAATGAGATGGAATCTCAGTGTTGTTTTAATTTGTACTTATTGAATTACCAGTGGTGTTGAACATATTTTACACATTTATTGTCTATTTGTAATAGACTACGTGCACATCAACAGATGAATAGATAGAGAAAATGTGGTGTTTATACACAATGGAATACTATTCTGCCACGAAGAAGGATAAACTTGAGACATTTTTGAGTAAATGGATGCACCTTAAGACTATAATCTTAAGCAAAATAAATCAGACACACAAGTTTAAATATCACATTTCTTCCCTTATATGAGAAATCCATAGGAGCAAAATAGGAGATACATATTAGGAAGTAGAAAGAACATTTTCAAATGACAAGGGGAACAAACGATGGGGAAGGGGGAAAGGAAGGGAAAAGATATTTAGAGGAAAAAAAGAATTGAAGAAAAAAATGGAAATAGAGCTTTTACAAATGTGGAGGGGAAGCAGGATTGGAGGGAGAAAAGGGGCAAGGAGCAAAAAAAAAAAAGAGATTTATGATGTGCTATGTATATGCACAAATTCTCCATGATGAATGCAATCATTATATACTGCAAGCATATGCTATTTTTATATGTAGTCTATTTTTATTAAAATGTAATAAAATATAAAGAAAAATTTATTTTTATTATAAGATAAGAATGTAAACTTATACAGTAAAATGCAAAACTTTAAGATTATATTTTCATCGCTGAAGTGACTCTTTTCTATTCTAGATTCAATTGATGGCCTCAACTGAGGCCTAACTACTAATTACTTTTGTCACAGGCATAACTAACAAAATTCAAGATGAATAAGGAGCCATCTCTTCCTCCAGAAGGCTTACAATCTGGACAGAAAGTTGACGGTAGAGTGCAAATTGCTAACTTGAGTAGAACACTATGCCACCTGCTATTCCCCACACTTTGCATGCGTCCTTACAACCAAGGCTCTCCTGGTTCACTGGCTCTCTGCAAATACACAAGCACCAATTTATAATGTGTGCCAACGTGCATGGTGTAAATACTCACAGTGTGGCTGATTTCAAGCTACCGACAGTTACGCTAGCTTTTTCAGTTCTTGAGTACTTATCTAACAATCTGTTCTTGTGAGAAACAACCATCCATCTTGGCATAGACTACTCCTCTAAGGTTGGACTAACTCATCTTAAAGCATCCTTTTCTTTCTAGCTTTCTTTTTGTACACATTTTAAACTTTTTCTGATGCTGTTTGCACAAGGAAGTCTTTCCCAAATCACCTATTGTGAAGGTTTGTTTTTCTTCCTTTCCTATCTATTATTCCCGAGGACCCTGGATATTACACAATGTCCAGAGCACCTATGTGCCTCTTTGCCTCTTCCAGGAAGTTGAGAGCAACTTAAATCAGCATCAGTGCCTTATCTTGTTGTAAAGACAAAATCAACCTGTGCATGCAAATAAATGCCAGGAGAAAGGGCTACATACCCTGGGCGTTCAGATAAGAAGGGAAAAGATAATAAGAAAGATCTGACGAAACAGATCTCACTTAAACATAGGCTAGAAAATGGACTGATTTTTCAGAGGAGAGACTAGAAGGGTGGGGAGAATATTCCACTGGAGAGATGAGGTGGGGAATACATCACATGATACAAAGCTCAGGAGTAAGACTTTGGAGTAACCAGGACCCAAGGCCAGAGCGCTGAATCTGGCCTTGGTCACCTATCTGCTTCAGAAATAAGAAAAATGATATAAAAAGGAAAAAAATGAATTTAATTGGTTTGATCAAACTAGGGAGAGAGCTAATCTGCATTTCACCAAACTCACAGAAGTGATACTATGTATAGGCGCTATGATTCACTTAAAACAAAAGGTAAGAAATATGCATGTAAAGCTAGGTTATGGGCCCACTAGAAACATGCGATTCACATTTCCCAAGTTGTGTTGCATCCTCAAGGGATCAGGGAAGGGGGGGTAGGGACAGTTCAGCTTTTGTTCTCAGAATAAGGTATTTGCCCATAATAAGCTGGGATTGAGGAATTGCTTAAAGAACAGATCAGTAGGATGATGCTGGGATGTTGGGACTGAGAAACAAACAAACAAAAAATTGAGGCTTCTTTAAAAATTTCTAACTTTAAGGAAGCCTTATTACAATGTTCAATGAGAAATGGACCCTCCATTACGAGAGGAGGTTAGTTACAAGGTAGAAAGAATATAGTGGGAAGTAATATATAGAGCTGAGTCAGAAGGCTTGAGTGAGAAACCTACATTTAACTTGATAAGTAACCAAGAGCAAAGTATTAAGCAGTGAATAATATATTTAGATTTATGCTTTAGGAAGATTATCCTGACAGGAGTATGAAAACAACATGTAGCTAAAAATTATAGACCAGAGATATAAGGGCTGTATTTACCCTTCGAATATAAATAAATAATGAGCAAATAAGTCAAACAACAATGGAAACAGCTAATCTGTGTAGATCTTTGACCTTCAAAGCCTTCCTTTCCTCCTTCCTTCCTCCCTTCCTTCCTTCTTTCCTTCCTTCCTTCCTCACCTCCTTTTTTTCAATGTCAATATTGAAAAGAAAAGCTCTTTCTTTGCTACCATAGTGATGGTAAAGCCAATATCACTATTTACTTCCAGTATTTCTGCCAAGGAACCATGTATAGCTTATTAATACAAAAATCTCTTTTACATTAAAAGTGACATATACAAGTACCATGTTTTGCGTTTTTAAGTACTATGGAATAAAATTTTCCATCAATTTTTTTAAAAGCATCATGTGAAACAATATATCATTATATATTGGTTCTAAAAATAAGTTTATAAACAAAAATCAGACTCATGCATCCAACCAAATGTTATAAAAGCCAGATGATATCAGTAATAATTCTCCTGTAGCATACCATGTAATTACAAACAAACTTTCCCTGGTTTGATCAACAGCCCACTTTTCAAAGCAAATTTACATGTTTTATTTTAATGGGTAGGTGACCTCTGAAATACATATGAAATACAAAAATGCCAAATGAGATGTGCTTTATCTCAATTCTCATCACAAAGACATCTTCGGTGTAGAGAAAATCAGTGTAAATAGGATGTCTTTCATAATATTTTCCCTTCCCAATTATTGTTATAACTTTTCAAATTTCAGTTTATGGACTGCTCACAGGGAGGGGTTCAATTTAAAATTATCATATAACTAAGGTGTAGTGTAATCCATGACTACATGGATTTTGGAGGTAGAGCTATATATTAACCAAAGGGATTTTAATAAGCCATGTATACCTTTATAGAGGTTAAAGAATTCTGGATAAACTGAAAAATAAGCCCACTGATACTTGGTGGTATTATAACTTCTATCTGCTTATCTTTTTATTACCACAGTGTGAAAAAAACAAGGATTATTATGGATCTCCTCCTAGTTTAAGCCATCTTCAGTTATCACCTTCTCTGTGAATTATTTATGGAACTTAGCTTGGTTCTGTATTCATATTTATAAAAATAATTGTTATCCTATGTATTATATTGTATTCAAATGATTTTCTGACTTGTTTTCCCTCAAAATAATGAGCATTGTCTTTCATCTGTGTATATATCCATATCTTCAAAATGTAGAGTCCAGCACATAGTAGGCCCTCTACTAATGCTTTTTGCAATAATCCTGTTTGTGCTTACATTTAATTTTTCTGTTACACATCCATGCCTGTGTAAAGCACAGCCACTTACCACAGTACATTTACCACAACTTCTAGGGAAGAAATATTACCCATTTCATTATGAAACCACAAGAGCTCATTAGTAGACTCAAGCACACTTAAAAGTCCAACAATACAATGTGATGTGTGGCAATAAACAGGCATTAGCTTCTTAATGCACAGCTTAGGTGTAGAATTTTTGAAATTAACCCTAGATGCCTTTTATTGCATATGGACCGAATGCCAATTGGAAGTTAATTTTCCAATACTTTACAAAACGCAATTTAAAACATATTTGTTTGTGTTAAATTGTTCAGGGAGCTAATTCTAGATAAATGCAAAATTTCTAGTCCAAAAATAATTCATTGAAGGCTAGGTATTAGTGTGAGGGTGATCTTATGGCTGCACTTTTAATAAGAATAGGTTGTGATAAAGGAATGTTTTTTGAATTAGCAGTACAAAAGTGTAACTCTTCTCAACAGAGATGTTGACTATAAATCCAACGAAGAAGCCCAAGGACTAAATTGGACAGTTAATTCAGTAGATGAATACCTGGTGAAAAGATGAGTAGAAATATCAAATGCATAAAGTTATCGCCTCCTAAAATGTATTTTGAGGGTTGTAGCAGGTAATACAGTGGATCATACTCCCCTTATAATTTAAGCTTGCATGGTAACTTTTCTGAAGGCAGCCATGTTACTCATTTGTTACGCATTTATTATCCATTCAAGAGAGGCAGGAAAGAGGACAAGAGCCTTCCTCCTGTGTACAGCAATTCATTTGTGTAAGACATACTCATTCACTCAAGGCTGGCATTCAAGTCACCCTCCTTAATTATAATGGTTGGCTCCAGTGAGTAATCTGTGGATCGTTTTGAGTTGCTGCCAAAGATAATATATCTTAGGGAGGGGGGATAAGCTTATGGGAAGAGAAGCTCTTTTCCCATAAATGATGAATCAATCCATTAGATTTGTGATAATCAATGCTCTGGATCCTTTTCATGTCAAAGTAGGGGGAGGGAAAACCTTAGTGAAGTGGCCAATCATTATTAATTCATTCATTGGAGTAATATTAATCATGAAGAGCTAATGTGATATTAATGTGACTATAATGCAGGCTTCAAAAAAGAATTTCGCTCTAGAATAGAAACATGGCATAGGTTTTGTTTTCTAATTGAGTCACCTGACAGGGGATTTCCAAAGATTTTGAAGAAAGCAGGCAACATCTTGCATGCTTTATACTTGAGTATGAAACTACAGGAATTATACTGAGAGCTCACCTGTAAATTTCCTGCTTGGCCCCAGGTTGTCTGAGACAGTCAGCACTCTGGCAGTGAAATGTTCCAGGAAACATGTATTGCTGAGGTTGCTGGTGCATGAAAAGCAGGAGGACAGGTTTCTGGGAACAGAATCTGGTCTTCAATGATGCCTGTCATTCCTTAAAAGAAATTTGAAGAAGATTAAAAAGTAGAAAGCAAAAGCCTGACTTTCTTGGATTTAAGAACCTTTCTGGAACTCACTTAATCCAATCTCTTCAAATATACAATGAGGACTAATTTCTGAAGACTTTGAGGTAAAAATCCAATGTTTCAGCACTGTCAGAGAGATCGGTCAATGTTCATTCCAGGTGGCTTAGCCCTGGTTTAGCATACTTTCTGAAAGACAGCCCAACAGACGGACGATCCAGGAAACCGAGGCCATAGAACCCAACAAGTGTGTTAGGATCTGACCTTCACTTATGTACCAATTCATCTCTTTGCTGCTCATATAAAACCAACCAGCTCAGAATTCCTCATGTGAATCACAGTTTCTTCTCAGTCTTATTGATGTCAACATCTCTGCCTAGAATCTCCGTCTTCCCCAACTTCAAGCCAGCTTTCTCCTTCTGTTTTAAAATTCCAGTCAAGCATCATTTTCCCCGGGCACCCTCCCTATTATTGGCTTACCTTCACTCGTTTGTGTCTCTGAAGTCTCTGGCACATATCTATTAGGCTACTTACAACATAATTCAAGTAACCATTTTGCCTTTCTCCTACCAAACCATGAACTTTTTCAACACTTAGCAGTGTTTCTTACTCATCTTTGTATTCTCAGCATTTAGCTAAGCACCAGCCACATACAGAAGTAGTAAAATATTTTAAGGGAATAAGCTGAACCCATGAACGACATGTTAACACAATATTTAAATAGAGGCCTCTAATTTTTATTCTAAATTCTCATTAATCTTACTATGTGCATCAGTAAGCAGCCACTTAATTTATTTTTCTATTACACTTCTTCATTTTCTTGCCTATTTTACAATTTATGAATTCCCTGGTAATCGCCAGGATTGACTTTCATAATTCAATTTTCTGCCATCCAGTTTAAGGTTATATTACCATTAGTATTATTTTATCCAAAGAAAGTACTTCTTCTGTTGGTTATGTTTCCATATATTTGGGAGATAAACCTTGTTGATATATCTTACTGGCATAAATTGTAATTTTTCCACTTTTAAACTGATAATAGTTAACTACAAGTCTTGTGATTATAAATGATGTAATAGGTAAACAGTATCATTATAAAGCTGTACTAATAAATGTCAGGCCTCTTCTTTTTCCATTCCTTAGATAAATTTCAATATACATCAGAATAAAGAAAGTAATAATTCTTCTTTGGATCTATTCTTTCCTAATTTCTAAGTATATATGTATACAACTTCCAAAATTTATTTTTCATAAACCCTCCTCAGGCTTCTCAAATGTGAAATACCTAAAAACAAAACAAAATAAACCTGTAGATCTTCATGCTTATTTTTCCTCTTCCCCATGAAATCTTTCAGTATCTGTAGGCTAGAGATTGTGTGGTTCACGTCTTCCTCCAAATTATCTCTTGAGAGTTTCTCTTTACACCTCAGAGTCGTCTATCCTAGATCCTTTCATCTTTTGTTCAATTTAAGAGAAGGTCCTGAGTTAGCCTTCTGCCTTCCAACCTCCTCCTCCACATTGCGTCCACACTAAAGAGGCCTTTAATAGCATAATACCCTGCTTATGTGCTTCAAGTGACCCTTGATTCTACATAGGATTAAGTCTGAAATTCTTAGGCTGTACACAAGGCCTTTTCTAACCTATTCCCCAAAGACACTTCCATGTTCACTTCTGCCATTCCAAATTTGCTGTCTTTTGCACACAGGGTCAAAGTGCTCTCATACTGGGAATGGTCTGTGAAGGTAGGGAAGAAATATTTGTAAAGGGCCAAGGGTTATGTTAGGATTTTATATATGTCACCTTTTATCACTTTCACAAGAATTTCAGGAGGAAGCTCTAATTACCCCCATGTTAAAGATAAAATGGCAAAAGCAACAAACCTTGGCTAAAGATGTTTGTTGGCTTTTGAATAGTAGAATAGCATTCGCCCTGTGCTCTTTCTGCCTCAGAGATCTTCCCCTAATTCTGCTGATTGGTGTTCCTCAAAAGCACTACTTTTCACACTTATGCTTCAAGAGACATCTCTTCTTTGTGAAACACTATACCCTCTAACTTACACTACCAATAATCCTTTTATTTGCCTTTTGATACTTATATTTGATATACTTGCATCAACAAAATTTTCTCTACCTTTTTTCTCTTAATGCTTCATACATAATATGTTCTAATTGTTTACTGTCTCCAATTGCAATTGTAATTACCAAGCTATGTAGACATCAATGACAAAAGAGTAACTTACTCATGTTTGTAATCCCAGTGCTTTATATGATGTCAGACACATAGTAGGACCTCTAAACATACTTGTTTAAGAATTGGTTAAATGAATGTGTTCTTAGAATAAAGGTATTAAGTATACATTTTCTCTGAAAATTCAGATATATGTATTTATATTTAATCAAATTTCAATCAAATATTATGTTTCCATGCTACTGAATTGATGGTAAATACAACATCATGATTTTGAGGGATCTCAAAACTGGAAAACTTCTGTGGTACCTAGAAAATGGCATCCAGAGTAAGGGCTCTGTATTTAACCCCGCCATAAACACCCTCTATTTTTCTACTGTGCAACCTAGATGCCCTTCCAGCAAGGTGGAGCTGCCACTTTTGCATTGTGCCACACCTGAACGAGTGTCTACCAAGGCCAGGGCACACGTGCCTGAAGTCCTTTCTGTGTGTACCACCCAGCCTTCACTTCTAAGGCTGTACCCTCTCCCTTTCAGAACTCTTGGTCCTAAGGAATGCCCCCCTCCCTCCTGCTGCTGTTTTAGCCCCCTTTCCTCAGCAAAGCTAGAATTTTCCTGTGCCTTATCTTGACGTAAGACATTCACAGAGTTAAGGAAGTCGAGTTAGCAGGATAAGAAAGCAGAGGTGAAGTTTATGTAGCTGGATTTCTGCCTTAGCTCTGGACCACAGCTGTGAGGGAGGTAAACAAACACAATGACCTTAGCTCACTAGCTATTAGCTGGTTCATTCATTTTCTTTGAATGAGAAAAAAGCAGTAAGACAAGAAATAAAAGTTTAATCATATTTAATCTTTCTCATTCTTTTCAGTGAGCAAAACAAAATACAAACTAATATCTTAATAAATTATCTTGCCTTATCTGTCTATATGTGTGTTTTAAATACCATCTAGTATATCATTCTGGGAGTAGAGCAGCAATACAGTGCAGTCATAAAAGCACAAATCCTGGAGCCAAACTGCTTTGGATTCAAATACTATCCCCATTACCTCAGTAGTTTATCTTTGTGTCTTTGTTTACCTGTCTTTAAAATGAAAATAATGATGGTATCTTCTTAGTAAAGTTGTTGATTATTGAATTAATGTATCCAAAGCACTAATAACAATGTGTGGCATGCAGTACATTCTATATACAGGTTAACTGAATAATTCTACATACTGTGCTCTTTAGATATTCAATCCAATATACTGGCTTCATCTCTTGGTGAGTGACTCAAACACTTATAACAATGTTTTATTTTGTTGTTATTGTTGTTTTGTTTTTGAGACAAGGTCTCACTATGTAGTGCAGGCTGGCCTTGAACTCTCTTATGTAGCCCAAGCTGTCCTTGAACCTGCAGTGATCCTCCTGCCTCAGCCTCCCGATTGCTGGGATTACAGGAGTACGCCACTATGCCCAGCACTCATAACAATTTTTATCTTTGCTATCTCTTCTAAACACTAGCTACAAATTTGCAAATAGACATTGAATAATGCACCTGCATATCTGCTGACATTAAATTATATGTGTTAAAAGCCAAATTTCTTATGTATTAATAGATTTTTGTTCCTTTCCCATAGCTCTCACAGTGAATCAGTAGATCCTATTAATCTCCACTTACCTTCTTTAGCTCTACCACCCTAGTACAGACCAATTAAACTGTACCTGAATTAACTAGTGTATGAATTGCTTCAAATTTGAAAGTGTTTTAAACTGAATGAAAGTGAAAACATGATGTTATCAACATTTTAAGCAACAATGAGAAAAAATGTATAACACAAAATACCTGTTTTCAAGTGAACAAAATTCTCAAATCAGTGACAGTATCTTCTACTTTAGCAAACTAGAAAAAAAGAGAGAAAATTAAACCAAAATAAACACACAAAAATAATAAAGACCAGAGCATAAATCAATTTAATAAAAAGTAAAACAATAAAGAAAATTAATGAAATCAAAATCTCCTCACATGGTACCATGAAATTGATAAATCTTGAGACAGACTGATGAGGAAAAGAAGGCACAAATTACCAATATCAAGAGTGAGAAGCATGCTTTGAAAACCCTCTCAGAAAGGTGTGAAACTGGGGGAGGCTGGGACAAGAGGAATGTAGGGAGAGGAAAATAATCAAAGTGTGTTCTACAATGTACCAACCTGCCAAAACGAAACCTACTAATCTGTATAACCAATATGTACTGATAAAAAAAAAAACAGTGAAACGAAAAAGAATTAAAATTAACAGCAATGTTTTTGTATATTAAAAGACATAAGTAAGAGAAGACATTAAAGTATTAATGATAGTTAATCATCATTAAGTAAAATGTCTTATAAAAAAGATGAGAGAGATGTCTTCATTACAGATTTCACAGATATTAAAAAGGAGTAAAGGATTTTAGGAACAATACTATATCATTAGCATTGTTTGAAATATAACCTTTTTATTTATAGGAAGATTCAACATCACTGAAATGTCAGTTTCCTCTAGATCAATCTATAAGATTTTGGGGTAGAATGTGATGATCTTGTTGTTTATTTTGCATAGGGTAATCATTTCGTACATATATACATAGGTCAAAAGTTATAAAATTATACATTTTAAATATCTGAGGTTTCTCTTTCATTCCAATTGCACCTTAATAAAACTGTTTTGAAAAACTTCCTCAATAGTTCCCGTTACATTTAATCTGATATGGTAAGTTTGAAGTGTTTAGTAGAAAAGTGTGAGCTTTAAGGTTTTCTTAACAGCTAAATCACTATAGGGAAATCACTTCACCTTATTGAAGTCTGGTTCCCCCTTCTATCCAAAAGGAGTAATAAAACTGGCTGAAATGGTTGTTGTTATAAATAATTATAACGTTTTATTTAAAGTGCCTAGGCTAGCACCTGACACCAGGTATTTAAAAAGCTTTAAACTCAAGGTAAGTAATGATCAGCATTGCCTTAGAGATTAGTCACTATTTAAAAGGAAGTGAGCAAAGCATTAAAGAACTATTTCCCTTAGTTCACATTTTGCCTAGGGCTTATCCTGAGTTTATGTCACTAAATAATTTATGGAACCTTATGTCATACAATTTAAAAACTTACAGATGTTCACAATAGACACGATGATTTATTATCATTACCTGAATTTTGCTACATTTTTGTTCAAAAAAATTTTTGTTTATACAGTCACAGCCTTACTATATTAAGAGGTATCTCTGTTGCCATTGGCTTTTCAAAAATTGATGAATTTTAACCTAAAGCAAATATTGATAAACCATATATGCCATTTGAAATGTACAGTTTTCTTTTCTCTAGAGCAAATACAGTAAATGCTTACATTTATCTATAAACTTTAGTGGTGAGTGTTATTAGCTTTATGACCATGGGCAAGCCAATAACATTCCTAAATCTATGTTTCTTAGTTTTTGTAAAGTAAGGTTTAGATCACATGACTTCCAAACCATTGCCTGCTTCAAAATCATATTGCTGGAGTAGTATATGGTCATTTGAATTCTTTTAAAGTGCCATGAACTAAATAATCTTGGTTATTTCAAAACATATTATTGAATATTTAAAATATTTTCATAACTATTGTTAAAATAACATATGTTTTATGATGTCATTTTAAACACATGAAAATTTTTCTTGGACAATCTGGATCATCAATGATCTCTAAATTAGAGAAAGAGCTGACTAAATCCACTGATACCAATTTCATAACATCTAAAATAAATTGATTTAAAATAAATGTCAATTAAAGATACTGGAGTGTGGTGTGGGTTGGATGATTCTCTATTATCTTAAATATTTTGTGAACACAAAAATTTTGTTTTTCTGGTTTGGTGCACATGGAATCTTCACTTCAGAATATTCAGTTTTATTCTATTTTAGAAGGCTATAGAATAAAAATGAACTACCATGTATTTGGAACTCTCCATAGTCCATATTTTATTTGGAGTTACAAAACAGGGAAACAAAAGAGAAAATAGGTAAGTGGATTAACTTGTGTGTGCACATGTGGATGTCATTGCTACAATTTAGAAGACTGATAAATGGTAGGTAATTGCATTATTCATTTGCCTTTGTTGTAAAGTTTTACCATTAAATAATAAAAGCTACAGTTTTTTGACTACTTGCTTAATTCACATGTGTATGTTTGTAAAACCATACAAATATGCTATGCTGAATAGAGTATTGTAGAATTCAAGACAGAAATATTTAAATTAATGGTATCTTTGATTTTTAAGAACCAGATCAGGGACAATGAGCACTTGTGTGTGTTTGTGTGTGTGTGCCTGTGTATAAAAAAGAGGGAGAGAAATACAGAAGCATATAATACATACATATACCTAAGAATATTTTTAATAAAATTTGTCAAAATCACGATAGAAGTTGAAGAGGCCACTCACCGAATCTGCAAGCCTCTAGATGATACCCACAATAATATTTTTAGAAATGGAGAAATAATTATAAAATATATTGTGTTAATAAATCAGGAAAGGCGCTTGAAATAATCTCATAAAATGTTATAGCTTAAATAATGCCCTTCATCAGTATTCTTTGTTTAACATTTTATGTTTATTGATAAATGAAGATGCATTTAAATAATTCAAAGAAAACATTAGCTGCAAGCAAGGAATTAATAATTGATACGACTGGAAGGACTCTTTTCACTTGGGAAATAGATAATATTAGCTTAATGTGGGGCTGTAGGAACAGAGGAAATGTAATGGATCTGCTTGCTTTAAACTGATGATGGTTATTGTGGTCTAAAAGTTGCTACAAAGGCAAAAGCAGGACAGCTCGGCAAGCGCAATAGATTTCACTCACAGGAGCTGACAGTGCAAATTGTGGTCTGATGTTCCAGACTTATACATAGGAGGAGACCTAATGATTATGACATATACTGAGGAGATAAGAAAAAAATGCAATTTAACCATATTGGAAAATAGAAAGAAAACCCTTTGAACACATCAAGATGATATAAATAAAGAGATTTTACTTTTCTCCTTCATTGTGCTTGAGGCCAGAGACCAGTGAGAACATGGCTACCTTCTTTTTGACAAGAAACACCCAAAATGAGGTTATAGTTAGATTCACACAGTGATTTAGTCAGCACACCAGCTGCACATGTGGCAGTGCCAACATCTTTGGGGAGTAATGGAGGATGAACACCCCAGATACAGGAGACACATATGTTGGCTATTTTTGTCTCACCTGTATTTGTTCTTCTCCAAATAATAGAGAAAATTGAGTCATAAGCATCTGGGAGTTTCAGAGGTCATTAATTTTATCCCATCTTCTCCTTTTTATTCGCCTTTACTCTTATACCCCAGGCAAGAGAGGTATTCTTGAGATTACCCAGAAAGTTCAAATTACTTCCCAATAAATTCATCTGTGCCATTGAGAAAGACTCCTGAATTTCTAATCAAGCATAATGCAAAATTATGTATTTAATATTTAGGTTTCACCCATCCCAGTCAAAAAGAACCTGTAAATACCAAAAGCCATTTCACAAACCATCTCTCAAATTTGTCACTGTTGCTTTAGAACCATTAGTTTCCAAAAATGCAAATGTGAAATTAGTTTCAGAAAAATTACTTCTTTATTAAAATTTCAGTTAAATAAATGTATTAGTAAATCCCATTAAACTACTAGGAGGAAATACCAGACAGATTTAAAGATCTGAAGCCATGGTTGTGAACAGATATCTATAATACCTCAGCGGACCGCAGTACATTGACACAACCACTTCAAGATGCTGATTCCTGCATGCGTATCCTACATAGTACTTTAAGTACTTTTATAGCTTATTTTTCACTCCTTCTTACTTTTTCTTATCTGGGATGAATTTCATTGTATATATAATATATATGTAATATATAATATATGATATATTTATATATCTAACTTTGTAAATGTAATTCTATGAGTTTTTCTCACTACCTACTAGTTTTGAAATCTACCACTTATCTCTTCAGTGTGTATTCATTATCTTAAACGTTAAAAAACAATCAGGTGTTAGTTCATTTATATTTCTCTGTGTAGAGTATGCGTAGTTTGTGCTCATAGAAGCTACATTTCAGGTAATGGGAATACTGATGATACTTAATCTATGACTGACTCCTTCAAACTCTCAGAATCTCTAAAGTCTAGAGTCTATCATGAAGGGTAGGATCAAATGCCCAATTTATGTTGTTCGCAACACATTTGACTTTTTAACCAAGGTAAGTGTCTAGAGCCTGTGCTGATAGGAGACAGGAGTGTGTCTGTTCTAACATGGAACAGACACAGGTGACTATCTGAAACCCTGGGACCCTGTTGCTGGTGACCAAGACTAACAGCCATCTAGGTGGGATTAGCACAGAGGGAGCAAGAACAGACAATGACATGACCAAGACCAAGGGAGCAACTCATCTGGCTAGAGTGGGCCAGGAGGACGGATGGTGTCTGCCGAAAGAGTCAGCTCATGCACAGCCTCAGACCCAGACACAATTTTGCAGGACTGCTGAATACTGTCGCTTATTTTTTTTTTCTAATATCCTACTGTAGAAATTTCTATCCCTTGCCATAGAAAGTGCAATTTGGCTTCCAACTCTAGAATTGTCCCACTATTGACTATTCGATGAAATTGATACCAAATGTAGTCTGCAGATATAAGTTTTAGATGCCTTGACATTTGCTGCACCTACTTATTGAAGCAGGAATAGTATTTTATAAGAACCATAATCATAATATATTCTAAGAGCTCTTAACAATATATAATAAGTTAGAAATTAAAATAGTTTATGTTTAATATTAAGCAAATTCTGTACTTGGTCAAATATGGATGAAGTACTCTTAAAGTTTTAGCTGGAGAATAATATACATTGTCTCCCTTTCACCTCCTTGAGAAAAGACATAAATAAGTGAAACAATTGGAAAACAATACAGTACAAGAAAAAAATCACATCATTAAGGTCCAATAACATTTTCAACTCATTGGAACTTCTCTGCTACAGAAATATTTGGTGTAAAGGAAAAAAAATCTAACAACTTCCAACCTATCCTGGCCAGAGTAATATCTGAGGGGGGTAAAGGTGTGAAAACACTCTAACCTCAGCCCATTTTTCTTAGAAGCTTCCAAAGTGATTGAAAATGGCCTGTTCACCATGTAATGAGATTTCCAGTTTTGACATTCTTTAGCTTGAGTTGCTGGCTTTGCCTAATGGGTTAATTAACCACTTCTGCCAAACCGTGTGTGTGTGTGTGTGTGTGTGTGTGTGTGTGTAGTCTACTAAAACTAGAAAGCAGAATTGAAAGTGATTTCAGAAATAATGGATAATAGGAATCCAGTGAACCAATTCTTTGAGTTGAATCTCCTGCAGACAGAAAGATTTCCCCATATTGTACAGAGGTTGGACTAAGATAGCTGCACTCTCCTGGGTTTCAGACTTCATGTCACTCAGCCTCACTCACAGTTGCTCATTAGCCTGTTCTATGGTGTGTTTTAACTTACAAATGTACATAATGTTGAACTTCAGGAATTGCAATGGTAGAATGTGAAAAGCAAGTTACTCTTTTTCCCTGCCACTGCAGTTCCTCTCAGCATGATATTTTGCTAGAAAAGTCAACAATGACAGCACACACATATGCCAGGGAATGTGTTTTTGAAACTGTATGTACTGCTTTTAATAGCATAATTACAGCTGTTCAGTAAGTGATGCCTCTAGACTAAAGAGGACTAAAACGAGAAGCAGCCCAGCCAAGAGGACGGGAGCAGCACACTGTTCTCATTATTGCCAGCTAGTGGGGATGGAACATATGGCCAGTTTACAAAGATGAGTTACAACAGATAAGCAGGAATTTCAATCAAATGGTCCCTCACCTGATTTGCTTTTAAAAATGTACGTATGTTCTCTGCTTCTGTCAATCTTTCTTTCTTTCCTTTCATTTCTCTTCTTTTCTTGTTCTCTCTTGGTGTCTCTGTCTCTCTATCTGTCTTTCTGTCTATATCTCTATCTGTCTCTCTTCTCTGTCTCTTTCTCTCTTTCTCTCCCTTCCCTTCCTTTGTTGTTTCTCTCTTTGGGTTCACACTGTATAGACACATGCATGGGAACACACACACACACACACACACACACACACACACACACACACTTTACATTGTAAAATACAAACCATAATGAAGAAATCAGGTAAAGAAAAAATTAGAGTAGGAAAATAAGATGTATCCAAAAGTGAAATTAATTATAGAATGCACTCTGCAAAATTATATGCACTGGCTAGAGAGAGGCTATGAGTTTTATTCTGAACTACATAAAAATGAAATAAGGCAGCTGGATTTAACTTCAAAGAGTTATTCTTGCCTCTTAACTGATCAATATTTCTAGAATTTGATTTTGTATTAGAAGCGCCAAAGCAAATATCATTGTCTTCCCAACACCATGCATAGTCTACAGAACTTCTGTTCCCTTGGTGCTACCTTCGTAGTGCTTAGTTATAAGTACGTTACCTCAATTAGAACAATGGGATTACTTTTAGGCTGCGATGCTCAGATGCCGGTCACAGCCAGAAGATATCAGAGAGAAGAGGGAACTCACCCCTCCTACTGCTTAGCTCCAGCCAGTCTTTCCTTACAAGAATATAAGCCCAGTGTGGCCAGCATTTGTCAAACTTTTCACTTATGGAATCACTCAGATGGGTTTTTTATATCTACCCATCATACTGAGCAACGGGGTTCTTGTGAGTTTGTTCCCCCCGTGTGCTCTTCACCAAGATGTTCTGCCTCACCCATGAGATCAACCAACCATGTCCTGAAACATCTGAAATCATAAGCCAAAACATGATTTCTTTAAGTGGCTTTATCTCAGGTATATGGTCACAGTGATGGAAAGCTAACTAACACAGGAGAGACCTTTTATACTTTAAAATGTTTTCTTTTTCAGGGCTTACCAAACTTTACCTGTAAAGAATCACAAACAATAGATAAGAATTAATGGATGAGTTCTGAGAGGATATGTCAAAGTGGTTCCTCAAAAGTAAGAAAATTCTTTGAAATCTTCTATTTTATCTTAAAAGTTTATGTAATACCCAATGCACAACAGTGTTGAATAAAAAAAGCTGGAAATTGTTTCCATTATTCTACAAAGTCTTCTAATAAAATGGATGCCCTAGAAAGAGGTAATGTTTTTGTCTGGTGGTTTCAAGGATCCTTCAACACTGCTAAATACTTCCCAGGAGTCCGTGTAGCCCATTGGAGAGGCGGAGAGCTATACAAATACCTCTAAATCTCATAACAGCCTTTATGTAGAAGATGAATAAAGGATATTCTTGCTCTCATTTAGGAGATTTAGAAAATTAAGCTCAAAGAAATGAAGTACTTAACTTCCACTTTTGTTAATGATGGCCCTGGGACTAAAATCCAGGTCCTTTAATTCCATGGCTTTTTACCATTTGGAAGCTCCAAATTCAGTTTCTCTGACTCTTCAGTTCAGACTCCATGTGAATGTTATTCCAAATCTTGGAGATTACAAATTTATCTGAAGAACTCCTGTGTATGAGAACTCCAGATTTTGGGTGCTGATTAATTTTAAAATTGTTTTATTTGCTTCTGATAGAGGATAGGAAACATATTGTATGTCAAGAATTTGATGCACTCAGAAGTTCTGTTTTGCCATATATTTTCTCTCTGATTATTTTGTTCACAAACACATAAGCAAAGGGATAATCTCTATTTTGTGTTGCAGTGACAGGCATAGTTGGTTGATAACAGGGAATGAAAGTTGGCTGTGCCCTTTTAGATGGCTGGTATTAAATGGAACACTCTTTGAGAGGTGCCAGCTCTTCCAAACTAATGGTAGTCTCTTAAAAGAGACTTTTCCAAATTTGTTTGTCTTGTGAAAGTGTAGCAGTTGGGAACAACCCATAACCCTTTGCAATAGGGAAGATGGATTAGTTTGGACTGACTCTGTAAAAACCTTGGTTGTGGGCCAGCTGGCAAGGGCATAAAGCAAAGTCATTACTTGAAATTAAAAGGAAAGCAAAGAAATGATAAATATTGTATCTAGTATCCTCCTTGGTTATCTGGGATCCTGAATTTCCCTTGAATTTAAGATAAAACAAAAACCATCATTTAAGGGCCAAGAAAAAAAAATTCCTTTGTGTCTCAATGGAAAATCCCACCTAACAATGGTTTGGGAATTAATGATGGTATTCATTTTTTTTCTTTTGTAAACTTTTATGTATGTCATACTAATTAGTGCCAAGGACCCAGAATCTACACAGAATCATATATAATACAAAACAAAGCATTCAGTAAAATGGAAAATACAAAACACAATCCATTCTTGAGACAACTTCCGGAATCATTTATATCTCTGTAATATGGATTAATACTGCATATCTCATATTGTGGCTCTAGAAATTTCCTTTATTTTCCTTAAAAAACTAAGTCCTTGACTTTTCAACTACTCTCCACCCTTCTATCCCACCTTCAAATAAAGACTTGTCTTAGTTTTTGTTAGCAGTATATCTGTGTTATGCTGGACAACAACTAATGTTCAGGTAATTTTCCTATGCTGCCTCCAGAGTAGACTCATCTACAGCAAAGGAAAGGCTTTGGAACTAAACCCAAGCTTTCCTCCACTGTATTCTGAAAGACTGCTCTATATGGGTGGACACCTCCACCATTCTTAAAGACCATAACCTGAATGCTGAACCCAATTTGTTCTTGCTTTGGCAATTTTTTACTAAATTACAGTGTTCTCCACAAACAAGATGAAAGGAGGGAGAAAATTTCATCCACTCTTTCTTTTTTCTTTTGCTATATTGGAGACTGAACCCAGGGCCGCAGACATACTAGCAAAGGCTCTACCACTGAGCTGTGTACCTAGTCCTTTCAGAAAGTTATCCTCTTATTGTGAGACAGGGTCGCCCCATGTAGCCTAGGAGAGCTTTGTACTTGCAATTCTCCTGGCTTAGCATCCCAAGCAGAGCTGGGATTATAGGTGTCAGACATGATACCTGGCTTTCACCCACTCTTTGATGCGAGGCTCAGGTAAGATCAGTTGCTTTGGTGGATTGACCGATCCTTTTGGCAGCATCTATCTATCTGGGAAGAGATGTAATTTGGGAACTAGCCACATCCTAGTTTCCCCATTTGTATCTCTGGACAACGTAAGTGACAGAAGTCTCCCTTTTGCAGTGATTTTATCAATGCCTTTGGTTCTATCACCTGCCATAGAATGTGCTTCTTAAGGTAGGTTTCCAAGGTACAAACTTAATCCATGTGCCCTTACACCCTGGCAGACAGAACTGCAGATTAGTTTGTGTTTTTATAGTTGTAACCCTGGCTCTGATGGGATTTGTGCTGGCAGTAGTATTGAGAATGCTACTAAAATGATCTTTTCTCCAAGTTGGCTGGCTTGAATTGTATCAATACAGGATTTGCATTGGCATCATCATCGCTCTCCTCCTTCTTAAAAAATATTGATATTAGAGTGCAAAGTTTTTGTTTATTTTTGCAGTGTTAAAGGAAAAGATTAGAAATTGCTTGATGCTTTATAATCTACAGGATTCAGTATGCCAGGAAAAAATTCCTTAAGCTAATTTCCTCTTGAAAATATTTGTTTTAACTTTTAAAAATATATAAGTGTTGGAAATCTATGCTGTCTGCATTAAATTCTATTGAAAGTGAAGATGTGGACATACAAAGAAATTTTGTCAGTTCTACTAGCTCAATTTCTGGAATATAACGAAGTCTAGATAACACAAGCTTAAATTTTGTCTTGTTTGTGACTTAAAAAAAATCACCTCAAGAGCTTTTTTTTTTTTTTTTTGTATTAGGTATTGAACCCAGTCTTTACACTGAGCTACATCCTTGGGACCTTTTGGTTTCTTTATTTTGAGACACGTTTGTTAAATTGCCTAGGCTGGACTTATCCTGAGATAGTCCTGGCTCAGTCCCCCAGGGTACTGGGATAAGTGTGTACCACCGTGCCTAACTCTAAAGCTCTTTTTGAATTGTTAAAATTCTCCAGGTTTCTTCTCAAGCTAAGTATAATATATTAGCAATAGTTCTCCTGACATACCTCTATCACAGGTCTATCAAGTCCTTCTTAGTATAATCGTATATATAGACAATGGTAAAATAAGTATTTAATCAGATTTTCCCATGCTTTGAAAATTTAACTTCTAAGACTACTAAGAATAAGCTATTGCCAACACATGTATGTCAACAAATCAATTGCCAAAATCTGATGATCTCTCTTATTTTAATTTGCACTTACAAATCTGTTTTCCATTTTTCCATTGGCTTTTTCATGGACAGCTATAATAACATCCTAAGTATTCTCCCTGACTAGGCGTTTGTATTCTCTGGTCTATGAGATTCATCTACCTAAAATAAATTTCCAGTCATATCACAACATGGATTCCTATCTGAAACTTTAAATGGTTAGGTACTGGGCAAATCTCAGTCTGGATGTCAGACTCAAAGCTTCCATGATCAGGCTACAAATAGTTTTCTGGCCTTAGCTCTCACATTACTTGTGTAGGTCAGTGTTTTACCAAGCCTGATATTTCTGGGGCCATGTGCCTTACCTGGCACACGGTGGTGCTTAGGGAAATTTGCTGAAATTTCCTACCCTAATTATACATTTTGATTTGGTAAGACCTAAAGAAACCTATTTCCATTCTCATAAGTTTCCCCTATCTAAAATGCCTTTTTTCCTCTCCACCTCTTTTCCACACCTTTTGACCTACTCATTTAAGTCCCACTTCAAATGTTTTGTTTTCCAGAAATCTCGATTTTGAAACCAGAATGTGCCTCCTTCTCTGAGTCTCTAATAGTCCCTTTTGGAGCATTCATAGCATATGTTGCATTCTGTGTTATGTTATACCTATTTGTCGGCTTGTTACAGTTATCCTAATAGATTCTAAGATCCTCTGGGAACTTTATCATTTTTGTTTTACCCACAATGTCTAATCTAATATTATTCATCAGGTAATAAGCAAACTCTTTTACATGTTGAACACTGATGGTGTAAGAGGCTTATTATGTAATAGATAACCTAGAAAAATCAATCAAAAGACATTCTTACGCTCTTGGTGTCTTTCAAATTTTTATATTCTCTCACATAAAACATTTCTGGCTTAATGATGCCTTTAATTAAGCTCTTCAAAGGGATATTAAATACAAATAAGTTTGCTTAGATAAACCCAAATGGTAGTTTTCCATATAAAAATTTATTAAATTCAACTTAAAATATCCACAACTAATTAATTCTTCATAATATAGGTATGTTTCATTTTATCACTAATTGTTTCTTGCTATAAAATGATATTTCCATTGTAGCTCCTTTTGGAGTAAGATTCTAATCCATTTCTTTGTCCTTTTTCCTTTTTTTCTATTTTTCCCTTTCCTTGGGTTGTGTTCTTGGCCTCACTGGTTCGTGGGGAGTCTCCCATATTCCCTCTGGTTTTGTTCATCATTCTGGTGCTGTACGTGGCCTTTCGTTCTTCATTGCGTAGCATGTGAATATGCAGCTTCTATATGTCTCTGTCTCTGGCTATATCACTCCATAAGTAACCAACTCATGGATTACCAAATTTCCTCTTAGAAAAGTTAATTTCCAGGCATCCTATTCGGAGAACTGGCCATTCTAGAGCAAAAACTCTCCCACTGTCTTCCACTTAGTACCAAGTACATAAAGTGCTGAGTGATTGTGTAACCCACAGCCCTTACGTTAAGAACCCAAGTGTAGTCAAGTGGAATTGGATTCAGATACTGACTCTGCCACATCATGGCTGCATGACCTTGGACACATTGCTTAATTTCTTGGTGCTTTAGATGTGGGAATAAGAGCACCTGAAAATGTACTCAAATACTTATCCCTGTACCAGGCAGGAAGTACATTCAATAAATTCTAATTATTATTACTCTACTTATAAAGCTGGATTTGCAGCAAAGATGAAAGAATATTCCAGATCAGGAACCATAAAGTACACAGATTGAAATGACTACAATCTGAATAAGGATCAAAAGGGTCTAGTCAACCTAAAATAGAACCATAGCAAGCAACAAGGAAGAGCCAAAAAAAATCAATTGGCAATGCCTCAGAGATGAAGAAGGATACAGACAAGTCAGATAAGACATTTAGAGAATAGTGGCTCCATAAATAGTAGTTGGTAACTTGGTAAGAACATTATTTCTGGGATTCAGTAAGTTCAGTTTTAAATACCAGGCTGAGTTGTGATGAAAAGGTAGACAGTGAATGTTGCTTAGGTCTGAAATAGAGGAATCTCTATTTGGAGATAACTTTCATATCACTCCACAATTAAAGAGTGTTGAGACTTGAGTACCAGCCACCTGCTTTGCTTCCTCCACAAATCTAGTTCAGGTCTTTTATTTCTGAACCTTCCAAAACTGTAAGAAATCATTTTCCTAAAACCCCTGTCTTAACAGCACTTAGTACCACTTTTACTAATTCATTAATGTTCACAGCCCCAAGTAACAGAGTAGTGGAGAACAGCAACAATGCTTCCCATATTATCAAAAGTCATAAGGAGATTTGCCTGGAAAAAATGTCTACGCTTAGACCCAACCACCCTAGAACTTTGCTATAAGCATATGTTCATTAGAGCCACAGTGACTAGAGAATGGGTTCAGTTTGAGCCATTGCTCAGGGATGATTTTTGCCCCCTGGTGAACTATGGCGATGTCTAGAGATATTTTTTCACTGTCAGAATTGAGGGAGATTGCTGCTGGCCTCCGTGTGTAGAAGGTAAGGATTCTTAGAATGCACAGTATAGCTGCCCACAGAACAGAATGAGCTTTGATTTCCAGTACCAAAAAAAAAAAAAAAGAATGAGCTGACCCCAGATGTGAATAAGTCCAATGTTGAGAAACCCTGAATTAGAGGGACTTTGAAGAAATTTACTGTTTGATTATTTACACTTCTTAATATACTCTAAGTATATTTCAAAGTAAATGTTTTTTATTTGATTCTTCATTTGTTGATTGCTACTTCAAACTAAGATATGTATAAGATGTACTTGTTCTCTAGGTATTCCCATGGCATGGATGCAAAAAGCAGTGTTTTTTCTCCTTCTGGTTTTGGAATAGATAACATTGAATAAAAGACCAAGTCAGGATTCCCTTTCCATCCTTAAATGCAAAACCAATATTTTCAATCCCATTTGATGAAAGGGTTTATAGTTTTTAAAAAAGAAAAATTATCTTAAGGACCTTACAAAGAGTATTATAGCCTGGATTCCATTGATAGAGAGAAAGAGAGAGAAAAAAAGAAGAAAGAGAGAAAGAAAGATTCAGAATGTCAGTTTGCCCTTAAGTGATATATTAGCTACAAGAAATCTCATTACAATTTGATGCCTGAATCCCTTGAAGGAAAGATTTCATATCGTGAAGGTACCATATGTGTCATGTGATGTAAGTACTTACTTTTATTGAATAGGTAAGTATATAATAGCTAAAAGCCCCATAAATCAGCTAAATGTTCTCTCAATTTATAGAGAATATTTGATCTGAGAACATTACTGTCTGGTGAACGACAGGGAGGAAAAAGAGACACGAAATGCAATAGAGATGGATATGGTCACTAATTCCTCTGGATTCAGAGTATCAGATTTCGAGTCACAAATGGACAACCTGCTCTGTTTCTGTACCATCCATAGACTGCCCAGGCAATTTTAAAAATTTAAGACTTGCATATTAGATGCAGTGAGTGGGGAGTTACATGCATATAACCAAATCACTCCAGAGGGACATCCAAAAATAACGAGAGTGGGTAGACGTACTGTAGATATATTCGAGGAAGTCATTTTTCATTGGACTTTTTATTTAAGCAAATTGAATGGTGATGAAAGAAAAAAGCAACTGTATTTGGTCAATATCTGTCAGAAAGCCTTGTTCATCTACAGGGCAAGGAAATGCTCTGTCTCGCAGCTAGGAATGAAGGATAGATTTAAATGACCCAGAGGTGATCTAGCATTTGCCTAGATGCCAGAGGCATGTCTGGGATTATTTTCCCCTTTTCTATAGAAGGAGGAAGGTAGTTTCTTGAAAATCATGGAAATTCTTCCACCCTTTTCCCTGCAACATTTTACTTTCTAACCTGTGTACTGTCTCATACACTGAAAATCTCATCTTTTGACCTTGCTTCCTTTTATAACTAGCATCTTACTTTGCTTACATTTTCTGCTGACAAGTATTTGAATGAGAGAGTTAAAACTGTTGCCTTCATTGCCTCGTCAACCTCCTGAGCCCTCTGCAATCCAGCTCTAATGGCCATGAATGATCCCACTTTCTAGGCATATGACATCTCTTTTTAGACACTCAGAGGTCTCCACATTGTGGATGAGATCCTTGGACTCGGCCTAAGAATTGTAGCTCAAATCCTTACTCTTTTACTTACTAGAGGGTGATTTAAACTTTCTATGCTTCATTTTCCTCACCTGAATAGAACTAAAATAGAACCAATCTCACGGACTGGTATCAAAATTAACTAACAAATTCTGTGCAAAGTCCATATCATAATCAGGGTTCTGGAGAGAAGCAGAACCAATAAAAGAGAAGGACAGAAGGAGGGAGGGACACCCAGACACCCAGAATAACCTTTGACCAAACATCTGTGCACCCTCTGGTCCAGACAAGACAATACAGAGCACCACACATGCCATTCAGTACTTAGTAAACTTTTAGTAAATATTTACCTTTATGTTTCTCCCAGAGGTCTTAAACTGACTCTATTAGATTTTCTAGATTCCAGAAGTATTTTCTTGGGCAGCAACATTTTGTTTATTATTGTTTCACATTTTGAATTAAGTGCCTTTAATTTGGCATACTTTCTACTATGGGACTCACAGGCTGGTCCTCACTTGCCATGTCACATGCTTCGTAAAGAGCCTACAGGTTTAAGTAATGCTATCCTAACGCAACTGTCTTTTCTTTTTTCATCATCTTCATAAGCCACTATGAAGAACTGAATGGCACAAAAATTCTGTTAGTTCTTCAAATTTGTTAAACATCACTTACTACTTTCTCAGTCTTAGTTGTTCTGTTTTGTTTTGCTTTGTTTTGTTTTAATTTCCTAACCCAAACTATTCTTTAAAAGCTTAATCCTTTGCCATCTGCTAAATTATTCAGGCTCCAAGTTCATGTTCAAAGACAATTCAAACATGGTATTTGGCCTCAAGCAATTTATGATCTAATTAGGGAGACAAACCTATTATGTGAATCAAAAACTCAAATTGGCATATACCAATCCCCAAATCCCTGGTGAACTTTAATTTTCACCTTTCACAAAACAAGATCTAGTAAAACTTTAATGGATGAAAGGATGGATGGATGGATGAATGAATGACTGATTGAATAAGTAATTGATGAGAAGGTGCCAGATTAGGGCTGCAACAGTCACAAGATTATAGGAAAGTAGACAAAAACAATTTAAACTGCGAAGTGAGTTAAGACCAGAATGATGGTTTGAAATGGGGGAAGAACTTCCAGGCAACAGTGATAGAATAAGAAAAGGCTTGAAGATAAAAAGAAGGGTAAGTTGTTTGAGTGCTCTCCCATCTACAGTTTTCTCATTTTTACAACCAGGTTGTTAACAAAAATCACTTTACAAGAAGAGAATTAAGTGAGTTAAGCACATGTAAATTTCTTGAGTACCAGACCCAGAAAAAGCATTCAGTGTTTTATTACAATTATTATATTTGGAGGAATCAAGATCTAAGATACCTATATACAACATAATATGCCAAGCAGCTCTTTCCTAATATGAAAGTGTGCCTAGTTTTACTATTTATTGCTCTGAGGAATATTTGAGAAGTGCTGAAGCATTTTAGGAAACAAGAGGGTACTTTAAAACACCATGTTCTTACCTGTTGACGCTTAACTTCAATAATTTAAAGCATATATTATTTAAAAATGCTGCTCATGTAGTAACTTATACGATGATAAATTTAGGTATTAGCTGCTTCTGAACTTTTGAACCTGTTGTGGGATTGAATCCACAACCAATACAGAAAGGTTTCTTGTCATTTTATAATTCATGAAGTTAAATACCCTCTGCTTGCAATGGTTATTGAGGGAAACAGTATTGGGCTGGTAGGTCTGAACTCCAAATGGATCTTTCATATACCTAGAAAATGTTGATTTGTGAAAGCTCTCTTGTACATCTTTTTGTGTTTATCACCTAGTAAGACTGATATTGTGGCAAAAATTGCATTGTAGTGCAGGCCTTGCCCTCTGATTCTGAGGCTTCAGCTTTTTGCTGAGAACCTTTTTCTTCCTCTTCCTTTTTTTTCTGCTATCCTGTTCTCCTCCAATTAATGCTACATGTTCACTTCCAAATCTTCCAAAATTATATTCCTCAATTAGATTCTGAGTCCTCAAACTGTTAACTATAACCCGAGCAAATAGGAGTGGAACGAAGACTCAAGCAAAATTGCAAATAAGTCAATTTTTGAATTGTATTTTAACTTTTAAAGCTTCCTGTCTAATAAATATCCCCAGGTGCCCAAAGGAATGAAAAAGAGGGGGAAATACAATAACTTTAATGGACATAGTGCAATTTCACCTATATCAGCAGTATACAGAACAACTTGCCTACCAGATTCAGATTTGATGAACAAGTAAGGGAGTGGGTACTTTAGAGTACAAAGAATAATGCTCCCTAAAGGAAACTATCTTGCTTTTATCTGTAATCTTCATAGTTAAGGCCTCTGATGTATTGACCCACTGTCTTCTAGATTTCCTTCTCTCTTGCCTCATCCTGTCCTAAATTTCTCTAAGAGGGAAAAATCTTGAGAGAGAAAAATGTCTTTAAAAGAGTTCAAAAACAGTTTAAATAAAAAGACAAAGTTTCACAGAGCTAGAAAAATGATTTTGTAAGTTTATGCAGAAGGAAAACTGTATTTTGGTTCCTATATGTTTTACATGGACTGAAAAAAACATGAGGCATCTTATGGCATTTAACAAAGAACTACCATGTTTACATGGCCAATTATTTTTCTCACTCTCTAGTGGGTCTTTTAGCTTGTATTAATGCCACGTGCTGGATTAAGCTTTACATACTCAGTCTCCTTCGGTCTTTACAACAATTGTATGAAGTAGATACTACTTACATTCCTAATGCGGAAATAGGCTCAATGACCTCTACAACTTTGACCAAATGTGTATGGTCAGCAAATAGCAAGGCTGGCTTCTCGGCCTGCGAGTATCATTTTTAAACATCATTTCTTCAGTACTAGCCAACTACCTTTACCTGCACCATTTTCCATATTCGTATTCTCTATGTGTTTCCATTTTAATGTAGTATTTTGCCTTTATACTTTAAATATTTATCAAAGGACATACATTTACAGAATTTGATATTTTATTTTAGTACCTTTAAGGAATTATTAAATATTTAAGAAGATAAATTTATTTTATATAACTAAATAAATAAAATGAATTGTGAATATATATAATATCATGGGCATATAGAGAAAAAAGTAGTAAGGTATTCTTTTAATAACAAATGAAGCAGTTTGCAAGTGACTCAAAGCCTAAAGGAGAAGGTGACAGAAAACTAGATTTACACTTAACTCCATAAGGCATCCTAAGATATGCGCACTCTTTGCTCCCTGGCATTACTATATAATTCAAAGGCCATTACTTTGCCATGAAATTGGGCTTCTTCATAACTTACTAAAAATCCTAAACCACTAGACATTGTTGGGAATCCTATACTTTGCATTTCTTTTTTTTTTGTGGGTATCGAGGATCGACCTCAGGACCTCACGCACCAGCAGGCGCCCGTGCTGCTGAGCGATATCACCAGCCCTTTTTTCATATGTGGGTACCGGGAGTTGAACTCAGGACCTCGCGCTTGCCAGGCAGGCGCTTATGCTGCTGAGCCATCTCACCGGCCCTGCATTTCTTAACGTATACTTCAATAACTCATTGCTGAAAAATATACTTGGGCCACACTGAGAAGGGGTTTGAAGCAAGGCTGTGTTCTTGTTTCCTTAGCCAAAGTGCTGTATGGGAACAGAGATGTGTGTCTTAGGAGGGAAGAGTCTGTTGTAAGACGTAGAAAAGGAACAATTATATGACATGGATTTTAGGATAAGTTCATGGTGCTAAGACATAAACTTTTCAAAGATCTAAGAAAATCTATACTTAAAAAAATTTACAAATGATATCAGATATCAGGAGTGATTATTTGTGTTATAAAACAGACCAATAGCTATGCCTGTGGTAGTTATTCTCTGAACATTAGCCTGGATTCTCTCCTCTGCTTTGTGGTGTTAAAAATGGCATTCTACAAGCTATATTCTTTGTTTGCTATGTTTTATTAAAAAGGGCCACTAATGGAGGATTTAAAGGCAGGAGGGTGGAGGAATGGATTTCACCCTGTCTGTCTTACTTTCAGGCTTGCCTGTATAGCCCAAGCAATAGCCCTTCCTTCCGGCAATGGGCTCCATGGGCAGCTCCACTGGGCCCCTCAGAAGTTCAGCTGTTCTTGGGTAGCAGCCCCACCACGAAGGCTGAGCCTCCACTCTGTTAGCTCCTCTTGCAAATCCCTCCCAAGCCTTCTACTGAGTCCCACATTAAATTTCTCTGGTGTGATTTCTATCCTCCTCACTCACATCTATAGTGAGTTTTAAAGAAAATTTTCTCTATTTATACTCAATGCATTAAAACCATTCATAAATACCATGTTAGATTTAGTAAATTTCAATGAGGAACAGAGCTTTTGGAGGTTGGGTGTTAATCTATATATTTACTATATAAATAGCATATATAATTCAAATAAATATAATCACTTAAATTAACTCAGTCCTATCTTTGCCTAGTGTTTTACATCTCACAGTCCATCTCTTTTTTAATACCTGTTATAGTGGAAATATTATAATCAAAACTTTCCTGATTTGGAAACTGCTATGGCTATTATTTTATAATGTGGAATACAGGATAAACTTCCTAGGCATGTTAGTTTATTTGTGACAAAGGGGAGTTTCTTCCATATTTAAAAATGAGTCCAATAAATTTCTGAACATTAACTTACCTTTACAAAATACCATGTGGATAGGTAAATGAAGATAAAATATATGGACTGTGTTCTCTTTAAATGTAAAATAGTTTGAGAAGTAAAGGACAAAAAGGTGCCACTGTCAAAATGTATTTTAGAGTTTGCCAAAATAAAAAGTTTGGGACTTATGATAATGGATTGAGTTCACTGAAGTTATGTGAAAAATAATCACAAATGAGCCTAAATTTCTCTAAGAGCTACATTAGAACTCTTCTTCCTATAATTCTCTAACATAATAAAATAAATGATGAAAGGTTTAGATTATCTATCAGATAGCTATCAGATAGATAGATATCTATCTATCTGTTAGCAATATTCCATAGCGAAATCAGGAAACAGATGATTACCTAACCAGGTACAAGATCTCTACAGGCAGGTTTTACCATTGACTCTATCCTTAGTGTGCCCACAGATATAACATGAATTGATTAATATGTCCCAAAAATATTTGTCAAGGTAGCTAAAGAAAATCATGTATTTATTTCTATCATTCAGTAAAAAGCAGTTTTATATTTTTATGTAATTTACTTTAATTTTAATAAGAGGTTTTCCTCAAATATGGTAAAGCAGTCACTAAATTCCCAAATACAAAAAAATTCTATTGTAATATTACAATTTTAGCAAGAAGTTTTGTGAATAAATCCATAGGAAGTGATATAGGATTTAGAATTTCCAAAATTAACAATGTAAGGCTGGGCCCCTGGCATGTGGGTGCACATGCGCCTTTGGCAGGCAGACTGACCGGAATCCAGGGACCCGGGACAGGCCAGCTCAGAAACGCAGGCTCACACACGCCTTTGGCAGCTGAGTAATCAGCGAGACCAGCAACGTGGAAGTGTCTGAAGCAGCAAGGAGGAGCCACCAGCTGGCCTGAGAACTCCACCAACAGAAGACCGGTCCCAGACCCCACATCCAGAGGCCAAGATCAGCTCCATACACAGGACAATTCCCATGACAAACTTGCCTGGAGTACACAGCACATTTCTGGGATCTGACAAGGACACTATCACAGAACTGGAAACACCCGAAGTATTTCACTACTTTTATTCTCCCTTGTTTGTCTGATTGGTTAACCCTTTCCTGTCTGATTGGAATTCATCTTGTTTTGTCTTGAATTTTGTGGTTATTTTCATTTTTGGATTTTTTTTCTTATTTTTCTTCCCCTCCTGTCTTTCTTGGGTCTACTATTTTTTTCTTTCTTTTCTGCTTTTCTTTTTTGTTCTTCTTCTCTTTCTTCCTTCTTTTTTTTTTTTCACTGTTTAGGTTTCTCGCCTTTTGTTTTGTTTTGTTTTCTTCTACTGATCCTCTTTCTCTTCTTCCTCAACTATTTTTTGAATTTAAACTTTCAAGTGAGTAAACACTGTCTCTTCCTTTTCGGATTACTCCATCACATTATATTTCATTCTTTTCCTCCTGTATCCTCGATTTTCCCAAAACTTGGGTGATCATCCTTTGACCTCCAGCCTTGACTCTACTATATTTGACCTCATTCATCATGTTATCCTGTCCCCTACCTAGCCTAACCCCCACCCCCCCTCAAAAGGGTAAAACCACTCCACTAAGGGGAAAATAACTGCATACAGGTACATGGTATATGTTTGATTTTGTTATGTAACTTCCGAGTTTGCTCTTGTGTTTGGAGGTAGCAGGTTAATGGCTACCATAGTTTGTCAGTAGTTAAGCTGTACTTGAAACTATTGCTATTACTAACTGTACTACTTTAGCCAGGATGTCATACATGTTATAATCAGTTTTTCTCCCATGTATGATAACACTGTGATAGTTTGGGGTCATAATCATCACCAAAACCCAGTATCAAAGGATTGGGTGCTAAGCCAAAGAGTAACTTTGCATCTGTTACAAATGGGGAAGGTAGGTTCTCAGGATAGCTATAAAGAACCGCCTACATCTACGGGACATCTCTGAAGAACAGACATCTCCTAGGGAAGCCTCAATACTAGTGATAAAGCTGTCTATCATAGGAACTTGGCAAGCATCAATGTAGAAAACTAAACAAAATAAAAAAAGAAAATATAAAATGACAAGATGCAGAAGCAAAATGCAACCCCAGACCACCAGCCCACACAGGACAATCCCGAAACACAATGAGATAGATGAAATTGGAAGTGAAACACTTGAACTTTCTGAAACGATAACAACAGAAGTGAAAAAACAAGTAGAAAATGTTATAGAGAAAATAATTTCTCAGGTACAAAAAGAAATGATGCTTAAAATCAAAGATATTAGACATACAGAGATAAAAGAATACATGAGCTTAGAAAAATGATGGAAACAAAAAATGGCCCATATAGGGAAAAAATGGAATCCATGAAACAGATCCAGACAGAAATCAAAGAGATTAAGACCTGCATTGAAAGTATATGCAACAGATTGAATGAAGGAGAGGATAGAATATCAGATCTAGAAGACAAAATTGCAGCAAGCAATCATGAAAAGAAAGATATCTTTAAAATAGCAAGGCAGCATGAAAAATCAATCCAACAGCTACAAGATGACACAAAGAATAACAGAAGATTGGGGCCAAGGAAATAGCTGGAGACAGCACAAATGCCATAAAAAAACTCTTCACAGAAATAATGGCATAAAACTTCCCAAGCATGGATAGAGAATTTAACATACAGATAAATGAAGCATGTAGAACTCCGAACAGCCATGACCAAAATAAAACTACACCAAGATGTATAATAATCAAGATTCCAGAAATTCAGCAAAAGAGCAGAATATTACAAGGCGTTAGAGAAAAGAAACAGATCACCTATAAAGGCAAGTCAATCAGAATGATGGCAGACTTCTCAACACAAACCCTCAAGGGAAGAGCAGCTTGGAGTGAAGTATTTCAAGTCCTGAAAGAAAACAACTTCCAAACCTGCAAAACTATCTTTCAAAATTAATGGAGAAATAAGAAACTTCCATGACAAAAAAACAACTGAAGAAATTCATGACCACCAAACAAACACTACAAAGGGTAGTGAAAGATATTCTCGACAGAGATAAAAATGACCACAGTTCCAAGAACAACAACAGAAAGAAACCATCAGTCAAGGTAAGCAATTAAACAGAGAAGAAAAGCAGGGAACCAACAGTAGGAACAGAACACTATGAAGATAAGCCAATACATATCGGTTATAACCATAATGTAAATGGCCTCAATTTACCAAGTAAAACAGACTGGCAGAGTGGATCAAGAAACAAGATCCAACAATATACTGTATACCAGAAACACATTTAACTCAAAAAGAAATTCATAGACTGAAAATCAAAGGATGGAAAACAATCTTCCACACAACAGGAATCTAGAAAAAAGCAGGAATAGCTATTCTGTTTAAAGACAATGTGAACTTCAAACCAAGAATGATCAAAAGAGATAAAGAAGGTCACTAACAGGGCCGGTGAGATGGCTCAGCGGCATAAGCGCCTGCTTTGCAAGCGTGAGGGACCGAGTTCGACTCCCGGATCCCACATACGAAAAAGGGGCCAATGATATCACTCAGCGGCATGGGTGCCTGTTGGTGCGCAAGGTCCTGAGGTCGACCCCCTGGTACCCACAAAAAAAAAAAAGAAGGTCACTACATACTTCTTATGGAAATACTTCAAGGGGAAGATATAACAGTCATTAACATGTAAGTCCCAAATACAGCTACACCCAGCTACATAAGACAAATATTAATAGACATGAAAAATCAAATAAGTAATAACACAATTGTAACAGGAGAACTTAATTCCCATTGTCACAAAGAGATAGATTGACTAGACAAAAAATCAGCAAAGAAATATCAGAACTGAACCAAACCTATCAACAAATGGACTTAGTAGATGTTTTCAAAGTATTCCTCCCAAAAACATCAGAATACACATTCTTCTCAGCTGCACATGGGATGTTCTCTAACATAGACCTTATACTAGCCCACAGAACATGCTTCAGTAAATGCAAAGGAATTGAAATTATCCCATGCATATTATCTGACCATAGAGCAATGAAATTGGAAATTAATGGCAAAAGAAACCAAAAAAAAGTCCATAAAAACATGGAAATTAAATAACACCCTCCTGAACAACCAATGGGTCACAGATAAAATTAAAGAAGAAACTAAACAATGTCTATAATGAAAGGAAAACACAGATACAACTTACTGTAACCTGTGGGAGGCAATGAAAGCCTAAGAGGCAAATTTATAGTGGTGAATTCTTACATCAGGAAAACAGAACAAGCACAAATAAGCAACACAATGTTTCACTTCAAGCTTCTAGAAAAAGAAGAGCAAGACCAGCCCAAAGCTCATACAAGGGAAGCAATTACAAAGATCAGAGCAGAAATTAATGCAAGAACTAAGAAAAAATACAGAGAATTAACGAATTGAAGAGTTGGTTCTTTGCAAGAATAAATACAATTGATAGACTCCTAGTCAACCTTATCAAGAAAAAAGGAAAGAAAAAGCTCAAAGTCATGCAACAAGGACGAAAAAGGTGAAATCATTACAGATCCTATGGAAATTCAGAAGATCATCAATACCTACTTTGAAAATCTTTACTCACATAGGATAGAAAACACAGGAAATGGACAGATTCCTAGATACATATGAATTACCAAAGCTGAAACAAGAAGATATAAAAATTCTGAATAACCTAATATCAGTTAATGAAATAGAAAATGTGATAAAATCCTACCAACAGGGCTGGTGAGATGGCTCAGTGGCATAAGTGCCTGCCTGGCAAGCGTGAGGTCCTGAGTTCAACTCCCAGAACCCACATATGAAAAAAGGGACTGTGATATTGCTCAGTGGCACGAGCGCCTGCTGGAGCATGAGGTCCTGAGGTCAACCCCTGGTACTCATAAGAAAAAAAAGTACCAACAAAGAAAAGCCCAGGTCCTGATGGATTCATGGCTGAATTCTACAAGAAATTTAGAAAAGATTTAATGCCAATACTCCTCAAACTCTTTAATGAAATTGAAAGGGAAGCAATACTTCCTAACTCATTCCTGGAGGCAAGTATTACTCTGATACCAAAACCAGAGAAAGACCCAACCAAAAAAGAGAACTACAGGCCAATCTCCCTAATGAATATAGATGCAAAAATCCTCAATAAGAAAATAGGAAACAGAATGCAGGAAAACATCAAGAAGATTGTACACTATGACCAAGTGGGATTCATCCCAGGAATGCCTGGGATGGTTCATCATACACAAATCAATAAATGTAATACACCATATCAACAGAAACAAAGACAAAAATCACATGATCATCTCAATAGATCAGAAAAAGCTTTTGACAAAGTCTGACACTGGTTTGTTATTAAAACCCTACAGAAAATCAGAATATAGGGTATTTACCTAAATGTGATAAAATCCATCTATGACAAACCAACAGGGAACTAAATGTGCAAAAACTGAAACCTTTCACTCTAAAATCAGGAACAAGACAAGGATATCCACTATCACCACTCCTATTCAATATAGTTCTGGAAACATTAGCCAGAGCAATTAGATAAGAGAGAAATAAAAGGAATAAGGATAGGAAAGGAGGAAGTTAAATTGCTGATTTTTGAAGATGACATGATACTCTACATAGAAGACCCAAACACTCCACCAAAAGACTTCTACACATAATAAGCAAATTCATTAGTATAGCTGGATACAAAGTCAACACTCAAAAATCAATGCCACTGCTGTACACAAATAACAAACTCACTGAGAGAAATTAGGGAAACCACACCCTTTATAATAGCATCCAAAAATGAAAGACTTAGGAATCAATCTAACAAAGGAAGTAAAAGTTCTATACGTTGAAAATTACAGTACTATCAAAAATGAGATTGAAGAGATTATCAAAAAATGGAAAGATATCCCTTGCTCCTGGAGGAAGAACCGACATAGTGAAAATGGCCATACACCCAAAATTGTTGTACAGATTTAACAGAATCCCAATCAAAATACCATTAGCATACCTCACAGAACTAGAGAAAACAATCCCAAAATTCATTTGGAACCAGAATGAGACCTACAATAGCACAAGCATTTCTGGGCAGCAAAGGCAAGGTAGGAGGCATCACAATCCCTGACTTGAAATTATACTACAAAGCTACTGTGATAAAAGCAGCATGGTACTGGCAAAAAAAACAGACTTGAGGTTTGGTGGAACAGATTAAAAGATGCAGACACAACTAAGGGGCCAAAAATGTTCATTGGAAGAAAGATAGTCTCTTTAATAAATGGTGCTGGAAAAACTGTCTCTCTACATGCTGAAGACTAAAATCAGACCCATGTCTATCACCATGCACTAAACTAAAGTCAAAATGGATAAAGATCTACATATTAAAACAGAAACACTGAAACTACTGGAACAGAAAATATGTAGAAATCTTGAAGACATAGGTGTAGGCAGAGAGTTCATTAACAAAATCCAAACTAGACAGGAAATACTCCAAAGAATCAACAACTGGAATCTCATCTTACTAAGAAGATTTTTACACAAAAAGAAATCACCAACAGAATGAAAAGACAACCCACAGATTGGGAAAAAATCTTAACCAGTTGTCCTTCAAAGGAATAATATCTAGAACATATAAAGAATTGAAAAATTTCAGACCCCCCAAACTAAAAGACCCAATCCAAAAATGGGCATCTGACATGAATATGCACTTCTCAGATGAAGAAATACAGATAGCAAATAAATATATGAAAAAACGTTTACCATCATTGGTCATTCAAGAAATGCAAATTAAAACAACACTGAGATTCCATGTCATCAAGAAATCAACCAATAACAAATGCTGGTGGGTGCTGTTAGGAAAATGGAACCATTCTCCACTGTTGATGAGAGTGTAGACTGGTGCAACCACTGTGGAAATCATTGTGGATATTCCTCAAAAAAATTAGGATTAGCGGTCCCATTTGACCCAGGTATTCCCCTTCTGGGTATCTTTCTGGAAGAATTAAAACATCATACCACAGCAATATATGTGCAGTTTCGTGCATTTCATTACACATCACATGTTTATAGCAGCACAATTTGTAATAGCTAAATCTTGGAAACAACCCAAATGTCCATCAACTGAGGCATGGATAAAAAAGGTGTGGTGTTTTTATACAATGGAATACTACTCAGCTATAAAGAAGGATAAACTTAAGGATTTTATAGGTAAATGGATGCGACTTGAGACCATAACCATAAGTGAAATAAATTAGGTTCACATGTGTAAACATTGTATTGTCTACCTAGTGTAAGAATCTGTAAGAGTAAATAAGATCCAAAATGTACAATAGATATTGGGAAATGGGAAGAGACTGTTGAAAAAGAAAGAGAAACTGGGAAGGAGAAAAGAAGGAAGGGAAAATGAAAACAAACAAACAAACAAACAAACAAACATACAGGATAGTTAAGATAGCTATACAACTAATTTCTATAAGTCCATTGGAAAGGAAGCTTTGTGCTTATATCATTTGATCTATTTTCCATGCCTATAACTTATAATCTGAGCAACTTCTTTGAAGATAACAATAAGCAATGTACTAACCAGCGTTACTTTTCTACTATCTAGTTTTGAAATTTTGTATCATTTTTAAATTGTTTTTCTCTTTAAAATAAAAAAATTAACAATGTATTTCTTTAGCTTTTTTATAAGTCCCCAATAATCTGTACCTTATTTCATTACACATCACATCAGACATTATTTTCTCAAATAAAATCATATTTTACAGTGAGGATGATCTTGATAATGAAGCCAGAAAAAAAAGACTATAGAACTAGTGGTTATACACCAAAAATAAATTGCAAAGATGCTCATGTAAAATGGCTAAAATAAGAGAAAATAATAAATCATTTAATATACCAAGCTAATGTCAACTTTATATACCGCATAAGATTTTCCTACCTGAGCTTCCTAAAGCAAATTCAGCCTAACAGAAATTACTATATATTAGGTTGACAAGTATTATTGCAGACTTAGATTTTGTCCCAAATGATCCTGGCAACCCCCTACCTAACCCTACAGAACCCTTAATCCTAATAGCAAATTTGTGTGCTTCTGAGAACAGATAGTGTGGAAAGTATGAAAAAGAAATATTGACCTAGAAAATACGTTTTTCTGGACAATTCTATTTTTCTCATACCAACTCTAGTCGAGAGGCTAATATGCAAAAGATAAAAAAAAAAAGGATGATGAAGATTTAAAGAGGATCGCCCAAGTCTGTGGCAATAGCTAAACTGTTTTGTAGTCAAATATGATTTTTAATTGCTGCATCCCCAAAACACTGTGATAGATTGCTTTATAGACCTGTCAGTTAAGGGATAACCTTAAGGTAAGGATTGTTTTGGAGTAACTAATACAAAATTTGCTCAACTTGTCTCATATTCACCTAATGGGAAGAAAAGGATGTCAGTTCAAACAAGGGTAGAAAATAAGAGCAAAAAAAATTTCATTCATTTGCGCACATATTCATTTTACAAAATATTAGTGAACATCCTCCATAAACTGTGAAAGGCTCTCTTTCTGCCCACATTATTCATTAAGCACTTTCTATGTATCAGAGTGCTCACTGCAAAATGGCACATGAGGAAGAGGGTAATGTGCCCTTTGGAGGTCACAGTGTGCTAAACATTTCCCTCTGTCATCTGTTACTTTTTTTCCTTTGTCTTCTTTCCTACCAACAGCCATCAGTTCATTAAAGCAGGCCATCAACCCCATGATTTCATTCTAATCAATGCTCAAATGAAAGGTAGTATGTGTGTTCAGCACCCTGACTGGAAGAACCCCTCAAATTGGGCCTAAACCCCTCAAATTGGTTTCAACTGGCAAGCATTGAGAACATAACAGGTATTCAACAAAAATTTATAGATTGCTAATGAATAAAAAGAAATACAGCATTTATGGGAAAGTAATATTTAGTCCAAGAGACAGTCTATAAAGAAGCAAGAAAAGAAAAAAAAATGGAAAAGACTTTCAAAAGAAAGAGAAAAGTATAGCAAATATTTATCTGTATTAAGGTAAATTTTAAATACTCACACTGGGAATGATATTAACCTCCCCCACAATAGAATTGGAAGACCATTCTAGCCCAGTCCATCATATCTCAAGTTCTAATTACACACAAGCATAAGAGAACATGTCTTATTGCATTTCCTTCCTGCAAAGCCTAGGGTTGCTGCCGCATTATGCGATCCTCATCAGTCACTGACATGGCCCTCAAGTAAATAATGATCTCTTCTTCGGTGTGATGCTGCTGCCAGTAATGAGCATATGATAGTGATATATTAGCATGTTAAATAATGACATGCAATGTTATAGTATATATGTTGATGCCATGTCACTGCTAACCTGCTTCGTGCACTAAATTTGTCATTCTCAACCTAATTTGTTTTTCCAGATGGAAAATTTAATTTTGTCTTGCTTCCTCCTCTCACTTCCAGCTCTGGATAATCACAAACCGCTTTGATTCTCCCCTTTCTCCCTACCTTTGCCACCTCATTTAATCACTCAATCACTAAGGAAACCAGACATGTAGCTGGCAATGGTAACACAGACGCAGAAAGGAAAAGCCTTCTCCTAGAGACCTCACACTTACTTTGAAGTCTGCTCATCTGTGAGAAATCCAGGTCCAGAACCATATTTGCCATATTTGTTTTTGTTTTGCAGGCAAGGCAGCAAAAGAACTTAAGAGTGCAAGGACGGAGGAACATATGGGAGGGCTGGCTACTCTGGTCCCCGGTGGGATGGAGTGCATCGCTGATGGAGTGAGCATTCAAAGTCATCAGGAACACTAACGCAAACAGTGTGCCACATGACACCATCTGGAAAAGAATCTTCAAAGTTCAAAAGAAAGGAAAAACAGTTTAGGATTCAATACACAACTGATGTTTAGAGGATGATGGAAAGTTGCATGCTTAAGATTAACTATTGCATGATCAAAACTGCTTTGTAGGAGTTTTCATGGAAGAAAGGGCTCTATGGCTATAAGGATATGAGTTCTACACATGCTATCTAAGTTCAGATAACTCTGGTCTTTTGATTCTTATTTGAAAATAATAACATTTTTTATTATAGAGACCATCACTTTATTTTATTCTTGCTACAATTACCTGAATTGGATTGGAAGTCTTCTATTCTCTTAATGATGAGAAAAATGGGGACGAGTGACATATTCAGTGTCATGAAGTTATTGAAAAAGGGAGACCCTAATGTCCTATTTCATGTCTCAGTTTTCTTACTTCTGCAATATTTGATATTGTTTCTTTAGAAATGAAAGGAAGCATGGGCAACTGTAAGGAAATAAAGAAGCCTTGTAAGATGATATTTGTTTTAAAACTATGCTTTGTGTAAGTCCCTTCACAATGCAGAAGGTCCTTCCCTCTTCAGTGAAAATAGCCTGTTACTAAAACAAAAAAGAGCAGCTGTAGTTCCTATTATTTCAAGGCACATAAGCACACTGTTTTCAATAAGGGCAGCTGAAATGAATCAGCAAAAGCAAAAAATATTTCTCTAGATATTTTACGAAAGAATGAACAGGTTGCTATCTCCCAAATTGTGAAATGTGTACAACAGAAAATAGGTAGTGAGCATGATTGTTTTAGATGACATGTAGATTTGGTTTTAAATAAACTTGTTTATCATTGTAACAAATTCAGTTCCTTTTTATTTGTTTTTCAGTCTTCTATAATACATGAAGTACAAAGTTCCAGTTTGGTAATAGTTTTCAAATATCTTTATGTGTTCAAGTTTCTCTTTGAAGAAAAGAGAGGTCAGGCTTTAGACCAGAGCCTTCAGTGGGCAATGTCATCCAGCCAGAATTTATTAGATTGTCTTTATATTGTTTTATTGTTGTGTTTATGTTTTGTACAGTATTAATATTCAGAGCAGTAGTACAAAATTACTTTATAGTATATATTTATTGAATTTTAAAAGAAATGGCTTAAAATATTAAGTAATTATATAATATGGGACTGATATATGGGAAATCTGGGGGCTGGAACAATTTGAGATTTTGAGGGATTTTCCCTTTCCCTGTGTTATGCTTTGAGAATGAGGACCCAAAAGGAAAACACCCTTGGCACTCAAAACCTGGCCTTGTGTTGTCAGTTAGGTCTTGGTGTCACCTGGAGCTCATCAGGTGCTCAAGTTTGTCTATGGTGTTCTCTGTTGAACATGACAAATTTTACAGAGCTCCAACATCGGTCAACAGTGTTAGGTGACCATGATGGATCAAGACAAAAACAAGACTATTCACAATGACTTAGCCATAAAAATGGTCTGTCTCTCCCTATCCTGACTGATATGAGTCAGGCTGCTTAAACTTTGTTTTAATTTTTCCCACCTTCTACATGAGATTTATAAACACACCAAATCACCTAGCACTCTCACCTGATGTTGGAGCTCTGTAAAATGGCTCACATTCAACAGAGAACACCATAGCATCCTTACATCTTGATCTAAATTCTTAGTATTGTATATAGTCTGTATCCTTTTTTTAAATTGTTTAATAAAAAGAGATATTTGTTTAAAACCAAGAGATTACATGTGTAAACAAAATATTATAAGAACTGTTTTCTGAGAAAATTCATAGCTTATGATTAGCATAAACATTAGTGGAAAACTATCGAAACAAAAACAATAATTAACAGCAAAGGATCAGAATCATTGAGTAGTGAAAGATTTCCTTCTTTGATCTTCTTATATACTTATCTTGTGATCTTTTCTCAGTAGGTCTTATTAGTTTCCAGCATGCTATCGACTAACCTGAATTAAATGGCACTATTTCTAACATATGGTTTTGCTCCTTCCAAGAATAGCTTTATCTTTTTTTTTTTTTTGTGGGTTTCGGGAGTTGACCTCAGGACCTCATGCCCCAGCAGGCGCTTATGCCGCTGAGCCATCTCACCAGCCCAATAAGAATAGCTTTACCTTAAAAGAGATTTTTTTTTAAAAAAACTGCTTCATGACCTAAAGAATTAGTCTTAAAATACAAAGTGTTATGTATTTTGTTTCCACAAATATGTATAGAATATTTTTGTATTCTCCAGTTCTACTAGAGCTCACATGTGTGATTTATGCTCCACAATTCACTATGATATAGGTAAATTTATACCTTCATATTTTTATTACAAAGCTTCAGAAAATTAGGTAATTTATCCAAGTTCATACATCTAAGAGGTGGTAAAACCAGGACTTGAAACTAAACTTTAAGATGTACTGAGACAAGCTACATGGAAAAGTGTGTAAGGTACCAAAGACAAACTTCTACTTCCTATATTTTAAGATGATATTGACCAACTGATGTACAGGGAACACAGGAGAGTTGACCAAAACCTTTTCTTCTCTCACATTTTATTTACCTTATGACCTCCATTGTACTTTTAAGTGACCTGGCTGGTATGGCACAGAGTAAACTGTGGGGGAGGGTTGACATTGAAAATACGCAGCACAAATCTCAGTGGAAGGCTCCACATTTCCTAGTTCCCTGAATCCTGGCATATGGGAACTATATGTCTTAGTGCTGACTTACCAGTCTGTCTCAATGCCAGGAAACCTGAATATGCATCCCAGAATATGTTTGGATGCATTGCAAACAAATGTCAGAGCAACCATTATACCCCCCTGTTAATGTACATTTGCAGGTCAAGAGGGTGATGCTACAAAAGATTAATTCCTTGCTAAGTATTATCCATCAGAATGCTTTTAAATGTTGGCATATAAGCAGCTAATAGATTATATACCATAAATGCGGCTGTTGGAAGAAAAACTGCATTCCACAAGACATACAATTAAAATCTCTAATCTCCACAAGTACTAAAATAAGAAAAGGGGGAAGGGTAAAGAAGGACAAAGATAGGAACTGCTTTCTTGGAAAGAACTATTTGTCTCTTTGTTGGTACACTTCTTTGATTCTGCTGAAAATAGGGTATCCTTCCTCAACTCTGGGTAAAGAAGCTGCAGAAAGAACTGTCTCTATAGAAATGACACAGGGCAAAAGGAAGACGAACAAGGAAAAGAAAACATTGTTTCATCTCAAACTTGTTTTTTTCCGTCATAAAATATGCAGATTGTGTATTTATTTGTTTGAATATACACATATGTCAACACTGGGAGCAAAAATAAATTTGTCCATGCATAAATATTTTTATTATTGTGTGCAATAATTATAAAGAATTACAAATAAATATTAGCACAATAAATTTATCCCTTATAAATAAAATCAGTCAACATTGTGGTATATGTCTTCCAATGATTTTTTATTTTAAAATTATGTATATTTTCCTTTGATTTTATATACTATTCTATACAATCCTGTATTTTATGGTTACATAGTATCTACTTGTATGCACCAGAATTTGTTAAAATTCCATGCTGTTATATATTTCTGATGTTTCCTATTTTTCATATCATAAACAAATAATATTCTTGCATGTAAATAGATCCATTGGTACATCTCTGATTATTTAAAATGTATTCATAGAATAGAATTATTCAGGAAAAAAGTATTATCAATACATTTATTTGTTATTTAATTGATAATGAAAATAGTTTTAGAGTCATTAATGAACATTCATGCTGGAATATCAAATAATGCAGAAAGGTATAAAAATTAAAAGAAAACTCATCTTAGATCCTATCATTAATGTATTTGCTTTCAATATTAGATTTTGTTCAGTATTTTCTAGGCTTCAGATAGCTACACTTCTTGATGTATGTGTGGAGGGGTACACATGAGATTGTATTGTATGTGTGCTTTTTAACCTGCTGTTTTTCACTCCATAATTTGTCATGAAGATCTTTCCATATTGTTAAATAGAAATGCATCACATATTTAATCAATGAACACAATCCATTTTATGAATTTGACAAATCTCAACTGATGAACTTATAGTTTATCTCTAGTTTTTCCATATTATAAATGCTGCATGAACATACACATACACACACACACACACCCCCCTAGTCAAATTTCCGAAGTGTGTGTGCGTGTGTGTTTACTGAGCTAATATATATATACATATCAAACATATATTACATACTATTTATCTTTATCTTTTGCTACTTAGATATTTTGTGTATTAAAATATTTTCAAAAATGCTTTATATCATCAATATTTAAAATTGCTACTATTTTTAAAGGTAAAAAAGTGTTAGCTATTCATTTTTTTAAAGTTGTTGGAGTTTATGTATCAATACAAAATTTCTTCACTCTAAGTTCATAAAACCTATTCATCAATTTTTCTTCCAATGCTTTTTGTTAACAATAAACACTAATAAAGCTGTAATTGAATTTGGTATGAAAAGCAAAGTAGATATCCAGTTTGTTTCTACAAATTCCTGACTTGTTATCCCAACACAATTCATGGTCCTTTATTTCCCAGTTGTATTAGTTTCTTAAAGTTGCTATAATGAACTAACACAAATTGGCTAGCTTAAACAATGGAAATGTATCGCCTCACAACTCCAAGGTGCCAACAGGGTTGATTTCTTCCCAGGGCTGTTGGAAAGAATATGTTTCATGCTTTTCTCCTAGCTTCTGGTAGTTTGCTAGCAATCTTTGGTGTTCCTTAGCTATAGAAGAATCATCTTACTTGTCTTAGTTCATTTTATGCTGCCAACATACAATGCCTTAGACTGGGTAACCGATAAAGAATGGAAACTTGTTTCTTTAATTTCAGGAGACTGGAAAATCTGGAAGGTTCAGTGTCCAGTGAAGGCTGCTCTTTGCTTCCAAGATGGTATCTTGGACACTGTATCTTCTGAAAGAGAGGAACACTGGATCCTCATATGGCAGAAGGAAGACAGGCAAGAGGAACAAACTTTCTGCACTAAGCCACTTATAAGTATACGAAACTCTTTCGTGAAGGAAGAAGCTCTATGATTCAATCACTTCTTAAAATCCACATCTCCTAATGCTATTGCATTGGGGAATACATTTCAAATCATTCTGCAATGATTTCATCTTTTTCATTCCTTGTCACATGACTTTGAGTTTTTCCTTTCCTTTTATCAATAAAGCTGGCTAGGGTTTTTTCAATTGTGTTTATTCTTGCAAAGAACCAACTCTTCAATTTATTAATTCTCTGTATTGTTTTCTTAGTCTCCATTGCATTAATTTCTGCTCTGATCTTTATAATTTCCTCCCTTTCATGAGCTTTGGGCTTGTTTTGCTCTTCTTTTTCTAGAAGCTTCAGGTGCAACATTATGTTGTTTATTTGTGCTTGTTCTGTTTTCCTGATGTGAGACTTCACCACTATAAATTTCTCTCTAGGCTTTTCTTGCATCCCACAGGTTCCGGTATGCTTTATTTGCATATTCCTTTCATTATAGATATTGTTTAATTTCTTCTTTAATTTTATCTGTGACCCATTGGTTGTTCAGGAGGGTGTTATTTAATTTCCATGTTTTTATGGATTTTTGTGGTTTCTTTGCCATTAATTTCCAATTTCATTGCTGTATGGTCAGATAATATGCATGGGATAATTACAATCCCTTTGCATTTCCTTAGGCATGTTCTGTGGGCTAGTATAAGGTCTATTTTAGAGAACGTCCCATATGCAGCTGGGAAGAATGTGTATTCTGATGTTGTTGGGAGGAACACTCTGAAAACATCTACTAAGTCCATTTGTTGATAGGTTTGGTTCAGTTCTGATATTTCTTTGCTGATTTTTTGTCTAGTTGGTATATCTCTTTGTTATAATGGGGTATTTAGTTCCCCCATTAAAATTGTCCTATTGCTTATTTGATTTTTCATGTCTATTAATATTTGTCTTAGGTAGTTGAGTGCTGCTGCATTTGGTGCATTTATATTTATGATTGTTATCTCTTCCTCTTGAAGTTTTCCCCTAACAAGTATGCAGTGAACTTCTTTATCTGTTTTGATCATTCTTGGTTTGAAGTTCACATTGTCTGAAAACAGAATAGCTACACTGCTTTTTTCTGGGTTCCTGTTGCATGGAAAACTGTTTTGCATCCTTTGAATTTCAGTCTATGAATTTCTTTTTGAGTTAAATGTGTTTCTGGTATACAGCATATTGTTGATCTTGTTTCCTGATCCATTCTGCCAGTCTGTCCCTTTTGACTGGTGAATTGAGGCCATTTACATTGATAGTTATAACCGATATGTATTGGCTTATCTTCACCATGTTTTTTTCCTGCGTTGGTTCCCTGCTTTTCCCCTCTATTTAATTGCTTGCCCTGCCTGGTGGTTTTTTTCTGGTTTTTTTCTGGTGTAGTTTTTGGAATTGTGTTTCTTTTTTTTCTCTGTCTAGAATATCTTTCATTACTCTTTTTAGGGTTGTTTTGGTGGTTATGAATTTCTTCAGTTATTCTTTGTCATGGAATTGTCTTACTTCTCCATTAATTTTGAAAGACAGTTTTTCAGGGCAATTAATCTGGGTTGGAAGTTGTTTTCTTTCAGGACTTGAAATACTCCATTCTAACTCTTCCTGACTTGAGGGCTTGTTTTGAGAAGTCTGCCATGATTCTGATTGGCTTGCCTTTATAGGTGATCTGTTTCTTTTCTCTAACAGCTTTTAGTATTCTCTTTTTGTGCTGAATTTCTGGGATTTTGATTATTATATATCTGGGTGTAATTTTATTTTGGTAATAGCTATTTGGAGTTCTATACACCTCACTTATCTGTATGTCAGATTATTTTCCCATGCTTGGGAAATTTTCTGCTATTACTTTGGCAAATAGTCTTTTTATGTCATTTGTGTTGACTCTTGCTTTTTCATTGACACCTATCAGTTTTATATTGTTTCTCTTTGCACCATTTTGTATCTGTTGAATTTTTATTTCCTGATCCCTTGTTATTTTAAGAGATGTTTCCTCTTGTGATTGCTAGCCACAATCCTGTCTTTAAGGTCTGAAAGTCTATCTTCAATTTTGTTCAAGCAGTTTTGCCAACTCTCAATGGAATTTTTAATTTCTTGGATATCTGTTTGAATCAGTTTCATGCATTCTATTTTTTCCTATATTGTTCATTCAAGGTTTCTCTCATTATCCTATCCTCCTTTTTTATCTATGTCTAGTCTAGATTTGCTAAGCAACTCCTTCATTATGGTTGTCATTTCTTTTTTTTTTACCTGAGAGGTTATTTCTGATCTAATTTCCTCTATAGCCACATGTATTTGTTTCTTTACTTTGGTTGCTATGAGTTCATAAATTTCAGGTGTGTGGCTTCCATTTTCATCTATCTCAATGTTTCCTTGACTTGTTCTAAGTGGGCTGGAGATCTGAGTTTGCATTTTGCTTCTATATCTTGTCATCTTTTATTTTGAAAAATTTTTATTTTGTTTTCTGTGTTGATCCTTGTAAATTTTTGTAGTAGGTAGCTATATCACTAGTATCAAGGCCTCTCTAGGAAAAGTATGTTCTTCAGGATGTCTTCTGTGTGTAGGAGGTTCTTGGTTTCTGTCTGTCCCAAGATCCTACCTTCCCAATTAATTAAGTGTGGGATGTTGGTATCCGTTTGGCTCAGTCCCCAGTCCTTTGGTGTTGCACCATGGTGAGGTTATCACCTCAGAGCTTCCCAGTATTGTTACAGAAGGGAGAACAAATGATAACAAGAGATATGACATCCTAGCTAAAGTAGCATAAATTGCAATAGCAACAGCATCAAGCACAGTTTAGAAACTGACAAACCGTGGCAACTGTTAATTTTATACCTTGAACCACAGGAGCAAAATCTACAGTTATATAACAGAACTGATCGTCAATTAGGATGTTGTATGCAGTGTTTCCCCTTGGTAGAGTGGTTTTACCGTGTGGTGGGGAAATTTAAGAAGGGTAGTGAATAAAACAAAGATAACTGAAAAGGAAGTAGAAGCAAGGCTGGAGGAAAGAGTATGATCACACAAGTTTTGGGAAACTAGAGAAGAGGGTGGAAAGAAAGAATGAAGGACTAAGCAAGGGATTATCTGAACTTGGTCTCTGGGTCTAGGGGATGGGATTAGTATTCTGTGGCTGGAGTTCTCCCCAGCCATTTAGAAAATAGAGGAAAAAAAGAAAAAAAAAAGGAAAGGAAAAGGAAAAGAGAGATAAAAACAAAAAAATTAAATTAAATTAAATTAATAATAAAAGAAAAGGGGCAGCCCCATCCACCTGCTTCTATTCCCTGTGACTTTGTCCCCACGCACAATACTGGTTCACCTAACTTACCACCTGTTGGCTTGTATTGTTAATGTTGCTTAGGACTTTTCCACCCCACTAGTCCTGCCTATTCATCGTGTGCACCCTAATCAGGTCCTAGTGTGTCGCTCACGTTCCCCCACTCACCAGGTCCCTCTGATGTTGGGGGGAGGAACCAGGCACCTGTATTCCTCCTGTAGGCTGGTTGCCAGGTCCACATTCTGGGATTTTTAAATGTTGTAGAATTTATTGGTTAAATTAGGGATAAGTTTTTGTTGTTAATGAGGGTTCTTGTAACATAAGAAAATTGTATTTGTCTTTATTCAAGTTTTTGTTCACATTCCCCCACTGAGTCACAACTTTCCTCAAATAAATTCCATATGTGTCGTAGGTTTGTTTCTATGTGTTTTGTTGTTACTCTGAATATGAAATGATGATTCTTTTTGTTTTTATGAATCAGCGTCTCACTTTGTAATTTTGGCAGGCCTGGAACTCACTATGTAGCCCAGGCTAGCCTTGAACTCATGGCAATTCTCCTGCCTCAGCCTCCTTAGTGCTGGGATTACAGGCATGTACAAAACCTAGTGAAAAGATGATTCTTCATTTTATTTTGTTATTGATGGTTATTGATAATATGTACAAATAATCACTAGGCTTTGGCAGATTTTAATATTATTATTTCCCTTATATTGAACCTTCTTACAGATTTTCCCTGATTTTTCCAGTCACATACTCATATTATCTTCAATAACATGTATTTCATATTAGTTTTGAGTTTTACTTTTATTTTTGCCTTATACTTTCTAGCAACTTAAATCTCTATCTTGGCCTTTTATATCTTTTACTTTTGTTACTGTGTTTGTTTATAATGTAGCAATTATGTCAAGTAATCCAGAAATAGTTTGTGGATGTTAAAAGTTATGTCTTTCAACATCTAAAAGTATGTTTGTTCATTTAATATTAGTTTGCAAGGTATAGAATTCTAGGTCTACCATTATCTTGCAGTTGTATATAATAAATATGAATATTGAATAAATATAATCTTATATTAAATTTTAATTTATGTATAGTTAAATGAATAGATACTTATTTGATGAGTTTTGAAATCGTCATGCTAGATATTATCTGGAAAATGTCTTCATGTTTTCCATTCCCAGAGATAACACCCACACCCAAAGAAGAACAAACAGACTTCCAATTTTTGCTCCCCATAGATTAGTTTTGATCATTATAAGACTTCCTATAAATAAAATCATAGACTATGTACTTTTTAATAGTTGATTAGTTTTCTTCAGTATAACATTAATTTTTGTTTTATCCATATTATTTTATTGTCAGTAGTTTATCCCTATTTATTGCTGAATAGCATTCTATTATATAAATATAATATGACATTGTTATTCATTTTCTCACTGATAGATATTTGGATTGTCTCCATTAGTTGGTCATGCAGAATGAAGCTACTATGAACATCTTCATGAAAGGATTCTTGTAGACAAACATTTTCTACTTCTTTTGAGTATTGATGGAATTATGGAACTATTCGGTCATAGATGAAATTTTCTATCATATTGTTTTTTTTGTTTGTTTGTTTTTTGTTTTTTTGTGGGTACCGGGGGGTCGAGCTCAGGACTTCGCGCGCCAGCAGGCGCCCATGCCGCTGAGCGATATCACCGGCCCTTTCTTCGTATGTGGGTTCCGGGAGTCGAACTCGGGCCCTCGCGCTTGCCGGGCAGGCGCTTAAGCCACTGAGCCATCTCACTGGCCCTATCATATTGTTTCTCTCATGTGAGAAACCCAAAGAGTAAAGAAGGACAAAAAAGGAGGATAGATATAGAAAACTGGGAAGAAAATATTCAATGAGAAGGAGAACAAGGGACGGGGAAAGGGAAGGGAATAGGTATTAAAAAAAGGAATTGAAGGAAAACAATAGAAAATGTTTTGTAAATGGAGAGTGGAAGGAGGATTGAAGGGAAAGGAGGGAAATGGGAAAAACACAAAGAATTAAGATAAATTATTTTCCTTGAACATGAAATGTCTCTACTAATTGGCTTTCTTTAATTTCTTTCAGCAGTGTTATATAGTTTTCAAGAGTTTCATCTTCTTGGTTAATTTCTAAGTATTTTGCTTTTTTTGATGTTATTGCAAATGGAATTGTTTTTGTAATTTCTGTTTCAATTTTTCAGTTATGAGTATACAGAAATGCAATTGATGTTGGTGTGTTGATTTTGTGTCCTGGTGCTTTGCTGGATTAATTAATTAATTAATTAATTTTAGTAATGGGGATTGATCTCAGGGTCTTCAGATTGGGCTAAATCCTCAGCCTTTTTATTTTATTTTATTTATTATTATTATTATTATTATTATTATTATTATTATTTTGAGAAGAGAGGGTCTTACTAAGTTGCCTAGACTGGTCTTGAACTTGAAATTCTCCTGTGTCACCTTACCAGAGTGCTGGATTGTAGGTGTGGGCCCCTATGCTTGCCTACTTTACTAATTTAACAGTGTTTTTGTTCCTTTCCAATTGTTTTGTTTCATTTTCTTCAGTAATTGCTCAGGCTGATCTTGTACTATGCTTAATTTTAAAATAATTGATTTGTCCTCTCAAACTAACACCTCATGATAATTCTTGTTTACAAACAATCTGAGTTTCTTCACAAGTAGAGGGAATATTATTTGAGAAGCCTATAAACATTTCTGAATCTTTTTCAGTACCTTTTTAGATACGTATTATCTTGGTAGTATAAATGTAACTCAAAAAGAATACTATCACAAGTCAAACATAAGTAAAAGGATAAACTAAAAAAAGAATATAGCAAGTTCAGGTAAATATTGTCACATAGGTGCAATAAAAATAATTGAGATGAAAGAGATAGAAATTTATATAAATGTCTGATAGGTTGTTGATTTCTGTTCTTCATTTATAGGCATAAAAAGCATCAAGAAAGGAAGGCTAATTAAGGATTGAACAGAGGATGGGGAGGCTCTTTATAAGTGTGTCAATTTTATTTTGGATTCAATCTCCTAAGAACTCCTAATATATTGTAATACTCATTGACAAAATCAACAGCATATATGAATTTTTACTGGCTTCCAGTAAATGCAAAACATATGTGAATGAAAACAGTATTCATGTTTGGTCTTTTCCCAGGGAGCAGTTAACAAGTCTGTTTGTTTTTAATGGCCACCAGAAACCAACAATTGAAAACTTGGCAAAAATCAAAAAGGTTTTGCTTCCTATGTAGAAGAGATCCATGTCAAAACCTTTATTCCATAGCAATAGCTAAACTGATTATGAAAGTGAAGCTTATGTTCAGTTTATATTTCTCAGAGCTGAAATACCTGGCCAGATCCTTCCTTTGAGTCAGCTGTCTCTCTGGTCTGAATTCAGGATTAGCTGGCTTTCACTCTGGCCACTTTTGTTAAACCAAGTCTCCATTTTTCTTTCAAATTTAAGAGCCCTGCCCTAATCAAACCCTAATCTTGAATGTGGGGTTGCTTCTATTATGGATCCTCAATCCAGATAGCATTGGAAGATGCGAGTGATTGCAACTAATTTAGAGTCAGAAGGAAATGTATTTGAGAGGATGGTAAGAAAAGAAGACTTATGCATCCCAAATGAACTAACTACTGGTTGTTGCGACTGATTGTAGGAAACTATTCTGAATCATCTACTCTAATGGATAGTTCAATACTGTGGGGGGGCATAGCTTAGGCTGAATACCTACTTTTGGTACCTTTTATGCTCAGCAGCACAGTTGCCTTAAAACTTCTCTGCAGCATTCATCTATATACCACACCTGGGTTGTGCTCTTGGCCATAATCCAAATTCTAAGCCTTTCTTAAACAATTCAACTACCAAAGTGAATTTATTCTACTAGATCTATAAGGCACTGAACTAAATACTGAGGGGACTCTTACAGGATAAGAAAACATACATGATCTTAAACAACTTGCTGATCTAGTAGAGGAGAAAAGCATAAACAGGGTAATGATACTAAAAATTGTCTGATCATTAGACGCTAGTCTGAGAGATTTTAATTGTGTAGGCCTTAAGGGATTTAGAGGGGTGGGAATAGAAAATCTCTAGGTTACTGTTTCTCAAGTCCAGATGCAAACAAAATCACGAGAAATACTTTAAAAATACATCATCATTTGAGCCCTGCCTCAGACAGATAAAAATCATGATGACTGGGGATAAGTCTTTGGATTGAAATCATATCTATTTCATTTTGAATGCTGTCTCCACTCTTTAACAATCATATTATTGAACAAGTTACTTCTGCAAATCACAGCCTTGTTCTTTTCTAATATTTAAATGAGGATAGCAATGTTCTTATCATTGGGGTGTTACAAAGTTAAATGTATATAAAGTATTTTAATGTATAATGCCTAATGTACAATGAATATTTGATAATAGTAGCTAACATTTATTGAACGTTATTTGCTATGAAACTACTAACCACACTCCATGAATGAAAACAAACACTATGTTTTTATCCTCATTTTTTTCAGTGGGAGATTGCTGCCTGGAGTGGTAAAGGTATTGCCCACACTACACAGTTAGCGGCAGATCTAGGGTCTAGTAATAGTGACTACCATACTAAGTACTTTAGTTACTATTCTTAGGTGGTTCTTAGAAGCCATTCTTGTTGAAGAACAAGTGATTATCTTAGTTCAGGTTATTGTAATGAGATATCATAGGTAGAGTGGCTTAAATAACAAACATCTACTTCCCATGGCCATTTCCTTGAGGGTCATTGCTATTTTCTGAATGTGTTTCCTAAAATGTATGTGTTGAAAATTTGATTTCCATTGTGTCACCATTGGGGTGGTTTTTCTCATGAATGGATTAATTCCACTATAAAAAAAGCTTGTGGGAGTGGAATTACCTTCTTCTGCTATGGAAGGCCACAGTTCTATGCCCCTTTGCCCTTCAATCTTCCACCATGTGAAGAGAAAGCAGAGGCCAGCACCTCTGTCTTGGACTTACGAGGCTCCCGACTTGTGAGAAATAAGTGTTTGTTCTTTATAAATTATCCAGGCCCAGGTATTCTGTTATAGTAAAATGCAAACACACACATACACACACACCCCACAGACTAAAATAGCCTTCTTCCTGCTTTTGTGTTCACATTGCCTTTTCTTCATGTGTATAGCCAGAGATTCATCTTCTGCTGTCCCTTTTTTTTTAATTAAGAATATTAATCCCATCTTGGGTTCCCACTTTCAAGACCTCTTCTAATCCTAATTACCTCCCAATGGTCCTACTTTCAAATATCATCACACTAGTGATTAGGGTTTTCAACATATGAATTTTGGGGGAGCACAAACATTCAGTCCTTAGCACTAATTATCACGCAATCCATAGCAAATGTCAGACGAACAGAGTTGGCAACAATCACAAGGTGAGCTTTGAGTTGTATGCATTTAGATGGATTCTAGGGAAATGTCCTTTACCCTGGGCTTTGCTATGGAAAATCATTCAAAATCAAATCCTTGATTAAAAAAATGGTTATTTGTTTCCTGAATACTTTTCAGATAAAGAAACTAAAGCTTAGAAAGATAAGCAAATCAGCCAGGGTTACAAAGCTGAGAAGTAGGATAAGGGGAATTTGAACCCTTGTTTGATTGAACATCTTCCTTCAGTTGAGGAGCAGTTGCCCTGAGAGAGCGATACAGTCCAGCCAATGAGTATGGTGTTTTATGGAAAGTGCCAGGGAGCCACTAATGCATCCTGAACAGGAAAGAAGTACAGGTGAAATTCATAAGATCATTACTCTGTAATGGCAGCAGTCTGACACTAAATACCATGACCCATTGTGTGTGTTAGTGTGTGTGGTGGGGGGTGGGGGGAGGGAGAACTCTTCTTCACTCAGGATCAAAACCCAGAACTAAACTTCAGGGATATATTTCTTTCTTTCAAAGTTATATGATCTAGACTCCCGAGTTTGCATCAACACAGGTAAAACCATTTGTAGAAGAGCTCCATGCTAAGATTCGTTTCAACCAGGGACTGTACCTACTTGTACATTCATTCATTCATTCCATAAATTAGAATTGAAACACTACACAAGGTTCAATGATCAAAACAAAGATGTGCCACCTGATCTTAAAAGCCCATGTCCTAGAGTAACTTAAATACAGTTATGCACTCTGTGTTAAATCCTCCTTGATGAATTTAGTATATCTATGAATCCAATAAATCAACAGATTTGTATAACTTCATAAAATACTCATCAAGCCAGGCACCATCTGAAAATGCCAAGTAGACCAAAGGTTCTATTTCACACAAGAGTTGGACTTTGCATTTCCTTTAATGTTTTTCAATATCTATTGTAATCTTAAAAACAGGAACACATGCCTCCGCCTGTCCCCTCATAGTTTCCCAGATGAGAAAGCTCTCAAGGAAAATAACAAAATGCAGTTTGAATCAAAGAATGTGAAGATTCTCAGACAAGCCTAGTAGGAGCCACTGGGAAGCAGCTGGAGAAGTGCTGACAGCTTACCAGCAAGGAGACCGAAGGATCCACTGCTACCAGGGCTTCTGCTATCATCCTCTACTTCTCGGCTTCCTCCTGTTTTCTACATGCTATTTCCCTGTTCTAGGGTTTGCCCTGGATGGCTCCAAGAGAAAAGCATGGCTCTTCCTTACTCAAATTCAGCTCTGTTTGCCCTCGTGGCTCTGGCTCTGCATTATCTTTCTACTTTGAGTACAGCAAGGGTGTGAACTAAGCCACATACTGAAAGTAAATGTACAACAAACTTCTTTTTATTGATGTTAGGTTTTCCTCACCGTCTTCCTTAATGCCCCCTGCTTCTCTAAAGATGTTTCCCGGGAAGGAGCTAATAATCTTAATTACACTCATTTTTGCCTTTTTCAGAGGTAAGAGTTTACAAGAGCAAAATGGTAATCTTACATTGTCATATTTTAAACATCAATAAAATGAAGAATATTTTTCCCTACTCATAATACTACATTGTGTTACAAGCTTTATGGAAAGTGTACGCAAGCTGTGTTTTCAGAACCACTTGTTCTTAATACATTCATGCATAGCAAGAGGTAGTACTGGTGGAACTTGCTCAGGAAATGTGATATTGTTTATCTATATATATTAAAATAAAATAAAGTCCTATTCTTATGATAACACTTAAACCTTTAATAACGAACCCCACTGACCACTACTCCCTGTGATTCAAATAACCCCTCCGTTTTTTGTTCTCATGAGTCTTCCAGGTTTGCAGTTCTTATGCCTTTGCTCAAAATGGGTCAGCCTGGCATAATGTAAAAAAAAAAAAAAAAAAAAAAAAACACCCAATTCCAATGGGCCTGGGGTGAGAAGCATGGCTTAAATAAATTAGTGACTTGCAGAATATAATATTTATATAACACTGAGCCTTTAGCTGAATCATCTGTAAAATGAAACCTCCCACTGTGGGATGCTCTTGAAATGGTGACATAGGCTGTGGAAGCCCTGTACACAGATGAAGCGCCCGTAAAGCTGTCCCATCATTTCTGAGTGTGCAAATCTTATTCATTCTTCAGGATGCACCAGATAGCACCTTTTGCATAAAGCATGCATTGATTGCCACAGCTGGGATGCAATCTTTTCCTCCTCTAAATTTTCATGTCACTTTGCCTTTCTCTATCATACGGTAAATGCATTTTTCTATATATGTAACATATGGGCTCAGACTGAGTTTCAGATGGTAGCACGAGTAGAAATAAAGGACAGAGTCCTGCCCTGTGCATCTATGAGTAAGGATTGCTTGCCTGGGTCTCCTGTTTCCCCCAGAGAGAGAATTTAGCTAAATCCTTTTCCAAGTCTCTGTACACTACTTTTGTATTCATAATTTCATGTTTGTTTTCTTGAAGAAGATCCTGGTTATATAGGTGTTGGTTCCCAAAACAGCCTGAGCAGCACCTGGGTGGAAGGAAGAAGATGGAGACAATGGCAATACTACAGCAGTGTCTCTCTGTCTAAGCTCAGAGCTACAGGAATGGTGCAGACAAGAAACATGAGATTGGAAACAGGTGTGCTATTCAAGACCAGGCTAACAAGATGTGGTGAAAGTTGAGGGTGTGTCCATAAGCCAGAGCTATTTTGGCATTATGAGGATTAGAAGCTACAGAAACATGCATTCAGCCACAGTACCCTGCATATGCAGTTGGCATTTTCTTTATGGATACTAATTCCACTGCCAACTTCTCATCAAGATCAATACGCTGTTTTTAAAGAAGCCTTCTCTGATCACCTTTTCTAACCCCATCTACCAGCCTCTGTCTTGTTTCCCATTATTTGTCACTGTATCTGCCTTTCCTTGCAACCACTTTTTCCCTACACACACACACACACACACAAAGTACTAGGTTGGGCCATTTCCTGTCATGTCCATCACTCATCTCTAAAAGAAAGGGGATGGTTAGCTTATGGGAAGCACTCAGTATCTGAGGGATAAATAAATGTGATGACTTCCCAAGGGGCTTTATAAAGAAAGACAAAATAAGAGGACATCGACATAGATGAAGAAAGGCAAGCTAGAAGCCTTCTAGTAACTGAATACAACGACTTGGTTTATGAGCCTGCAGGGAGCACTCTTCAGGCTCTGGCAGGAATGCTAAGGTGAGGGAGATACCCCCTGTCTAGAGGACTTGTGGGAGCAGGTGAGAAATTTGAGCCACAGTGGCTAGGAAGACCTTGGGACAACTGGGTTATATGTGTACTTAAGTTGCTTCTATAGATCTTATCTTCCCCATGAGACTCTTAGGAGAAGGTGGAATTCTTAGATTGCTCAAAGGACCTAATATATGATCAAACAAAAATGTGTGCTGAATTAAAGAATGAATGAAAGAATAAATGGATATATGATTTTGTTCCATACAAACAAACTGTGTATTAGAAAAGCAACATAATGAAACAGAAATGTTTGCTTATTAAAAAGGTTGAATTTTTCAGTATAAATATGTTTAAAATTTTTCTATAGGCGATCGGCAGATGGCATCCAGTAGAAGGTAAGAGTTTCTTACTCTGAAGTCTAAAACACCTCCTTTTGCCACATAATGACACGAGACACAAACACAAATAACTATAGTTCATAACTTAGCAACCACAAATATTTACAAATATACAAGCCAAGGCTCATCAAAATATCAGGGTAATTATTGACAAATTGTATGCCATAAGAATGCTTTGCAACCAAGCAAAATAAACGCCACTGTGGGTGCTTGCCACAATTTCTCTCAACTGCTGCCTGTGTCACTTAGTCTCCTGGGATTTGCTGGGTTAGATTTATAGTAGTCAGAGACACCCCAAGGCTGCTCCCAGTCCCATGTACAGTTGGCCCCTCCTGGACTTTGCACAGCCTGCTCCGTTCCGCACTGCTGACTCCTCTCACACTCTGCCCTCCTTGTCCCATGCTGGTGGCTGGTGGTCACAAGTCACGGGGAGTGCTGACTTCCTGGCCCAAGGATGCTTGCGCCACTGGTCACAAGGTAGGGGAGTGCTTGTTTCCCACTCCTTGACCCCAGACTGCTGGTCACAGGTCCAAGAGAGTGCATAAAATTACACTGAAGGCCAAGAAGATGTGTAGTTTAACACATGCTCTTCCATCAGGGTCTTCACGTGGGTATCCTGCAAGCTTCGGATGATCTTTCTGAAAATACAGACAATAATGTTTTTTTAGAAAACAGGCAGAGATTAGGAAACTTGTGATAGTTTAGAAATTTTTCTTTGAAAATTAATTCTTTCATGGGCTATGTGTATGAAAAAGTCTTGGGCCATATACTTTCAACATTGTTCAAATTATTTTCAAAAATTCCCTCAAGGCCTATCTGAAAGTGAACGTGTGTGTGTGTGTGTGTGTGTGTGTGTGTGTGTGTGTGTGTGTGTGTTTTCCAAAAAATAAGAAAAAGGGAAGGAAGGAAAGAAAATATGGATGGAAGGGAGTAAAGAGAGGAGATTAGGTGTATGTAAATGATGAGTAAGAACGGGTGGAAAGTTAATAGTGATGAACATATCCTTTATTTTATGAACCCGAATGATGCCAAAATGGTCAAGAAAAATAAAAATATAATGTAGAAATTAATACTTGAAAGAGAGACAAAAAGATTGACAGTTTCCTAGCCATTTGATTTGGGATAAATAAATTTGAATACAATTCTATACTCTCTAGCCCTTGCAAAAAAATTTTTAATTAAATCTTTAGATCTTAAAAATCTATTCTAATTCTCCTTCTGTCATATTACATCTTCTCTATAAAAGAGTTTACAGTTGGAGCCAATTTATTTTACCATTCACAGTATTTCAAATTGTTGGAGAGAAAAGGCTTTTTCTGCCAAGATTCACACCAAAGCAACTTGATAGCCTTGCTCAAGAAAGATCAAATGTGAAAAGAGATGACAATGAAAATTGTGCAGTGTACCCGTCTCTCTGCAACTAGTCAAGTGCAAAGGAATCTGTTGTTGCTTTTGGGAGCGTTTTCAAATGTTCAGAGAAAACAGTTGAGCATAGAGCTTCTGGCCTGCCGTGCTGCCTCACTAACCATTTGTTTTCTCATCTAAAACTCTAAGGAGAGAATAAAAAGGCAAACATAGCCATACATCCCTCCTCTTTCAAATGGGGTAGCCATGCCAGATATTCTGAGTAACTTATTCAGCCCAAGGCTAATAAGCTGAACAACTTGTTTTGGCTAGACATTCCTTCTCTCCATATGGAACTGCTTGTGTGAGTTTTTAGACTATTATGTGGTCAAAGGGAGGATGTGAGACCAAGAAAAAAAATCCTCAGCACTTTCCTTTTCTCTCATGTAAATCCACTTTCAAGGCTAAAGTAAACTGCATGGATTGCCCAAATCCTCAGGCGGAAGACTTCACAGAACATCACATAAGCACCATTTTTAATGGGTTTGAATGCATGCCTCTTAAATTGGACTAAATTTACTGATAAATCCACCATATCTAACCTTGCCTACTTTGAGTCTAGCCTTGGGGACTTCTTTAGAAAGAAGGCATATTTTCACTGAACCAAAGTAAATCTTAATTACATATTTGCTTACCATGGAGAGCTATTTTGCTTCTGAATGGGGATCTGACAAAAGGTGGAAAGTGGGTTGTTGTGGCATATTTGATCAAAATCTATCAGAAGTATTGCAAAGAAAGATAAAGACACTTTCAAATTTTCAGATAATTTTCAGTTTAGCATTCCTGTTCTCCAGAGTTCTTTGTGTAGAATGCCTGACCAGGACAATATGTCAGGCTATTCTTGGATGCTTCTTATACCAGGTAGGGTCTTACCTCAACGGACTAATGCAACAATTATTAAATGTTCAGGCTCCTCCTGTTTTTTTTGTTTTTTTTTTTTTTTTTTTTTGTGGGTACCGGGGGGTCGACCTCAGGACCTCGCGCGCCAGCAGGCGCCCGTGCCGCTGAGCGATATCACCGGCCCCTTTTTTGTATGTGGGTTCCGGGAGTCGAACTCGGGCCCTCACGCTTGCAAGGCAGGCGCTTAAACCGCTGAGCCATCTCACCGGCCCTCCTCCTGTTTTTAAAGGTCCATAGGTGATTTTTAAAGTTATTCCAAAGTCCTCATAGTAGTGGACTGTTATTTCTTCGTATTTCTTTATAATTTTTCAATCAGAAATTAATCCAGGAGAGTCAGCTCATTTTGCGGACTCTGCAGTAAGTCATCAGTCTTCGGTAAGAGGCACCATTAATTCATTTACTATTTCATTTATTTAGTCAAACATGCACTGAGCAGCTTTTACATGCTAATCTCTGAGCTATACGCTGGGGATAAAGATTGCTATAACCAGGCTGGTGATATCGCTCAGTGGCACAAGTGCCTGCTGCCAAGCTCAGGTCCTGAGTTCGACCCCCGGTATCCACATTAAAAAAAAAAAGATTACCATAACTACTATAATTATGACACTATAAAGCCTATTCCCAGAGTGCTGCTGCTTTGACATTCAGGCTAACTGTCCATGATGACAACTTTCTGGAGAGATTCCATAGTCAAAGGCCAATGGTGTGCAGTTCATCTACTTCAAATGTCAAGAAAAGTAAGTACGAGCACATAGGTCATGCACCAAGTGCCCAAACATTTCTGTTTTGTGCTTCCCTTTTCAAATTATGTTTCAATAAAATATAACATGCTCAGGGAAAAAGCCCAAAAATGTTTACAGTGGTTAACAAATAATTTTAAAGCAAATACTCATAAATCCACTTAGGGTAACACAGAACATAAGCTCCTTAGCAACACCCTCCCTCAAATGACCCTTCAAAATCAAAACCCCTTTCTTTTTCCAGAAGTAGTGATTCCCCTGAGTGTTGAACTTTATGTGAGTAAGGATCGTATGGTATTTTCTCTTTCGTGTATTGCTACTTGCACATAATATATTTTAGAAAGAAATCCATGTTGTTGCAGTAATTCTAGTTTGTTTTTATTGTTGTATAGCATTCCACTGCATAAACTTGCCACAATTTATTTAGCTATTCTATTATTGATGGCATCCGGGATGCTTATATTTTTGTCTATAACAAATACTTCTAATAACACTAGGGTTGCTAGTTATAGGGTATACTTATAGTCAATTGCAACACATATTATCAAGCTGTATTCCAAACTGGATGAATTCAATTTACTGTAACAAGCAGCTTGAGAATATCCATTCTTTTGTGTGCTTGCCAACATTATTATTCTTTAAACATTTTAACCAAACTGGAGAGTATAATTTGTCCTGTTACAATATCTTTCAAAAATTGTATAGGTTTGTCATTTATATAGCACTCTGTATTCAAGTGGGATTTTATTTTTGTATATAATATGAGAGATGATCCAATCTTATTTTTATATGAATGCCCAAAGCCCAATTTATCAAAAGCTCTTTATTTCTTATATATGATTTACCATTTCACATTTATCACCAAGAAAGTGTTCATATACACACAAATCTCTTTTTCTTAAAATTAGGGGGCAAGTACTTTAAAAATCTTCCTGGGATTTAATTAAAATTGAATTGAATTTTTGAAACAGTTAGAGGGAAATTGACCCAAATTGAGTATTCTCATCATTTAACTTATATTTCTGTATTTGCTAAGGTCTTTTTAATGTCTTTCAATAAATGTGTATAATTTTATTTGTATATTTGTTAATTTATTACCAGTTTCTTAGTATGTAGGTATTAATTTAACTGACACACATATACTTTTAAAGTCATATTTACTGAATTATAATTTATATGCAAAATATTCACTTTTTTAAGTGTATAATTTCAACTAATGGTTATAGTCATGAAACCAAAACCATAATTACCAAAAAGCAGAACATTTCTGTTGATGCCAAATAGTGCCTTGTGCTTTGTTATACCGTTTCCTCCCCCATTATCCAGTTCATATAAATTTTGTTTCTGACGTTTTGTCTTTTTTCAAATATTATATAAATGATATATAGGATCTGCATTTTTGTGTTCATCTCTTTCAATTAACATAATGCTTTCAAAATGTGGCCATATTTTTGTAAGTATCATTAATTCATTCTTTATTACTGCTGCATACAAAAAAGAAACTTAAAAAAAAAGCCTGCTCTGGTTTTAGTTGGAATTACATTCTTTTTTTTTTTTGTGGGTATCGGGAGTCGACCTCAGGACCTCGTGCACCACCAGTCACCCATGCCGCTGAGCGATATCACCGGCCCTTGTTTCATATGTGGGTTCCGGGAGTCGAACTCGGGCCCTCACACTTGCCAGGCAGGCGTGTATGTCGCTGAGCCATCTCACCGGCTCTGGAATTGCATTCTTAGAAATAAGAACTATTTAAAAATTTAAAATATCTTGACTCTTTCAATCCATGAACATATTTTATCTCTTAATTTATTTAACTGTTTCTTTATTAGTCAATATTTTGAAGTTTTAAGCATTTAAATGATACACATATTTGCTAGATTTATCCCTAGATATTTTACACTTTGAAGCTATTATAAACGGCACTATTTTCTTTCAATTTTAATTATTCATTGTTGGGAAATAGAATTTCAATGGATGTATTTGCGTTCTTGGCATGGTGATGTTGCTAAACTTCTTAATTCTTACAGGGATTTTTGTATTTTTTAAGAACTATCTGCCTTAAAACAAGTTGCTTGCCAATAAAGATAATTTTATTTTATTTATCTCTAATCTTAATTTAAAATTTTTTTAGATGGTATTACAAAATAGCAACATTAAAATATTGTTTTTGTTATTTGCTACTTGTAGAGAGAAATATTTATAAATGTATATCTACCTATCTTGCTAAATTCTTTTATCAGTTCCAAAAATTAATTATGGAAGTTTTGGATATTTAACATAGACAATTATGTCACCTGCTGATAATAATGGTTTCACTTTTTTTCTTAAAATATATATGTAGTTTAAACTAATTTCTTTCAATTTCACAACTCATTTTTTCATGCCATGAAAACGTTTTAGAAAAAAATTGAGAAATCCTCTACAAATGTCTTTATATGTAAGTTCTGTAATTTCAAGGGAAGTATGATGAAGAGGATGTCACAGTGGAAAACGACAGTGATCTTAACTGATTGAGATTAAACTATCTTCAATTTGAAAATGATACAAAACATACAAACATGTAAACAAATTTCGAAGGTCCCTTACATTTCCCAGGGCTATTGAAGTGATCAGTGAAAAAGAAGAAATATGTACATACATATGTATATATCACATATATTAAATATATCATAAATATATTTATGTACATATTCATCAGGCTAGACTTAGAAAATAGAATCCTTATAGACAAAATATAATTTAAAACAAGGAGCATCACTAGGTACACTGGCCATTTCATGATGACAAAAGAATAATTTTACCCAGAAGATAAAATAAAGCTAAATGTGTATGAATCTATTAATATATAAAAATCTCTGAAATGAAGTAGAAAAGAAAATAAAGAAACACACCAGTCCATAATAATATTTGGAAATGCAAATACACTGCTTTTGATAACTGATAAACATTCAATAAGAATCTAGAAAATTTGAACACTATATTCAAAAGAAGTAACCCAATTTAAACACTTAGAATACTATACCTAATCCCTACATGGTAAAAATAATGCAGCACATTTTTCTCATCATAACATAATTAAATTAGAAATCAAACAAAAAATAACTATATGATCATTGTATTTTGTGTTATGTTATTTAGAGGAAAAAAATGAAATGCAGCCTATTTTAAACCTATTGATAGTAAAAACACTATATGTCAATTCAGGGTGAGCAATTGAAAGCATTTTAAGATTTAATTTATAACAGTAAATGAGTTTATTTAAAAAAAAAAGGAAACATGAATGTCAATCATCTACATATGCATTTCAAGTAATTAGAAAAAGCACAGAAAGTTAAAACTACCAAAGGAGAAGGAAGGAAATAACATCAAGATTAGAACTTAGTGAAACAGAACAGAATGTGAAAATACAGAGAATCAACTGTCATAAGTGGATTCTTTGAAACATTAATAAATTTAATACACCACAGGAAGACTAAACAAACAAAAAGTTATAAAATTAACAACAGCAGAATGAAAAGGGATCTCTATAAGTTTGTATTTTTATAAGAGAATATTATAAAATATTGCCAATAAATTTTAAAATTTGCATAAATTTGACAAATTTGCAGACATGAAACTTACCAAAATCACCACAAGAAAAATTAGAAAATCTGAATTGTTCTATATTTCCTAAAATCAAATGTATAATTAAAAACTCTCAATTAGAAAACTCCAAGCCCTGATGGTATTACTGGTGAATTCTACCAAGTATACAAGGAGAACATCAATTGTGTGCAAATTCTTACAAAGCATAACAAAAGGGAACAGTTTTATGAAACTAAGACAACTTAACTCCAAAACCTGACTAAATCATTAGAAAAAAGAACAAGTACTGGACAATCACAATCATGAAAACAAATGCAGAATTTCCAAGCAGAATAGTAATAATCCAATCCAGCAGTACATAAAGTGATAGTGCATTTATTGTAAGTCAGTTTTCAGTGAATCTCTTGCATTTATGCATGTCCTGAGAGAATAGCTACAGATTGGTATTTGTTCCAGAGTAATTTGTCATGGATGTTTATACAGAAAATAACTGTGAAAACAAAATTAGTTATCTCATCCTATGCAAAGCAAAGCATGCTAGAAAGGCATGCATCAAATGATTTGATTTCCTTATAATCAAGCTTCCTCTTCTGTAATGCAGGAGTTTGAACGAGTTCACAATAAGCAATAGGATTATATATATCTCCAAAATGCATTGCTCCCACTCCCAACATACATGCATTTCTACCACACAAATAATCTCTTCCAACACACTCAAACTCATAAGGAATTCCCTATGTACAGGCTGAAAGTGAAGAGTTGGGGCCAACTAGATTTTCTGGAGTAGACCCAAAGCATGAGAATATTTATATCCTATGAAAGTTCTCACCAAAAGGCCATTAGTACAATGTAAGTTCTTAATAACTAAATAAATAAAGGATGACATGCTATAGGAATCTGGATAAGATGACTAGCAGGGAAGACTTTCTACATGGATTTAACAGATTAATCCTTATTCTCCAAGCCCAAAGACTGGTTGGTGGAGCTATGTAAAGGCCCCAGTCCTTCTGTACCAATTCAGGACAAACTTACAGGGTTTGGAGGCTTCATAGCTCTGAGATGTATGCTTCCACCACGGGGCATCAAAAAATCCAAAATAAACTCAGACTATAGCCTAACAATTTGCGGGTCTTTGTGACAAAAGGTAAGTGGCAACTACAGGAATCCTAACATTCACTAGAGAAATGTTTCTGATTATCCAGGGAAACATTAGGAAGCTGCTGTACAATGGTAGGTAATTAGATGGAACCAGGAGATTTCTAAAATACCTCTTTATATTACCACATCCAATGATCAAAAGTTAGCAAAAGTTACTACAACTATGAACAAACAGGTCCAGGGTGCTGCAATCTCTTTTAATGAGCATCTTCTCTGCTTAAATATTCCAGGGTTTGCTATGATAGAAGGGCTGAGTTTAAGATTGCCATTCTGGCCTTGTTTCACATAACTCCCGCCATGAAGCTATGATCCCCAAAACTCACCAATTTGTTCAGATTTACTTCTTATGCTGTCTCTCAGTTCTAAGTGAATTTCAAGATGTTGTCTTCTCTTTCTCTCTTTTGTCTTCTATTTTTTAAGCTTACCACCATTTTCCTTTCTCTCAAATACCTTTATGTGGTAATTAGAGTGAATGTTACAATATTTATCAGCAACCAAATATATGCAACTAAAATCTTTAATTTTTTCCCTAGCAATAAATGTTAGCTCAATATTTTCTGAAACGTGCACGTACTAGATAACTGTCCCATGCCCCATAATCACGAGCAACAGAGTAGATTATTCCCGAGCTAGTCACTCTATTCTGAGCCAAATGGTTTGTTAATTCATCTGATGGCCAGGGTTCTGATTATAATCTCTTGACAAATGCCTGAATTAAGTGAAATGCTAATCTCTGTTATACATTAGAACTTTTAGTAAGCATGCTGTTTTTAAAATATCTACTCTAAAAGTATGTTCATGTTGGTAAGTTATAGGTTTAAGGTCTGATATTGATAGTAAATATTAAACAAAATTGACAAACTAAATGTTGATAAATCTCCAAGCTCAAGTAACCTCCATCTAACAACTTTGGGGGAAAAAAACACAGAGGAAAATTATTCGACTTGGGACTGTATCTATAATCTGTCAACCAAAATCCTTGGGCCAAAGACCATCAGACTGTAACATAACACACACCTTCCTGTACATTCCTGGATATTAGAACTAATGATTGCTTTCATTAACAGGACTTTAAAAATATGTAAGAATTGAACAGTCCACTGTTTGTATCACCAATAATTATTCTATTCAATAATAGCAAGCACCCAAAAATAAAACAAACAAAAAATTCTAATGATCTAAGACATTAATAAGAAAATGGTGAATTTTTAATAATAAAGGAATAAAAATTTCCTGGAAAATAAATGTCACATTTTAGAAGAGAAACTGAACATTATCAGAGGTCATTTCTGAAATTAAGATATACATATTATCCAATTCCAAAATATCAGTGATAATTTTCCTATAACTTTACAGTGTAACTCTTTTTGAATAACAACTTTGCTGAAGTATATTTTATATGTCAAAAAATTCACTTCTTTTAAGTGCAATCCAGTGATTTTTAGTAACATTACTGTGCAGTGAAGCCCTCACTCTAAATCAGTTTTAGAACATTTTCCCAGCCCCTCGTTAAAAACCCTTTCCCATTTACAATTCTTCCTCATTCCTACCCCTAATGCTATGTAATAAATCTACTTTGTGTTTCTATAAATTGGCATTTCATAAATCTATAATCATACATTTTTGGATCACATGTGACTCTCTCACTTAATGTCATGTTTCAGAGGTTCATTCATGCTATAGCACGTGTCAGTATATTGTTTCTTTTTATTGCGGAACAGAATTCCATTGTATGAATAAAAATGTCAAAATAACTGAAGTTAATGATGTCGTGAACGTGTTTACGAAGCCAAATTTTTTGAAATTGTATAAAAGAAATCTTGTCCAATTTACATTGTAAACCTATAATAAAATAAACTATATGATATTATTGCAGGCAAGAAATGACAGATATAGCAATTGAGAAAAGTGTAATATTAGATGTAGAATAATTTTAAAGAGCTTAATATGTGGTAAAATGGCACCTTAAACCAGTGAGGAAGAGGCTGGTTATTTACTGGTTATTTACATAGGCAACTGGCTAAGCCTGAAAATAATCTTAAATTCATACTGCACACCTGACTGAACACAATGAAATTAATGCCCAGCACCTAAATGACTCAAACATAAAAGTAAAACCATAAATATACTGGCTGGATAGTTATATATTCCCTACTCTTACAGAAAACATACAAATCATAAAGAAAATGTTTATCAAATCTTCGAAACTCACCCATGACTGAAGTCATCATAAAATAAATTGCAAAAGACAAAAAGGGGAAATATTTACAAAGTTTAAACACCTAATAAGTGGCTCATAGTTCAATATATAACATTAACAGAGTGCTTGCAAAACGTGGAGAAAGAAATGCAACTCCAATATAAAATCTAGCAAATATCCATGAAATGACAGAGAAAGAGGCAATAGAAGTAAGTCCAATTTTGCTATAATAGAAGGTCAATGTAAAACCCTAAAGAAATACATATGAAAAAAATTTGTTATTGTAAAGGATTATTTTTAAATGTTAATCCCTAGTATTAGCCAAAGAGTTAGAGTAGCAATCATTCATTCTCATATTCTGCTAGTGATAGTACAAATTATCACAACTTCTAAGGAAGACAATCAGAGAAATTATCACAAAAGCCACAAAAAAATGATGGGTATCCTAACTCAGAAATTCACTTCTAGTATTCTAAAGACAGTTAAAGATACTTGTTTATCATATAAAAATTTAAAAGTACTAAAATAGCTAACAGTAAGAGTTTATTCAATAAATTATAACTAATCCCACACAATTTAGTTATCTTTCTCCAGTAGGAAGTGGAGATGGGGAACTATGTGGAGTGACATGAAAAGAAATATTGCTTTTAAAAATCAGATTTTATATTTTTGCCATATGATACTAAGTTTGCTTTAGGAAAAGCAATATAACTTTTCAAAATATGAAGAAGTGAAGAGACTGAGTGTGGTCATGATCTTCCTACTTCTTGCAGATGAAAGGATAATGATAAATTTAGAATTAATTTAAAATGCAAAATTTCTTGGCTTATTTTTATTTTCCAAGTTTTATGCAACAAAATTATTGCTTTTATCAATAATATTTATAATAAGAGATTAGTCAAATAAATATTAACTAACTTGGATAAGTGAGAGGAGTCATAATACATAATAAACTTTATGGGAGTTGGATTAGAACTCTAAACCAAGCCTCGCATTGGATATCTTGTGGGGTATCAATAGGCATATAAAAGGGAGGAAAGTTAATTTAAGATTTCAGAAAGATGTGGACAGAATCGTACAACAGTGTCCCATCTCTTTTTGTTCCTCTACCTGGCTTCTACTCTAATTCAGTTTTTACTATAGCCCTCGCTCTCACTCTTTTACTTTCAGTTTATAAATTATAGAGTAAAAAAAAAGAAGTAAGAAGATGGTCTTCCTTTATTCCCAATTCCCATCGATTATGTCTTCCTCTCTCATCCCCACATCACACTTCCTGGAACACCACACATGCATTCTGCTCATCTCTGAGGGTGATATTCATTTCAGGCCATGGCAGTGTGATGGGATTCTGATATAACTCCTACCATAAAGCTCACAAATGCATTTCCAAATGCCAGGTAAGTTAAATAAGCTCTTCCTGGGCTATGGTTTGGATTTTGACCCCAAAGCTTCATGTGTTGGAAGCTTGGCACTCAGTGTAGTGAGGTCAGCAAGGGAAGCCTTTAGAGCTGGAGTGGAGTAGGAAGTCTTCAGGTCACCTCGGGGCACGCCTTGGGAAGGGACTGTGGGGCCCCAGTCTCTCTGTGGTGCAGTGACCCCTTCTTCCCACGCAAGGTCTTACCATTGCCATCCATTGTGAGGTGACATAGTCAAGGTGTGTGTTGGGGCGGGGAGGCGGGAATCCTCACCAAAGCCTACATCGTGCTGCATGGACTTTCAGCTTCTAAAACTGTGATCTAAATAAACCCCTTTTCTTTAATGGTAGCATGCCTCAGGTATTTTGTTACAGTAATGAAAAATGAGCTAATGAAAGTAGAGATGTTGTCTTGCTTCTGATTCCCCTCGAGCCCTAAATACAATCTTTTCGCTATTGATGAATCTACCTCTGGTATCAGGCACTGTTCTAGGTACCAGAGGCACAAATCAGTAACAGAAGAAAACAATCTTTGTTTCCCTGAAGTTGGTATCTTATTCTCTCAACATTTTGTTGTTGTTTCTATATTGTAATTGCTTTTGCCTATCTTCTCTATGCTTGGGAATATTAAAGGAGATAAATGTATATAAAGCACTTGACACAAAGACACTAATGCAAACTAAAGGCTCAGTAGGTGACAGCTAATATTCATTTTCTGCATTTTCAATAGATGCCATCATCCAGGGTGTATTTGCTTCAGAAACTGAAACAGCGTGTGTTACATTCCAAAATATGCTTTATATTGGGAATCACACTTTGCTGCCATCTTCATAACTGACCCTTCCTGGTTTCAGCACAGACTTAGATATCAGAGCCAGAGCGATGAGTAATGCACAGTCCTTGTGTTTGAGGAGCTCACTATCATGTTGACAGTAAAAGTAGAAATATGACATGGCATAAGATACATGGTTATGGATAAGCAAAGATACTTCTCAAACATTTCCACATAAATGAACTTAGTACCCAATAAGTGAAAAGAAAATTATATTCAGGAAATTGTTTCACCAAAAACAACTGGGTTTTTAATTCAAAATTGCAATTCTACAGATATGGGACTAGAAAGACATACTTTACAGATATGTGTGGAGAGACTATGAAACTCACAAAATGTCCATGGGGACATTTGTAGGATTTGACACCATTCTTAGGAGTTAGAGAAACAGAATTGGGAAGAATGAGGGAGTGTTACAGCTTATTAACATCCATCCACAATTAAAGTTTATTTTTAGGACTGGATAATTATACATATATAAACGAAAGATTTTTTTCAACTAAAGGTTTAGTACAGTTTGTTCTTGGAGCAGAAGAGTTTCCTTTCTGTATTCCTCACAACTACTTCACATCTGGCCAGAGAAATCTCAGTTACTCCGTGGGCCTAATGTTGAACATAATGTTTTTTTCACCCGCAAGTAGAAAGACAAGGTCACCATTGGCAGATGCAGTGTTTGTGCATGTATGCAAGCCTATGTGAGTGTGTGTGTGTGAAGTGTGTGTGTGGATGTAAACATATCCTAAGAAAGAAGGTTCCAAGGGCAGAACATGGGTCTGTTTTCTTTTTATGCTTACAACTCCTCTCATACATAGTACACACTTACTCAAAATCATTCGGCGAATAACCAAATGGACACACGAAAGGAGACTATGCCACTGGTGCTGGTGGTAACTATGACAGAATACTCCACCATCCTGATATTAAAATAAACATGAGGTTATTAAACCACACATAGATTTCTTAGTAAATGCCACGTGAAAAAAAAAAGTCTGAAATGTTTGCCTCTGGGAGTTTCTTCAAGCTTAAAAAAGGTATTAAACCAAGCCCTGTCTTTCATACCATCAGTTATAATCTCCTACCTAGTTTAAATATGACCACTATCATTGGTTTCCAAGGGATGTTTTTAAAACAAGTAAACATTTTTGTTGTATCAATTTTATCTTCCACTAAGGTTTTCCTTTTCCAAACTTTTGACCCTTCTTCTTTTTTCCATATTAACTTTGCAGAGGTGGGGAGAATAGAACAAAATAAATTAAAAATATTTATACTAACAAGCATAAATTTAAAAAAAAAATTTTAAGATACTGATTCATTGACCATTTAGCTTCACAAAGTCCACCAAAGCTAATTGCAACTTGACTGTCATCACTGACTTGAAACAGAACTTTCTAAAAACAATGATTAGGGATAAACAAAAGAAGGAGGAATAAAAGAATTTAGAGGACTGTGAACAGGAAAAAGCATAAAATGCTTCAAACCTTACCAGTGTGCAACTGTGTAGGACAGCTACATTATATGCATAAAAACATACGTGGGTCATAGTGTGATTAATAAGGAAATATGCCTCACTCTTCTATGCAGTGGCTCTTTAAAACACTATGTCTACAACTGGTAGTTTGCGGCATTGTTTCTGGTCCTGTGAAGGGTACAGCTGTCTCAGAGCTCCTAGGCCATTATGCCATGCCCCATTGTCTTCTGTTATCGTTCTTGCCTACAGCCTGTATCCCTGTGTCAGAAACAACCTCTTGAGCTTGCCAGCATGGCCTTCAGAAGAGGCGTTGTTGCCTTAATATCACATTTGAACTGAAGGGAGAGAGCAAAACAAGCCCTTACACATGCATGTTCTGGCTTGGATACAGGATACCAGCTCAAATAAAATGTCACTGTGATAGCACAAATCACTGTAAACAAATACTCCCTCCACGCCTGTTGTAAAACATCCACAGATAAGACTATCAAATGCTTCTTTGGGGCATGCTTTTGTCTCCTTCATCTTTAAGCTCAGAGCTCAATCCAATTATCCACCAACTTAGGCTGTGTTCATGATTTATGTATACCAGGGTTAGAGAATTGTTATTTTAAAAAATATTTTTGGTATGACAAGTTGAAAATTTTAGCTCATAAGCTAAGATTACCTCAAAATAAATATGTTAAAATCCACTAGAGATGAATGCAAAGACTCTGGGCATCTAAAAATGTTAAAATATGATTTTTTTTCATAAGGAATTGACATTTTTCATAAGATTCTTTACATTTTTGTTCTCACCATTTATTTCGAGAATGTCCAATTTGTGCATTTTTCATCAACTTATACTGTTAAGTGTAAAGTGTTTCCTCAGAAGGATTCCTGAAAGATTTCTTGAAATTGCCTTCTGTGGTTTCCTTCCTCACTGTAGCTAACTATAAAATTCTTACACTGTGTAACTAAAATGCTAGATTTTTTTCCATAATTCATATTGATTTTTGCATAAAATAGCTATTCTGAGCTCAGAACTACATAATCAAACACAACCATCAGTTTCTGATCCTAAACAAAATTATCCCTTTGAGGGGATTTACTCACAACTTCTCTGGAGATAAAGGAGAAAATAATCGTCTAACTTCCTGAAACATTATAGCTTTATATTAGACAAAATAGACACCTCTATCTGGAGTCAATTTCTAAGTCAGGTAAATCAAATAGTCATAGCTCCACAGTCAAGAACTAAGTTTCATCTGTGAGTCAAATTTCTAGACAGCACCCAAGTCTTTTAAGCCTCTAAATATTTTGAAAATGAGGTGATGATGAAGTTGCTTATGAAAAATGATATTTTTCCAGAAAATTCTTATCCAGTGTTAGCCAGAAGCTTTTCTTTTTTCTCCCTAAAACAAATCAAGACTGCCACATTAATCTTCAGATAAATTCCTGTTCTTAGAAAGAGTAATCCTAAAGTCCTGTCACTTCTTTCCTTTCATATCCAAAATTGCTTTCAGGAACAAATACCCAAGCTCATCCGCCCTCTCTCCTTCCAACCCTCACCATCCCTGCCCACCCATACCAAGTCTCCTCCCCATTCCCTGGTCATGCCAGCATTGATTTTTCTTGTCTTCTTAATACACAGCAAACAGCTCTTGTATGTTTTGCTGGACCCTTTTCCTGAAAAGCTTATTCCCTGTAGTTCTAATGCAGGCTCTGTCACGTTGTTCAGATTTCAGCTCAAATGTCCCCTTTTCACAGAGGTCTTCTCTGACCACCCAACTAAATGCGGCTGCACCAGTGACTTCATTTCTCATTCCTTCATTTCACTGACTTCATATATTTAGCCTTAGTTGAAACTAGCATGCCTATTTTTTCCATGATTATTTATTATCTGCCTGTTTCACTCCCCACTAGAAGAGCGTACATGTAATAGACCAGAGACAGGAGCAGTGTGACTGGAAAAGCAGTATCACATTGATACTCAATCTCATCCCCAGCCTCTTGGCTCCCTCATCCTGATCAGGAATTTTTGTTTCTTCGGCTGTCTGAATTACTCAGACATCCTCAAACCACCTAACACTCATTTAGTTTCCACAAAATGAATACTAGGTCCCAACCATGCATTCCAGCACTTTCTTACCAAATTGATAGTCTCTGATTCTCTGAGGTATTTTACATCCTTTCAAGAAGCACCCTGTGCCTGAAAGGTCACTGAACTTCAATGCAAGCACCGCTGCTGACGACTTCCAAATGTAGCATCCAAATAGCCCAAGGACTTGTCTGTATGATATTATATCTCCTGGAGGCTGGATTTGGGTTTGTTAACTTTAAAATGCAAGGCAGGTTTAAAGATTAACAATTTGCCTGTATAAAGGAAAAGGGAAAAATATAATTAATCATTTGCCTGTCCCCCAACACTAGTTTACAAAACCGTGGTGCAACTTTATTGAGCTCGAAATTGAAGGGTGGCAAGGTTAATATGTAGCTTTAGACCTCACGGTTTCATTAACAAACACATTATGGGCTGTAAAGCTGAACTGACATTAATGCTAGGCCCAAACAAAGTAAATAATTACTGGCTTGGCAAATGAGGAAGTACTTGCAGAGTTTGTTTACATTGGGTTTTTGGAAAATTCATGTTGGCAACAAGTCAAATACAGTTTGACTAGTAATTGTGACAATTGCTCACAGATGCTGCTGGAAGAACAACAAAAGAATGGATTTATGGCTTTTCTCTCTCTCTGCATTTTCCCCCTTTGTTGCTTTTTTTTTTTTTTCCTTACCATTTGGATCAATAAAGAACTTGCAGCCACAAAGATAAGTGGTTTACATGGCAGATGGGCCTTGGAATGTTTAAAAATCTCATGTTGCATTTTGTCTCTTGGCCCTAGATTGGAAAAGACACAGCTGCATTCAAGCTGCCGTCATAAAATCCATTGCTCCTTGAAAATGCGTATGGGTCAGTCCTCACAATAGAGCAGAGTTGAGATGAGGCCTGCTTAGAAATTTCCCAACAGAAAGACTGGTTTGCTTCATAGTAGTGCACTGTGAACAAACCACTGAGTTCTGGAGGAGCAGACAAATGCCTGGCTCAAGAGGATCCATTTCATTTTCCCTGGCTGGATTGAAAAGTATAAACAGGAATCAAGGAAGAACACAACTCACCAAACTGGAAAATAGTTCTGCAGGGCAATCGAGGTCTGCGACATATAATTTGAAATGATTTTGGTTTTTCTCATTAAAGATCAGTGTTTTGCCAACTAAAAGCTAATTCTTCACACACGCGTGCATATACACATACATACCCTAGTCCTTCTAAACCCTTGAATGCAAATCTCTTTATCCTTGGAAGATAGGATTTCTATGGTTTTGAGTATAAATGCAAAGCCTGGATCTTTCTAATTCCACTTCTACTAAGTTTGAGTAGTGAAAGCTAGAATATTCTGAGACTTTATAGTGATTAACTGATTCATTCAACATGAGGATCTAAAGCTTTCCTTATTGATTAAGGGCATCATCAATATCCATAATCTCTGTGATAGCAAAGCCAGAACCATTGTCTGTTCTAGCACACTGTGTTATTATTTTTTAAATCATGCCAGTCTTAATACTCCCTTGGGTGATTATTGCATAAAACTGAATGAAATCAGAACATTTTTAGGTTCTTTTAACCATTTTGTTATCAGCAACTTAGATTCTCATGCTCAGGTTCATTTGCTTGGGTCTGTTTGCTTGCTGTTGACCAAATCAAAGGTCATATATTTGGCCAGAAAAGAAAAAAGATTTATTCAAAAGTAGCTCCAAGAAGATGCAGGGGCATATTTGCCTCAAATCACCACCTCACTTTGTACAGGTAGGCAAGAGTATTTTATAGTAAGGAACAGAGGGGAGGAGGAGCCCCAAGAGACAATGCAAATCTCCACACTTCCAGCCATCTTCAACTAATTGTTCCTTCTGGTGGAAAGGACACTGGGCTCCAGGCCTCCTGGTATCAGCAACTGCATATTCTGTCATTTCTTTTCTGCTAAGAAGAGAGGGTGTTGGTTATATGCTCAGCAGGAGAAAGTTTGGAGAAGTTGTTTATCTCTAAAGGAAAAAGATCTACCTTTTAAAGTTCCATTTTGCAGTGCCAATTATAATTTGAATGCTATGTTCATCTATCAATAACGTACTTGATGCACATCATCCAAATTCTGAATTTTCTTTTTGCCTTTAACCTCAGAACTGTACTTATTCCCTAGAAGGAAAAAGTCTTACTGTGAAACTTACCAGCTTTTAGATAGAACACCAAGAGCTATAATGTTTTAAACTCTAAAATTTCCTAAACCCTAACTTTGAATTGCCACAGTTCTCTGATCATGATATTTGGAGGCTACGTGTAGGATGTCAAGAGAGGCTGGATGGAGGCTGGATGGAGGCAAACTTTTTCAAAGATAGCATTGGAACTTTGCCTCATGTCTGTCATCATTGGCTATTAGAACTGTTACCAGACTCTGGGGTTCTGTAGACATTTTCAGGTCTTTGGTGTCCTGAACAAAGAATTGGGTAAAATATACAAAAAGGTAGCAAGGTTTTACATCTATTAAAGGTAGGAAAAGAAGTATGCTTTGTAAAGTGAGAGCGGGGCACTGAGAAAGTTCACAGTGCCCAAGAAGTAAATGGTAGATATCTTTTGTATCCTTCATTCTTCAGAGTGATGTCAGATCAAGTCCATCCTATCAAAAGCCTGCTTGATTTTGCACCAGACAAACTGAACATAGCTGTTTTTGATTGGTCCCAGGTGCAAGGCTTGGAAACTGTATTCTGCACGTGTGTCCTGGATCTGTGTGATTGACAGGTCACATCCACTTGCTCAGCTGGTTGGCCAAGTCCTAATCTCATGGATCAAAACCAGACAAAGTATTGACAAAACATTGCTGTTGGCAACTCTTCACCAATGTCTCTAAATATACTTGACCTATTGGTTAGTGAAACTTTCTGGTACACACTGATTCTAGAGTAATGATTACAAACAAGAATTAGGGCTAAGATTCTACTAAATCTGTCATACATGACTTGGATCATTCCAACTGCCTTTCACTGGCTTATTTACCCTGAATTTTTACTTTAAGGTCTTTCTCCCATACTGCAGTCAGCAAAGATTTGGTAATGTCATAAGTGGCACTGCAAAATGGAACTTAAAAAGGTAATTTTTGTTTTCTTTTAGAGATAATCAACTTTTCCAAACATCCTCCTGCTGAGCACATAACCAACACCCTGTCCTCTCCTCAGCCCAAAAGTGGCAGAATATGCAGATGATGATAATAGCAGTCCTGGAGCCCTGGATCTTTCCCACTGGATGAGCTGAAGATGGCTAGAAGTGATGAAACAAATGTGAGGTCTACATTATCTCCCTGAGCTCCCCTTCCCCTCTGTTCCTTACTATAAAAAACCCTTGCACACCTATACACAGTAGAATGTTGATTTAAAACAAATGCACTCCTCCATCTCCTCTGAGATAGCTTTGGATAAATTCTTTTTTTTTCCTTTTTATCAAAATATATGGCCTCCTTTGATTTGGTGAGAGGCAAGCAAATGAACCTGAGTATATAAACCTAAGTGGCCAGAAATAATGTCACAACATTGCTTGGAATTGTTTGAAGGCATCTTCTGCTTACAGTCTAAAGACTACACACTGACACATTTCTTTGACTATTAACACAGTTTAACCCCAGCCCTAACCCATAGCCTGACCCTTGTACTCTCCCTTCAGATCTCATTGGCATCTGCTCAAAAATCCCTATCCTTGACCTAAATGAATATCCTGAGGCCGGAGAGGGATTGGTTTTCTTTCACCACAGAAGAATTACATTCTGTGATGCAAGACCTGATAAACCTCATTAAAGATTTTGAACACTATACTAATAAAGTTCCTGGAATCCGAAGCTTGTGCTTGCACTATAAAGCCAGACCTAAAATTTTAAAAATACTTTTAGGAGACTTTGATTGTTTTCAAGGAAAAGAATTTTATAAGAATTTGGAAACTCTTTGACATTTTATTGTCCATCATAGAATGTTACCTGTCTTTCAGGGTAACAACTGTTGAGATTATGACTGGCTCACTGATTACAGTTACATCGTTGAATAACTCGCATGGAGAGAAATCAAAATTACAACCACAGGTAAAAATGGATGCATAGAGGTGAATTTTGGAAGAAGTAAAAACAGAGAAAATAGAAAGCAGTTATACAGGGAACATTTAAATTCAGTACGAATGGCTTATACTATTGATTAAAGCATTTCAAAAATCAGTGAAAGAACACTTTGCAGCAATTGGCTTGCGGGAACCTTCAGGAAAGACCATTTTGATTCAGTTCAAAGGTTAGAAGCCTCTGCCCCAATACATAAGAAGGTGATTTCACCTCCTTTTAAAAAAGAAACTGGATAATTACTAATTTAGAGTTTAAAATCAAATGTTAATAATCTATTTAGTCTTTTTGTTTGTTTGTTTGGCTTTGGTTTTTGAGATAGAGTCTCGTTATGTAGTTTAAACTGGCCTGGAACTCACTATGTAACCCAGGCTGGCCTTGAACTTGTGGCGATCCTTCTGCCTCAGCCTCCCAAGTGCTAGGATTACATGTGTGTAGTCAATATTTTAAAAAACCAACGTATATCTTTTTAAATGTAATATCTAAATTAACACAAAAATTATAAAATTTATTTAATTATATTTATTTTACTATATTATCTCATATCTTCTATCAATTTAAAAACTTACTATAGAGAAGAATCACCATGATATGAATTACAAAATTTAATATCATATCCTTTGTACAAGGTAAGCTAATGATGCATATTTTGAATTGGCCTGTATTAATTCAAGAGGTATTTTAGATCTCAGACTTTCTGCCTGTCATTCTGCATTTCCCCCCTTTCAATTAAAGAATATGTTTTATAGATGAGCCACAGGTAGTTGTATGTATATCTCTGTCAGTCATGTTACTGGAAACTCATTTGTGACAGCTCTACCACATCCACTTGACAACATGCAACCCAAGGTCAAGAACTCTAACTGCTTTCTCTTTAACTTCTCACAGAGCATTTTAAAAATACAGTTTCCTGACTCCCAAATTTACCTTATAAGGGTCACTTCCAGGACCTGCATTGAAATAAGCAGATGCTGAGAGGTTAACGAAAATGGAATATCATGAGAAATTATGATAGCCAAAACTCCTGCCTAAAATCTATCCTAAAATTGAGAGTTGACATCACTATGAATAATATTATATAATGGAACTTGGCTTACATTGAATTTTGGCTAAAACGCCAGAATAATTATTTAAGTACCCCTACATTTTAAAACAAGGTGCAAGGTCTTTGCAGACATCCATTGAAGGAGACCCCAAACTTCCTTAATGATTCAGAGGCATCATCCACTTCAGGCAAAATCTGTACCACTAGAATGGGTAGAGCCAGACAATGTGTCTTTAGCTGCACTGTGTGGCTGTCTCTATCTCCTGAATCAATTCATAAAGTTTATCTTTCACAGTCACTTTGACGTTGAGGAAGAGCCAAAAATTTCATGCCACCAGATCCAGTGAATAGGTGGGTAAGAACATACCATAATGTTTCTGGGAGACTGCCCTTCCACTGGATGGTACTTGGCAGTATATTCACTATATTTTTGATCACATCATGAAAGAAGACTTTCGGAACTGCTTCAGAAAGTGAAAAGGATAGTAAGTGTGTTTAAAGTGAGATAGAGTACTTTGAGGAGATTAATGGCAAAGTCTTTTACTGTAATAAAATTTTTAAACATTCACTGTATATTTGATCATACCTCACAAAGTGAGTTTTAAAAAGTAGTTTTTACTAACCTTTCTACTTGATCCATATTATGAAAAGTTATTTTGATACGTGCACATAGGAGTACTCATTTTTATTTTGCCTCAGGCCTCCAGACAACTCAGCAGGACATTATAGATCAGTAATCTGTTCAGTCAAGGGGTCCTCTACTGCAGGTTATCTTGTATTTTGTGGAAATAGGAGTTTTGTGATGTTTTCCCAAAGCTGGTGCCACAGATGGACATTTTCTTTGAGGTCCCTTAAACAGTATCCATGACATCATCCTGAGGCCCCAAGAAAATGGCACAGCAAGTTCTGCTGAAAGAGAAATATACAGAACCACTAAAGAGATGAGGCCTGAATCACTAGGACTTTGTACACCCCTAAAGCATCCTGGGAAGGACAAGTGTATTAAATCGCTAGTGAGGTGTAGGAGAGCCATACCAGGAATGCAGGGAGGAAGATTCCTGCCTAGGTTTTATAGGTTGGTTTATGCTCCTCCATGTCAATTCTTCCCACACCAAACTTAGTCTCTCATTTGTCTGCTGGATTATTAACTTACAAGTTAAAAATTACTGCAGAGAGTTTTTAACATAATTTCAATATTTTTTTTCTCCACTCCTTTATTTCTTAAACTTCTTTTGTGAGGTTGGGTGCATTTCATAGAAAGAAACTGAGGTGTTCTTGATTTCTCATTTGTTTCCAGATTGAAGAAAAGCCTCTGTCATTAAAATGTCAAGGGAGATTTTTCAACTGCTACTGAGATATGAATTACATCTGCTGGGTTAGCCTCCAGTTGCTAAGTAGTTGATAAAACGAAATTGATTTTTTACTTCAAGTGGTGGTGTCACTTCAGATACTACTTTTCTAGCCCCTAAACTGTGCAGTATCTTAACTTGATTTCCTTTGGATTTTTAAAGAAATCACTTCTCTGGTGAATGCTACATCGTGGAGCATAGGATTCTTCAGGTCAGACTTCTTTTAAAATTGAACAAAAAGAGCTTAAACACATTCATATCATAAATGACAGTACATATACTTCTGCAAGACTCCCTGGCCTCCTCTGCAGCAACTCGGCACAGTGGCTTCTAGTTTTTCAACCTTACCATATGGAACTAATCTGTTCCCAAGAAAATGTCAAATCTATAATAATTAGGTCAATGCCATTCATTTCTTCTCCAAACTGGTACTGATCTCTTGCTGGGAGGATTGTGAGCTAGCTCTTTGCTTTTTACTTTAGGTGTTCACAAAGCTTATCTCACTTTGTCTTAGTCCCCTCTCCAACTCCCTCTAACCTGTTTCTTTGCCCATAAGCCTGTAGTAGGAATGGTCCTGTAGCTCTCAGATCAATAAATGTTTTCTAAAATTGCCCAGGTAGCAAATATTTTAGGCCATGTAGGTCATATGGCCTCTGTAGCAGCTACATTGCTCTGTTACTTAGTACAAAAGCAAACTGAGACAAGAGGAAATGAATGTATGGGGCTGTGGTCCTGTAAAATGTTATTTACAAAAATAAGTGAACGAAGTGGATTTCGCTGCTGGCTGCAGTGTGAGTAGCCTGCTTTAGTTTATGGCCCTGAGCTTGGGGAAAATAAAGAGGCCCGTGGAAAAATTAATTTGTTAACTATCACCATTATTATTTGCTTTACTGAGAGCTAATTTTAACAAGGACATGGCTATCTAAGAGGCAAGAATTTGTTTTCTTTTTATTTCCTCTTTAGTGAAACCTCTGATGTTCCTGAAGCGAATTGCCTATGGCGAGTCTTTACTTCACATTTCTTCTAGTCTACCTTCTAGTCTTCTAAATAAGAACACTAAGCCAAAGTCAGGCAAAAAAACTAAGGACTCATTCCATGGAAAATTCAAGAGGAATTGCAATTAATAAAATGACTAAGTGAATCTAACAAAGACAGGACGGAGATCCCAGGAGGTGATAATCCCTCTGTACTAGATACTGTGTGTGTTTAGTGTTTAATTGAGTTCTGGTGTCAAGATGTACCACTGACAAACTAAAACATGTTTAGAAGAGAGTAAAGTTTAACAACTTGCAATCATGTTTGTGTACAACAATGAAAACTGTGTTGGTTAGTCAAGAGAAGATTCAAGGGGAAATACTTTATATATTTGAAGAATTGCTTTTTGAATAGGAATTACACATCTTTAATATGGGTTTAGAAGTAAACACAAAAAAGGAATACTTCAAGAAAACCTCAGCTAAATTTTTTTCATAAAAGCTTTCTAAGAAAATTATCTGAGGATGGAAAAGACTACATTGAAATTTGTAGAATTTCTTTTTTACCATGTGGTAGACAGATTGCGGCAAGAATTTGAGCATCACCTGGTCCTTTGGATTAGGTTAGTGGCTTTCAGATATAAATTTCATGAAACAGAAAATTTCTAAATGGAAATCAACAATGCTTACTAACCTTTTATAATGCCTATTAAAGATTTTCAAACCAAACCCTAATTTGGTATCATTTCATAAATACACTATATTTTAAATAAAAACATAGGAAGACATGAAATAGAAATTAAGGGTCTTCTTTGCAAAAACAAAAACACATGAACAGTCTCTAACTTCATCAAATAAAAATCTAGCTAAGTAAATCAAGAGATGAGATGACATGGGCTTTTTTCCCCCTCTCCTTCCCTTTAGTACAGAATGGCAAAATCTCCATTACGAGTCCCTTGATCATCATTTAGGAATTATTGAAACTTTAAAGTCTCTTCTAACTCTACCACTCTGAGTTTTTTCATGAATAAGACAATACTGACCTGTAAACTGGATCTTTCTTCCAGGAATATAGTAGTGACTGAGCGAAGTAAAAGTCACCTTCAGAATTCTCTGTAACATAAGTCATTTATTTTAAAGGACTCCATTTACATACAGGTGGCAATATGCTATAGCACAGCTTTCGCGGTATGTTTCTTTATTCTTGTGGTCATGAAACTAAAGGATAAAACAGGAAAACTTATTAAATATTAGTTAGTATATATTGTTATGAACTAAATCCTCCCCAAAAAATCAAGGGGCAAGTAAACTTAAACACTAGCCTTTGAATTTTCAAAAAAAAAAAAAAAAAAAAAAAAAAGAAATCCAGTGTCAATATGGAAGAAATAGTAACTTTATCCAGGAAATTTTCTAGGTACACTTAACATTTCAAGATAACTTAGCCAAATTATCTCAACTAAAATTCCAACTGAAAAGAAGTTACAAAGTAGTGTTCAGAACATCAGACCCACAGTAAAACTCTACCTCCAGTGATCTTTTGACCCTTTCCTCCGATTTTTCTTTTAATATACATTGTAAAATTATTTATATAAATTATATGAAAAAAATCTTTGTGAATTCAATACATAGCTTGATTTTGATTCCCTAAATAATTCAAAATGTGTGCACACACACCACACACAAACACACACACACACACACACACACACAAATACCAGTCTTGATAAGAGTGACATATAGTGACTCGTGAGGGGCAAACACTTCACCAGCTTCTACCCACTGCTACATCTATGCACATAAATTCTCATTTGTAACACCCCTGCAGTTCCATTGTATGGCTCCATTAGTCTATGCATGAATTATTCACACATGATACATCATAATGGCATCAGAGCCATTTATGATATCAATTCATGCTATTATAGAACAGGTAATCTTCAGCTGTCCAACACAACATGTGTTAATTAGATCTCCAAGAAACTTTGCTAGTCGATCATCTTTACAAAGCCCTGTTCCTTTCCCACCTCCAATATGCCTTCCAATCACTCCATCCTACCTCTATTTTTCATTTTTTAATCTACTTATGGAACACCTGACATATTTAATCATTTAAGCTACATTTTTGGTATTGCTTTGCACATTTAACTCTTGTATCCCCAAGTAAATTAGTTGATTCTTGAAAAGTGGAAACATGGGCCTTGGCTCTTTTGTAACTTCCACAATTCTTTGCAATGCTAGACACACAATAAATTTTCATTAAATTGCAATTGACTTCTTTAACTGTCCTACAAACAAATGCAAATCACAAATTTCTAGATGGCTGGCTACTTGATTTAGCTCATTTCAATTCTGAATAATCACACAAGTTTTGGGTTGTGTAGTTTATTATTGTTATGAAATATTTGTTCTATTAATTTTTATTTTATTTCCATTAGTTATCTGAAGACACAAAATGCTTTTTGGTACAATATTTAGAAAGCAGGACTGGTTTTAGGTTAGGAGAAATCTGACAAATCTATGGCATGGTGATTGACATTATGAACAATGAATATGTTGTCGTCATTTTTCCACTCTACATTTATTCAGGGCATGCCACAATTGGCAATTATTGGCATTGTGCTTATAATTAAAAATCAATTTATAATGGAGAATCACATAGTTAAGTCTCATGTATTCAGTAGGTACTTGTTATGGTTTGTGTCTAGATGTCCCCCAAAACCTCATGCAGTCATAGGGTTTTTTTGGAGGTGGCTGAATCTAGAGTGTGTGATTGATTAGTAGTGCAGTGCTGGGATTAAGGGTGCTGGGATTAAGGGTGGGTGATTGCTGGATTGGTCCACTTATTGGATTGGCACCTGCCCTAATGCCAAACAGAAAGAGGCTTTTCTCAATCTCTCTTCTTGCTTTTGCCGTCTTCTACTGCCATGAACTGTTGCCCCTCTGTCACGTGCCACCCTGCCTTGGAGCCGACCGTTTACAGACTGAAACCTCTATAAACTGTGAGCTTAATAAACCTTTCTCCCTTTAACTTTGGATGTTGGGTATTTTGTCTCATCAATAACAGAAAAGTAACTAAGACAGTACTCAACAACTGATAAGTAAATTCTGTACCAAGAGATGACATACATGCAGAAACACACTGTTGCCACCAGAGCACAGTCTAATGAATGGCCACTAAGTAAACACACCTGTGACCAGAGGTAAGTTGAGGTAACAGGACATTACCAACATGCCAAACCCCTCTTATATAGCCTTCAGGTGGCCGCATTTCAGTATAACCAGTATCCTGGCTCCTGACTTCTTACAGCACTGATTATTTTTACCTGTTTTTGAATTTTACATAAATGGAGTCAAACCATAGGAACTCTTTCATTAATGGCTCCTTTTATTCAGGTATTTGTGATATCATTGGATATTGTCACATGTAGCTGTGGTGTTTATCCATGTATGGCGTTATGTATTATTTGACTCTAAGAATATACCACAATACATTTATCTATTCTGTAGGTATGTGGGTTGTCTTTAGCAGAGTTATTTTGAATATGATTAAGCAGGCCCTTTGGGGAACATATGTATATATTTCTATTGAGCATAAACATGGGTAAGCAGTTGATTAATTATGCTCATATTTACTTGATAATTAAATTCAGTGTGCTTAGTACTATCAGAAATTGCCAAATAGATTTTCAAATTGTTTTTGCCAACTTATATTGCCAACAGCAGTGAATGCAATTTCCCCACCAGTTCTTAAACTTACATGTTTTTGTAAAATTTTGGCCATTCATATAGTATGTGTAATGGTACCTCAGTGAATTTATAACTTATATTTCCATATGAGTAGTGAAATTGAGAACATCTCATGCTTATTGATCTTTCAGTAATCTCATTTTGGTGAGGTTCTAGTCAAATATTTTGCCCATTGTATTGCATTATCTTTTCTTAGAAATTTACATATATTCTTTGTGTATAATTTAATCACTGATGTATTTAGATTATATCTACCAATCCATTTGTTTTCTATTTGACTTACTGTTCTATGCATGTTATTTTTCTCTTCCCTTGTCTTATTTTGGACTAATAATTTTTTTATTTTTCATCCTACCCTGTTAATTTGTTAATTATATATTATTTTATTATCATTTTAGTGATTACATTAAAGAATGTACTGTTCATCTTTGACCTCAACAAATTATTCATTTTATTCTTTCCCCATAAATGCAGAAATCTGAGAAAGTATTAACTTCATTTATCTCCTTCTTACCTTTTACCTTTTATGTTTATTTCTGGGATATTTTCTTCTGGTTGAAATATCTTTTCATTTGTTTTTGTGAACGTTTGCTAATAACAGAAATCTTTCCAACTTTTGTTTTCCCAAAAGCATATTAATGATCAAAAGGTCTGTTTTAAAGTTTATTTTCACTACTTTACTTTCATACTCTACTTTTGTAATGAATGGATAGTATATGTATTAGTCACAATTCTCCAGAGAAACAGATTCAACATAATCTGTATTGATAAAGAGGATTCATTACACTGATTTATAGGATCCCAGAGGCTGAAAAGCTCCAAGATGGCCATCTACAAGCTGGCAAGCCAGGGAAGCCAGTAGTGTAGCTCTACCCAAGAAGCTGGAAGCCTCAGAAAAAGAGAGATCCGTGATACTGCTGCTAGTCTAAGACCAAAGGTTTAAGAGCCCTCCCAGAAGGCTATGGTGCAAGTTCAAGTCCAAAGACAAAGAACTTGGAGTCTGATGCTCAAAGTGGCAACAGCAGAAAATACACCTACCTGAGAGGTGGGGGGAGAGAGAGGGAAAAATAGGCAGAGAGACAGAGAGAAAGAGATGAAGAAAGAAACAGAGACAGAGAGACAGAGACAGAGAGACAGTGACACAGACAGAGATAGAGACAGAGACACAGGGATTTGGCCCTCCCAGCAGATGGGATGATACATATCTACATTCAAGAAGGGCTTCTCCACTCAGTTTAGCAGATCCATAGGCCCATGGATCTCTCTTGAAACACCCCCCACAGTCACACCAAACATAGGCATTATAAATTCTTGAGACAGCTCTCAATCCAATCAAGTTGACATCCAACAGTAATCATCATAACATATTATTTTATTATAAATACTTATTTTACTTTTGCTTTTGCTAATGATAGATAAGTTGACACTTCTTTCAGCACTTTCCATTTTCTCTCAGCTTGCATAGTTCATGTCAAGAAGTCAATCATAAGCTTGATGTTTGCATGTAATGACCCCGCTTTGGCTATTTTTAAGAATTTAATCTTTGTTTGGGGCCTTAAACAATTTATCTGTATTGCTGAGTCTGGATTTCTTTGGGTTTATTTCCCTTGACTTTTTGAATGTATAGGTCACTATCTAGTTCTTCACATATTGCTTCTGCTCTTTTCTTTCTCTCCTTGTCGTACAGGTCTCTAATTGTATACATACTGGAGCTTTGGAAATGATTGTACATGTCTGTTATGCTCTTTCCATGTTCTCCATTATTTTTTTTTCTCTCTGCTTTAGTAAGGATATTTTCTATTAAACTGTTTTCTAGTTCACAAACCTTATCTTCTGCTGGGTTGACTACACAACTAAATATACTTCTAAGTCAGTTTCAGATACTGTGGTTTCATGTTTAGAATGCCCATTCATCATTTTACTTTATAGATTCTAAATTCTCCCATGGAATTTTCTGTTTTTTCATATATATATAATATGTTATTATATATATATATATTATTATTCTATATGATATATATAGAAGATATATAAAGAAGGTATATATATATATATATATACATCTTCCATTAATCTATGTCCTTGCATCTATTAGTCTTTACTAACTTTAAAGTTTCTGTCTACTATCCCCAATATATAAATTATTTTTTGTTATGTTTCTTATATTTTTATTTTATTATTATTCTCTTGAATTTTTTTGTCTCATAATTCTGTTTTTTGGCAGGCTTAGTAGTTTTGGATTCAATAGCATAGATTTTAAATAAAGACATTGAAGATGTTGTGGAAGAGCTCATTCTTCAGAGCTGATTAACCACCTCCTCATTCATGGAGCATGTGTGGGGAACCTATCAATGTGGGAATAAGCTGAATTCAGTCTACATTTGTTTAACTACTTTTTTACATGATGTAACTCTCCAGGGCTTGGTGTATTACCAAAGTTTCATTCCCTGGCAAGAAATGAAGTCTCTGTTTCCTTACCATAAGAGTGAAGAAAACAGCCTCTGCTTTTTCTGTGTATTGTTATTCCATCCTCCAACAACCAAAATTTCAGAATTCAGCAAATTGTTTTGAGGAAAAAACCTACAATGAATTTGACGTCTTACAGCCTACATTAACAATCACAAATGCTTCTTCTAATCTGACAGGAGCTACTCTTAGCCTGAGCAGAGCCCAAGAACTCAACTTCTAGCTTATACCCACACTTAACGAATACAATGAGCATACACGAAACAGTGAAACACCAGCCACTTCTCTGTGGTTCTCCTCTCTTTATATCCTTAGCTCCTCTACTCTTCATTATTTTAACCACTCTCTGATGCTGTTAAAGATATGATCTTTTAAGCAATCTATCTTTTCCAGTTATTCTTAGGGGGAGATTTGGTATGGCAATAACTATTCCATCTTCCATAGGGAGGTCCATGCAACAACATTTTTGAACGGATTCAAATATGTTTGTTAAAATATAAAGCATATTGAAAATTTGACTGATAATGCTTGTCCCATGTAAAAATAAAATGTTGATATGCAAAGTACAATGATAGCAAAACTATTTTCTTATTTGAATTCAAAATGTAGTAAGTCTCAAAAATTGAGAGTATTAAACATCCATGCAATGAACTCAAAATCTAATTATTCTTAGTCTTACTTTTCTCACTACACAATAGCAATAAAACATTATTAGAGGTAAATGATTATTTCTAGGGAAGATCATCTTATATTCTGAGTATGTGTTAGTAATTCAGCTTTTCTAGGTACTAAATAAGCTGTGAGACCTGATGAACTCAACATTTTAAATACTTATTAAAATGGGTACGTAGCCATTTTGCATAAGGGGATATGAAATCAAATTCATATGTGAGGACATTGAATGGATTTTTTGTTATTTAAAAAAACACATTAGCCATGGTTCAGTGTAGTTCATGTGCATGTAAGCTTGCCGCCTAGTTTTTCCCAATATTTTTAATATAGCCTCACTACAATTTTATGTTGTAATTTTAGTTAAATTGTATTTGGATAGATTACATATAACCTCAACAGCAAACATTTTGAGATCCACCTTATGTGCAAGAAATCTGACCAATGAAAGGTAGTGATAGCTGGCGATTGGTTGCACATTATTAGATTAGAGTTGAGTATCCCTTATTAGAAATTCTTGGGGGCCGGTGAGATGGCTCAGCGGCGTAAGCGCCTGCCTTGCAAGCGCGAGGGCCCGAGTTCGACTCCCGGATCCCACATACGAAAAAGGGGCCGGTGATATCGCTCAGCGGCACGGGCGCCTGTTGGTGCACGAGGTCCTGAGGTCGACCCCCCGGTACCCACAAAAAAAAAAAAAAAAGAAATTCTTGGGTCCAAGTGTGATTCAGATGTCAAGGGTTTTTTTTTTTCCCAGATTTTGGAATATTTGTATACACATAATGAGAAGTTTGGGAGATGGGGATCAAGTCTAAACATGAAATTCATTTGTTTCATATATATCTTATTCACATAGCCTGAAAGTTTTTATAAAGTATTTGTAATGTGCCTGCATTTGGCTACAAACCTGCCACATGAGGTCAGATGTGGAATTTTCCACTTAAGATATAATTTCAGTTTTCAAACAGTTTTGCATTTATTTTGGAGCATTTTAAACATTGGATTTTCAGATTAGGAACACTTGACTTGTCAGGACTGCTAAATAAATGAGCAAAATGTAATATGTTTACTTTTCTAGAAATCTTATCCACATTATGAAGGCTGTAAATTAAACATTCAAGATTTTGCAAATACAGAAATTTAAACTTTACTACTAAATCCAATAAATTCTTGCCTAGATCCGAAGTTCAATTGTTGCTGCACTTATCCTTGGATTTCATGGACACAGTAAACTATTCTTTTCACCTAATAGAATTTGATTTGATTTTCTGTCAGTTATAAATCAAACAAACAAAACCAGAATTCATATATGGAAAATCAAGATGTAATGGTCACAAGGGAAAGAAAATGTGGGGAATGTGTATCAGAACACACATACCCATCATCAGTAATCAGGGAGAAGAGGCTACAAGTAAAATAGAGATGAGAAGGACTTGGACAACAAGTAAAAACATTTTGCTTCTCTTTGACATGAATGCAAGTGTGTGGTCTTTGATTTATGTATTTAGTAACTGGTGGCTCTACCTTTCCTTTCTTCAAAGGACTTTAACCTCTGAGAACTGAGAGTCCCCCAATAAACATGGTGGGACTCAACATTTTGTTGAAAACATTTTGGCACCCTTAAGCACCACCAAATCATCATTGCTACTGTTTTCCTTATCTCAGAATATTAAGTACCTTATGTTTATAGCATATATATATATATATATATATATATATGATGCAAAGCAAGAAAGACAAAGACATTAAAGATAGAAACACCTTCAGTGAATTATTAAGATTATTTTTAACTCACCCTCAAGTGGGAATTTTAAAAAACATTTTTATTTAATACCCTTAATTGAGATTGTTCTGGAATTGGCAATGAAAATTTAAGCTTGGAAGACTCCCTTCAAAGGGCCCTTTTAAAACTATTTTCTCATAAAATGGTCACCAAATTCTTCAGTTTTTATTGTATTAAAATATTTATTAATCTATCATTGTTTAACACTTTTTGTTGGGAGAAATGGAAAGCACACTTTTCTTTTTACTACAGATTCTCAAGAACACAGAGAATAATTAGAAGGGAAAAGAGACAATGGTGTAAAAAATCACTATGTTCTACTTTTGACCTACCAGGGATTAAACCTGTAAACTGGGAAATGTTAGTTATTGTAAGTCCTAGAACTTCTTCTGAATAATGCAGAATTTGGTACCTGCTCCAAAGCATTGTTTTACAGCTACCTGAGTTACCAGGTCTAAAGTGTTACCACAAGACCAGACACCACAAGTGTCCAGTTAAATTTCTTTCTTTCCCCCTTTTTGAAAACAAATGCAGACACCATTGTACACGACAATATTTCTAGAAATCCTCTATAAGAAATTTAAAGTTTTAAAATGTTATTATATTGTCTATTAAATCATCAGTTATGAGGAAAAAAAAGACTTGGGAAGTAAAAAAGGTGATTTTAAGAAGTGTTCTAGGCACCAGGAGACCTAAAGGGTACTATACGAATACAACTTGCCATCAATAGCTAGGACTTTTTCAGATGTAACACTAAGAGTCAGTACTTACTGTGTACCAAGCATTATGCTCTTTACCTTAGGTATCTTAACACATATAATACATAAAACCATGATTTGGAGAAAGTATTGTTACTATCCACATATTACAAATTACAAGTTACAAATGTGTTATCTTAACACATATCAATGATGTGGAGAAGGTATTGTTACTATCCACATATTACAAATGAATAAACGGGCTGAGAGATAGAAATTAATTTGCCCAAGATTATGTAGCCAGTAATGGGCAAAGCCTGGGCTGAAATCCATGCAGTCTGCCTTCAGAGTCTGGTGCCTTTCCTATGGACCAGAAAGCTTAGTCTCTTCCAATCCGTCCTCAGAGCATTAGCTTGTATTCACACATTTACTCATGTTTGTTAGCTGTATGAGAAATGTAGGAGCCCACAGATCCTCCCCTAAGGAATGGTTTAGGGAATATTAACAGACAAAATGAGAGCCTTCGGTGACTGAGAGAATAAAAAGTGGTATAAAACAAGAGCATAGAGGGAAGAAATTGCAGTTGGCTCCCCCACCATCTTTACAGTTGAAAGTTAAAGTGATATCTTTGCATTTATTGATGTCTTCTTTAATCTCTTACATTAGTGTTATACAATTTTCCCTGTACAGATTTTTCATTTTCTTGGTTAAATTAATTCCTAAGCATTTAATTGTATGCTTGTAAATGAGACTAGTTTCTTTTTAATTTCTTTTTTGGATAGTTCATCGTTAGTTGTTATGGCTTGTGTCTAGATGTCCTCGCAAAGCCTCATGCTCTTATAGGTGGTGCTTTTTGGAGATGGCTGGATTGGAGTGTGTGATGCTGAGATTAAGGATGTGATGCTGGTATTGATTCATGGTGTGATGCTGGCATTAAAGGTATGAGTGCTACCTGACCTAAGGACAGGTAGCCTGGATAAAATATAAGGGACAGAAAGAGCTGCTGTGATTGTTGCTTGTTACTGGTCACTTGTCACTTTCTGCTTGCTGTCTTGCTGCAGTCTGCCTTCTGCCTGCCATGAGCTATTTCTCCTCAGCAATGACCCTCTGCCATTCCACCTTGCCTTGGAGACAGTCAACTAGGAACAGAAAGCTCTACAAACTGTGAGCCAAATATACCTTTCCTCGGTGATGGTTGACTGATGGTGTCAACTCAAGTAAGAGAAGCTCAACTAAATTGGCTCAGCAATTCCATGCCCTAGAGTGTGGAAGACCCACCGTAGGGCAGTTTGTCACCTTGATAGAGTAAAGAGGAAATGAAGAAGGATGGATCTGCTTCTATTTCTTCAGAGGAGCTCCAGTCTTCACCTTCAGTTTGGACGTCATCTCCTGGCTTCCAGCGCAGACTCTTCAACTTCCAGCACAGATTCCTCAGCCTTCCAGCATAGGCATAGACTCTTCGGCTTTCCATTGCAGACCCATCAGCCTCCTGATACGGACTTACAGGGGACACTGCAGTGAGCTCCAGACCTTTGACTGAATCCTTTGTTCTCCAGTGTGCAGACAGACCCTCTGCACTCTTCCACATCTGACTCTGTGGGTGGCCATTGTAAGCCAATCTTGTAAATTCTTATATATTTGTATATCATGTGTTATATCTGTTTCTTTAGTAAACACTGACTGATACCCCTCCTTTAACTTAGGTGTCATGTGTTTTGTCTCAGCAGCAACAAATCAACTAAGACATAAGACATTAGTGTATAGAAATAACTACATTTGGCATCTTGATTTTTTATCCTATGAGGTGGCTGAATTAGTTTAGTTCAAATTTACTTCTGAATTAGTTGTAAGAGATTTTGGTGAACTCCTTATGGTTTTCTATATATAAGATAATGTGATCATGTTACCTGCAAAGAAAAACAATTTTACTTCTTCTTTTTCAATTGCCTGTTCTCTCTCTTTCTCTCCTTACTTTTTTTTATTTGCCTGATAGCTCTAATTAGGACAACAAGTACTATATTGGATAGAAATGGTGAGAGTGGGCATCTTGTCTTGTTATGTTTAGATTTATTCCTTTTAAATCTATATTCTTTCTGTATCCTATATCTAATTTGTTGAGATTTTATCATAATGGATATAAAATGTTGTCAAATGTTTTTCCACACCTATTGATAGGATAATATGCTTTTAAACCTTCATTTGGCTACTATAGTGTATCACATTTCTTAATTTGTACATATTAAATCATAGCCTAGGGTTAAATCATTTGATCATGGCATATAATCCTTTTCTTGCGCTGTTGGTAACTTTTAATAGTAATCTATTGATAGTAGTCTGTTAAGAAATTTTTTAGGGACATTGGTCCGTATTTTTTTTTGTAATGACTTAGTTTTCCTTTGATATCAGGGTAATACTGGCCTATAACATGAATGTGGAAGAATTAATTTTTCTACTATTTTTGGAAGACTGTGAAAAAGATTGTCATTCATTCTTTCCTAAATGATTGGTCGAATTTACCAGTGGATCCATCATGACCTGGAACTTCGTTTGCTGGGAAGTTTTTGATTACTGATTCAATTTTCTTATTTATTATTTTCTGTTCAGATTTTCAATCTGTTCATGATTCAATCTTGGTAGGTTGAAAGTTTCTAGGATTTATGGATTTAATATTTTTAAATGTCCATTTTACCAAAAGCAATCTACAGAGTCAATGTACTTCTTAACAAAATTATAGCAGCATTCTTCAAAGAAATGGATAAAACAACCTTAAAATATCTGTGTGACCATGTAAGATCAAAGCTGGAGATATCACCCTGCCAGATTTCAAAATATAATACAAAGCTATAATAATCAAAATAATATGATACTGGCATAAAATACACATTTAGACCAATGGAATAGCGTAAAAAGCCTAAAAATAAATCCACACGTGTACGGTCATTTCTTATTCAAGAAAGGTGCCAAGAACACACAATGGGTAAAGGACAGTCTCCTCAACAAGTGGTGCTGAGAAACCACATGGACACATATAGATGTTGAACTATTAGTCTCATGCTATATACAAAAGTCACCACAAAATAGATTAAAGTCTTAAATTTAAGGCCCAAAAATGTAGAACTCCTGAAAGAAACATAAGGGGAAATGTTCTTAATATTCATCTGGATGATAATTCTTTTGGTAAGACCCTCAAAAGCATAAGCAAATGAAAAAAGTAGACAAATGATATTGCATCAAACTCAAAAGCATATATGCACAGCAAAGCAAGGAATCAACAGAAAGAAGAGGCAAAATACAGAATGAGAGAAATAGTTGCAACCTATATACCTGACAAGGGGTTCATATCCAAAATATATAAGAAAACAAACAACCTGACTTAAAAAAAAATGAGCAAAGGACCTGAATAGATGTTTCTGGAAGGAACATATTCACATGACCAAGAGGTACATGAAAAGTGCTCATCATCACTAGTGACCAGGCAAATGCAAAACAAAACCACCATGAGATATCATTTCACATCTATTAGAATGATTACTATCAAAAAGACAAAATATGAAAAGTGTCGGCAAAGAGGTACAGAAAAGTGAGCACTTGTACACTGTTGGAGAGACTATTAGTAGGTAGATCCATTTTCTGCTCCAGAAAACAGTACGGATAATCCTCAGAAAATTAAATTAGAATCATCATATAATTCAGTGATTCTGCAACTAGATATATATCCAAAAGAATTAAATCAGTATGTCAAAGACATACCTGTACTCTGATGTTCACTGCAGCATTATTCACAGTGGCCAGGATATGGAATCAGCTGACGTGTATACCAATGGATTACTAGATAAAGAAAATGTGAAATACACATGCACGCACACATGCACATGTACATGCACACACACAGTGGAATGCTATTCAACCTTTAAAATCAAGCAAACCTTGTCTTTTGTAACAACATGGATGATACTTCAGGGCGTGTACTAAGTGATACAGCCAGACACACAAATACAAATATTTATCTCACTTACATGTGAACTCTAAAAAAGTTGAAGTTTATAGAAGAAGAGAATATGGTCACACTTGTCAGGGCCCAGTAGGTGGGAGAAATAAAGAAATGCTGATCAAAACATATAAATCTACAAATTACACAGGAAGAACAAGTTCTAGAGATCTGAAGTATGGTACGGTGTATTAGTCACTTTCCAGTCACTGGAACAAAATACCCAACACTTCCAGCTTAACAGAGAGGATTGTTTGGCTCACAGTTTCCAGTGGGTTCAGGCCAAATTCGACTGGCTCCAAGGCACAAATAGCATGGTAGAAAGGTCTATCAGGGGACAGCAGGTCATTGCCTGGTAGCTACGAAGCAGAGACAGAGGACGGGCCAGGGATAAGAAGACACCCTTCTGGGTCACATCCCCAGTGACTGCCTCCAAGCAGGCCCCACCTCCACACAGCACACTTAGCTACTGAAATGGTCTGTGAGGGGTGCTATTCTCATTAGTGGGAGACAGCTTAAATTTAAATCATAACACATGACGACTATAGTTATTAATTCTATATTGTATATTTGAAATTTGCTAAGAGAGTAGATTTTAGATGTTTCCTTTCCCCCCAGAATGGTAACTTTATGATGTGGTGAATATGTTAAAAGTCTTTAGAGTGGTAGGAATTTCACAATGTATATGTATAGCAAAATATCCCATTGTCCACCATAAATATATACAATTTTCATCTGTCAGGTAGATCTCAATAAAGCTATAAAAGCAACAAAAGATAAAGCAACAAAATTGAGACCTAGGAGGGTTAAAGCATCACTCAGAGTCACACTGCTCAATATGAATAAGAAAAAACATGGGTGGGTCTGGTACATCGCATTTATAGGCCTTTGAGTAGACAAGTCCATGCAGGAGAAAAGAATATGGGTCTTGAGGTCAACGCACTACCTGGCTTTCTAAAAATGAGAACTGTTCCAATAAATTAATGGACTGTATTTACTTGAATGAAAGAATAAAAACATCTAAAAATTTCCCTAAAACATGAAGGTAAATAAAAGCTGTGTGGAAGAAAGCTTTAGCAGGTTTTGACCACAAGAAGTAAGATTTATTTTTATTTATTTATTTATTTATTTATTTATTTATGTGTGTGTATGTGTGTGGGTACCAGGGGTTGAACTCAGGACCTAGCCCTTGCGAGCGAGCACTTGTGCCACGGAGTTATCTCACCGGCCCCCAAGAAGTAAGATTTAAAAACAAAGTTTCAAAACTATTGGTTTAAGGCCTAGAAGAAGAAAAAGCTGGTTGATGGTGTATTTAACAAGATTGTTAAACTCACCTTGTGAACAGAGCAACTGGTAAGGATTTAGGATAGAAATTAATTATACAAACATACTGGCCCTATAGAATAAAGATTTTAAAAATTTTAAAACCCATGGGGTATAAATAAACCTTGGGAAACTTGAATAAGATCATTGAAATGGATCAATATCAATATTCTGGTTGTGATATGGTACTATAATTTTACAAGCATTACTATTGGGAGAAACTGGGAAAGGGGAAGAAGATTTCTCTGCTTTCTTTAATAAATTGCATATGAATTTACATTTCAACAAAACAATGTCTAACTTAATAAAATGGTTTCTTTATTGAGGTACTGTATGAGATGCAAAATAGCACAGGGGTAAACATTAGTGGAATGAATCAAGTGATGAATTAATGACATTTTTAGGTAATTATGTGTCATATTTTAAGATGCTATCAGTTTTCCAAGAATTGTGAGAAATACATTGCCATTATTTAGAAGCTGTTCAATCTATGGCATTCTATTATAGAAACCAAAACAGACTTAGACATAGGTCAATCTAACCAAATTGTTTCTTCTCCTCCTACCATTAGTACCAGGTCTAGGCTGTTGTTTTATCTCTCAACTTAGTCTTACTGCTTACAGTGTCCACTTTGCAAATGCAAATTCCTGATTGCTTTCCCTAAAACATATCTTTGATGACCCTTCCTATCTCAAAAAGAACCAAAGATTTCTCACTGTATACAGAATAAAATTAACAGCTTTAAACAAACATTCACAACTACAATCTTGCTAAACTTCTGCTCCGTTATTCCTTACAAAACTCTTCACTCAATCCAAACAAGTAAATCAGCTTTTGGTTGCCAGTATAAGCTTTAGATTTCTTGTTTCTTGTAAGCTACAATTTGGGCACATTTAGACTTATTCCTCAGGTTAATTCCTATCTATTAAGTGACGTAGGTAATTGTTTACTCTCCTCGTCTTAATTCATTCACCTGGAAAATGAGTATACCCATAATAACTTCCAGAGATTTATGAAGAATGAGATAACTTGGCAGAAATTCTTAATGTCTAAAATTCACAATGCCTATGTTTAATCAGCTTTCTGTGACTGTAACAAATAACAGAGATAAATCAACTTGTAAGAGAAGAGGTTTATTTTGGATCACAGTTCTGGAGTTTCTAGTCCATGATTGAGTGGACACATTACTTTTAGGCTTCTGGTGGACAGATATCATGGTAGGAGTGTATGGCAGAGCAAAGCCATTCACTGCATGGCCATGTCACTAAAGAGAGAAGGAGGAAGAGAACCGGGTCCCACTAAACCCTCACGGCCATGCCCTCGGTGAACTAAAGCCCCCAATTGGTCTCCCACAGTGTCTACCACTTCCTGTGATTGCCAAGGCTGAAGAACAAGACTAACACATGGGCCTTTGGGGGGATATTCCAGATTCAAACTGTAGCAACCTGGCACATAAATATGACTTTGGTAAGAAATCAGTTTCTTGCCTTATAACCAAACTGATTAGTGCCCTTTTCTATTCAGAGTGGTCTTTCTTATACAGTGTATTTTATGCCTACTAGCCTGCAATAAACTATTTCAATCACTGTTATCTTTCATAATCATTTATTATAAAATCACTTAGTTATTAGAAAATAAAATGATTTTCTTTAAACCACTCCAGCATCATCTTATGCAGTAAAACTTTATATAGTTCAACCTCACTCCCACACAATGTCAATCCATAACTTACAAAAGTGTCAACACCTCCTCGGGTTGAATCTGATATGAGGAACAAACGTATTGGTGTATCTTTTTAAAAGCAGGTTGATTGCCAAATGAATAACATTGAACAAACACTGAATGAGCTACTCAGCTCTCTAATATTTCCATGCAAACTGCTTTAGGGCTATTTCAAGAGATAATGAGGAGATATGACCTGCATAAATCTAAAGAACAGTTTAGACATAAATGGTGCCTGAATGAATGAAAGAATTGAGGTCTTCTAGTGTAAGAGTTATAAATCTAGCTAAGTAAAATAACATTCAATTGTCCTCTTACTAAAACAGGACTAAAAGAGAGGCAATATTCCTCTTGCCCCCATTTCCAGACCCATCAGCTCTGTTACCTTCTCTCCTGAGTGAAGGGAAGAAAATATTACTCTTGCCAGTGACATTGTTGGAAAGGGAAAATGTCATGATGTTTGACTCCTTTAAAATTTCTTTGCGTAGGCATCCTGCTTTTTCAGGAGGTGGGGGTAAAAGTAGTGATGTGAAGCAAGGAGGGACAAAAACTCTTTCAGAGAGATTAAGGAAAAAAAGAAAGAAAGAAAATGCCACTATGATGTCTTATAGCAAAGGGTAAAAAGGAGGGCTATGCTTCCAGGAGCATTTTGTAGGCACACATTTTTGTCATGGATTCAAAGACTTGGGTTCTGCTAGTGGCTTTGCCATTAATTGATTCCACGACTCTATGTGTTTTACTTCTCTCTGGAGCTCAATGTCTTCACCTGTAGAGTCAGAGAACTGGATAAGGTCACCTCAAGGTTTTAAGCAATAACATTGTCTGCCTCAGACTTCCGTGTCTTGATTTTACGTATAACGTTGGAAGGGTCAATGAAAGAAAAGAGAGATAAAATAAAGAATTCCTGATAATCTTAGTTACAAATATTTTGATTTGAAAATAGAATGAATACTAAAAAGAGATATCTAATAAGGTGGGCTATGTGTAAGGAAAAACAAAAAAGACTAAAAATCAGTTAGAATCATGAGCTTTTAGGAATATATGCTCCTTCCTCCAAGAGTTGGAGGGCTTCTCTGACAGGAATGTAGGGCAGACAGAGATGCTCTGTTTGATGGTTTAGATGAGAAGACTGGCTTTCTTGCTGAAGTATTCCATTGTGACTGGGATGAAATGGCCTTGAGCATGGGGAGTTCTGTGGGGCAAGTTAAACAGTGAATAAACAGGACCTGAGTGTTTTTCCTTTCCTGTAATATCTAGGAAGAAGTTAACTCTATCAACTGCTCATTTGCATGGTCACATTTCTAGTGTATTTTCTCCATCAAGGCATTTGGAAAAGGTAGACCATCATAATGCTTGATTCTTTTATGACTTCCTGTGTAGTACTTGCTTAAAATGAACAAACTCCTCACGCTTTCAAAGGACTTACTTTTGTTGTTAGGTTTTTCCTTAAAACATTTTGATGTGGGGAAAAGATTATTCAAAGGAACAGTGGATGGCAGTATTGGTTTGCAGCTCTATAGCAGAAAACAATGGGAAGCACAATTTCTTAGAGAAGGGAAGAAGCACATACTTGATCTTCTGAAAGAGCCTTACATGAAAATGGGTCTAAAACCATGAAAACTACATATTTGCAACTTCAAAACCCAATTAGAAAAAAAAAAAAATAAACCCAATTAGGGAGCTGTGTCAGATGATGTGAGAGTATCATGCAAAGAAATGTGGAAAGAAGAAATGATCCAGAAAAAATAATAGTCTCTTTTACAGCAAATTTTTACACACTCATCTTCATAGTAGCTAAGAGATGATTACCTCACAGAACAACCAGTCAAGAAACTACAACCAAGAAATGCAGCAGGAGTTTTGAAGCACAATGACAGTTGTATGTCTTTGGTAGGGGAGAAGAAGGAATTTTAAATTAAAAGAAAGGGCAGGGCAGAGAGTGGAGTAGGATGGAGTACATATAGGCAGTTGATTATAAATTTCATTTTCAGTTATGAATATACATACTTCAGTCCTTAAATAGCACCTGGTACTTTAGGAACCCAGATTCTTATTTCTTGCCCAATTCTTCCTCTTTTTGTGTCCATTCATACCTACTTTTGTAACAATACTTGTGTACAGTTGTATCTAATTCATTCAGAAAATATCTTTGAGCATATATAAAATGCAAAGTAGTACCAGGCACCCAGATTTCCCCATGGAAAGAGAAATAGACATATAAGTAGAAAAATATCATGAAATGTGGCAAGTGATAACTAAGTGGTTTATTTAATTGTCTCAGATAATGGGGTGAAACCATGATATAATTGTTTCCCTTAAATTTCTGCCCTTTTGCACTGTATCAAAACTTTTGTCCCGAGAACGTAAACTAAAAGCACATCTTAGTCAGGTTTTAAATCCTCTCAAACACTTCCAGTTATGCATTTTCAATTGTTACCAGTTTAAAACATTTTTCTTACCATATTTAAGTATTATTTGCCCACTGCATCCTAGTTTTTATTTTTTCCCCTTTATGTGGGTACGGGGAGTCAAACTCAGGACCTCACGCTTTCCAGGAAGCGCTTGTGCCGCTGTGCGATATCACCAGCCCTTTTTTTCCCTTTATGTGGGTTCCGGGAGTTGAACTCAGGACCTCGCGCTTGCCAGGCAGGTGCTTATGCTGCTGAGCTATCTCACCGGCCCCTGCATCCTAGTTTTATGGCTGTGGGGACCTTAAAAAGGAAAGGAAGAGTTGGTCTCTCTTTTCTTCTTGTTGACCATGGCTTGGGGGTTGGGAGGTGTTCCCAGCAACTCCACTCTAAGGCATATCCTTCACCCACCATTCAAGATCCACTTGTATAGATACCTCTCAGGTTGCCTATCTCTGTTCTTCTGGCTACTGAGAAATTGCTATGTGCATACATCAAACACTTCCTCAATATCGTCCAGCTTAATGCATCTAGCTCCTGCCCCCAACAAAATACCAGCCAGCCTCTTTTTTCAACTACTTTGACTGAGTCTCATTGCCCTCTGTGATGCCCACTGACAGATAGGAAATAAACACATTTTGCCTATGGCAAATGGAGAGCTGCAGGGTTGGTTCCTACTTTTCCTTTATTCTGTGCCATCCCCTTTATCTAATTACTTTTGCCCTGCCCATGTAGGTGCAGGGCTAATGAAGTGATCAGCTAACTAGGTGAATGACCAAAAGAGATGCCAATCACTCTTATGGCAAGCATCATCAACCTTTTCAAACTCCCCACACGTAGCTCACTTTATAAAGACCATATCTTTAGAAGTGGTGGTAAGATGTGAATTTGGAATGGGATGTATAAAGGTGAGGCTGTGGCAATGAGGATAGTGACCACTAGATGAAGAATAAGAAAGAAGCAGAGGCTGAAGGTTCTGGTAACATTTCTAGTAGCAGAGGTTTTGTGGATAATGACATCATTATCTATGAAAGGAAAGAAGGCACAGGAATATGTTGGGGTGGAAAGGAGATACATTTAGTTAGGCACATAAGGTGATGGATATCCAAACAAAGATAAGCAAAATGTAATATTAATTCGTCCTGAAAATTTAAATGGAATTACAGTTACAGATATTCCAAGTCTGATTGGAGAATACAGACCTTGATGGATATGCAATAAAGAAAATGCAAGAGAATGGGTAGAAAGAATGCTGATTTCTGAAAGATCTTCACAGGATATCTATGGACAAAATGCAACACTAGGAGAACAGGCATAAGTAACGCATTCCAAATAGGGAGCTATCAGGAAACCAGAAGAATTTTTAAAAATGTATTTTCTGTTTGCAGCCCAAAAACAATAGAAGAAAAGAGTGTGTCAAACAATAAAAGAAATAAAAAAGAAAGTATTCATTCCAAAATAGCTCATATTACTTAAAGGCAATCTACTTTTAAAAATCTACTTAAAGGCAAAAACACAAGAGTAGATGAGGAATTCACACCCTGCCCCCGCAATGCAAATTAATTGAATACCTAGTAAGAAAGAGAAGCAGGCACAGGAGAATCCTCAAGTCCAAGTCCAGGGCCAGCTCTCCTCAGTTAGCCATTAGCATCACTTTTACTGAACAATTTAAGCCCCTGAAGGCCACTTTTAGAAAGACAGGCAGCATCTCTGAAAACAGTAGACACAATGACTTCTTTGTAAAAAATTTAAAACAATCTCTTCCCAACCATACCCTCCCTGGATTCTCACTGATGTTAGTAATCTCTAGACATTGCCACAAGTTGCTGACAAATATTTGGGAAAACTCATTCATGACTAATGACCTTAGGAAGCACACACACTTTTCTGAAAGATTTGTTAGTGTATTATGACCGGTTTCTCTTCTCATTGTATATTAAAAATTGTTAAGTGAATTAAATCAGATATACAAGATTAAATACCTCATAGTTTCTCTTATATGAGAAAACCAAAATATAAATAGAAATATAAATAGAAAACCAAAATAATGAATGGATCATAAGAAGTAGGGAAGTAGATTTTGTTCAAATGACAAGGGTATTAAGAGATAGAGAGAGTGGGGAGGAGGCGAAGGAAAGGGGACAAATAAAAGGAATTAACATATGTTATGTACCAACTTACCACAGGGAATGTAGTCATTATGTAATATCAACATGTATTAATAAAAAATAAAATCTGAAAGAATTTATATTATTAAAAAATGGAGAATTTTAATAACACTAAATAGGCACCAGAACAATCATGACTTTTTTCCTTGCCTGTATCCGTGTCATTTAATAAAGGAAAGAGCTGTGCATAATTTTGATAAGATGATGACATAGAAAGGTAGCAGACGTAGCTTGAGACCTTAAGATCAGCTTATAGTATGTCAATAACCTGCCATATTCAAATACCAAGTAAAAGAGCAAACTACTTAACAATGCTGCAAGTGGCTGCCTCCCCTGATTTTTTTATGTCTGTTTGTAATTCAATTGTGCAATGTAAATAGCTGGCAGCAGCCGTGTTGTGTGCTAAATATCTCATTACAAAATGCTAGAAAACTAGAGTATAACTGACAATTAAGGGTTGGTACACACAAGTGGCCAAAATTGCAGTATACAAAAGAATGATAATTGCTCAAGAAGATAGAATTGATGCATATAATTGGATTTGGTCATTTTACTTTTATCATGTGTTTGCATTACCTCAAATGAATAAATGCAGTTGCAGCACGAATTAAATGCATCATTTTGTATCTCAGTTTTCTTTTCTGCACCATTGCCCAATAACCCTCAGCCCCAGTGACATTTAGAGTTTTTAGTTTCTATTTTGACTTATGTATCACTGTTTTCTTTTTCCTTTTTGCAGTCTGGGACAGCACCGACAAAAGAGCAAATACCAAAATGCAATAAAGTCATAAATGTTTGAATTAATATGCACCTATGGGACAGTGATTGATTGTATTCAATTATTGGCCAGTTGCAAAAACAAATTTCAAAGTGTGGTGTGAGGACCACACTTTGTACTAACAGTGGTCATACAATATTTAGGATTTTTACTTTTGTGTGTCACTGTCTCAGTCACTTTTCTCACAGCGAGGCAAATACCCAAATCCCACAATTTAAATGAGGAAAGGTTTATTTTGGCTCAGGTTTTTAGTACATACAGTAGTTGGCTGGCTCCAAGGCAGGAAGGAAAGGTGGAAGGCCCTGGGCAGAGGAGAGCTGTTGGGCACAGCAGACAGGAAGCAGAGACAAAGGAGGAGCTGGGGAGGGAGGTACGCCCTTGCAGGTCACACCCACAGTGACTCTCCTGAGTGACCAGACTCCACCTTCTAACAGCAAGTCAGCTGTTAGAGTCCAAACCCCTTTCTGAAGCCCCACCTGTGAGTGCATAAGGCTCTTGGGAGATATCTAGATATAAACTGTAACAGTCAGGTACTAACAATTGCTTCATTTTTTTTCAAATCCAAAGCATCACTGTTCTTAACATTCATTCTGGTAAGCAGATCCATGGTTTTTGAGAAGAGAAAATGAATAAATAACAACAGAGATGGCAAATTTATGGGTGCCATAGCAGAAGCGGAAGAAAACAAAAATTGTTGGAGAAGGCACAGGATATCAGGATAAGAGAAAGTTTGATCTTCCCAGAAAGTTGATACTCATATATTTTTTTCTTGCTACTATTTTCTACCAAGGTGAAATGTTTAAATGTTAATACTATTGGGAAAACAATGAATCCTTATTCATACTTGCCAATTTGCATAACTGGTTTCATGTACATAGATCAGTTCTAAGACATTTCTAACATTTACAAATATTCTTCCTGCTATTTTTTTTTTTTTTTTTTTTTGTGGGTACCGGGGGGACGACCTCAGGACCTCGCACGCCAGCAGGCGCCCGTGTCACTGAGCGATATCACCGGCCCCTTTTTCGTATGTGGGATCCGGGAGTCGAACTCGGGCCCTCGCGCTTGCCGTGCAGGCGCTTAAGCCACTGAGCCATCTCACCGGCCCCTCTTCCTGCTATTTTGAGAAGATTTTGAACATTTTGAAGACAACTGAAACTCAAGTGTATTAACAAACTAATCCCACGAGATGATTAAGTTTATACGTGAAGTTGACTGGGCTAAGGGAGATGCCCAGAGAGCTAGTAAAACACTTTCTGTAGGTGTGTCTGTTATTTCCAGAAGAAATGGACATTCCAGTTGGTTCACTAAGAATATTACCTTCACCACTGAGGGTGGGCATCATATAATCCACTGAGGCTCCAAATGGAACAAAAATTTAGAGAAAAAAATGGCCCTGTGTTTGAACTGAAGCCTGTCTCTTAGCCTATCCTTGAACATCAGCACTGTCAGATCTCAAATCCTTTGGATTTAGGTTGGAACTACACCAAAATGTTGTCCTGGGCATTCAACTTGCAGAATGCAAATCATGTGACTTCTCAATGTCTATAATAATGGGAGCTGGCCAGGTGTGGTGGTGCACAGCTGTAGTCCCAGCACTCGGGAGGCTGAGGCAAGAGGATCGCAGCAAGTTCGAAGCCAACCTAGACTACAAAGTGAGTTCAAGTCCAGCCTGAACTGCAGGGTGAGACCTTGTCAAAAAAAAAAAAAAAAAAAAAAAAAAAGTGAGTTAATCCTTCATAATGAATAGATAGACAGATAGATAGATAGATAGATAGATAGATAGATGATAGATAAGTTGATTGATTGATCAATCTTGTGGTTCTGTGTCTCCAGAGAAAAATAAAACCCACCTCTTAGGAACCCTAGAATTATCTAGCCAATGATAGAATTATATAAAAGTCTTGTTTACTAAGAAAGGTATTACCTTGGAAATTTTAAAAAAATTAAAAGGGCAGGGGATAGAGCTCAGTGTGAAGGTCTTGAGTTCAATCTCCAGTACAAAAAAAAGTCTTGTTTAAAAGTGTCTCCTGTACATTTGAAATTTTAAAATTGTTTTATCTGCAAAAGTCTTTAAAATTGCAAGCTTTCCTAGAAAGAATAAAATCTTAGTCCCTTACAAGTCAAGCCCAAGGGCAGATATGGAAAAGGAACTGTTGAGAAGGAGGAAACAATGCTGACAGGTATGAATGGGAGATCTGGTCTGGGATTTGGGGTATTGTGAGTGGACTACAGGTTCTATCATCCTCTGCAAACATGGATATAAAGGTTTTGAGCCTTTCTACTAAGTGAAGGGCACATTTCCCTCCACACTGCTGTTTAAGACTTCATCCTCATTGCCCCTCCTCACAAACCTTACCTATCTTTAGTAGCTCCATTTATTCCAGCAGTATCTCCATTTTTCTTACTTAGAAGAAAAAGAAATCAACCTTGAAGACAGACACCATCTCTGCCATTTCACTCCTAGGTTCTATTAACACAGCATAATGGCAATTTAAGTTATTTAATTATCTTTATGTAAGACTGCTTACCCAAAGATGATGTTAATACTTCCATTTTCTGTTAAGTACATTATGTTTTTGTGTTCGTGTTTAAAAATACATTTATAAAATAAATTTTAAAAATGGTTTAAAACACATTCTGATATGTAGCAATTTCATGGAGTACAATGTGACATTTCAATACATGTGTACAATGTGTACTAAGATCAGAGTAACTGGCATATATATCGCTTCAGCATATATCATTTCCTTATACAGGAAACATTCAAAATCTCCATTAGTGGCTTTGAAATCTTTAATTGTTTTTGATTATAGTTATCCTAATATGTACAGAATATTAAACGTTATTCCTCGTGTCCAGCTACACTCTTATACCCATTAACCATCCTTTCTCTATCTCTCCTCCCCCGCACCCAGGCTTTTTTGACCACTTTTCTACTCTCTCCTTCTGAGACCAACTCTTTAGATGCCATGTATAAATGAGAACGTGTGGTACTTGTTTTTCTGTGCCTGACTTATTTCACTTAATGTAATGTCCTCTGGTTCCATCCAACCTGTGTGTGCTTGCTGTTGTAATTTAAATATGGTTGAAATACCTGCATGAGCTGTGAAAGATAGCAGCTCAAAGGAACAAGGACAAATTAGATGCTATCCTCAATGTCTTTGGCAAATCTGGCATCAACATGAAAAGCTGCACACCTAGAGGGAATGAAGATCACTTGAAAACTACCTTAAGAAATCAAACTAAGTAGGTTTTTCAAAAGGAGATGATTCAAAAAATTGTTCATACCCAAAAACTCTCAGTGTCTGATTTAATGGGTATATCCAGTTGAGTTCATTAGAAATTGAATGTTTAAAGGCTGAAAGAACTCTTTCTTCATACCATGTTGAAGAACATAATTACAATACTACCTCTTCATAACTTTATCCTGCTTTAAAAGAATCTAGTTTGAAATGAGAAAAATACCTCGATTACATAAATCAAATCATAGTGAAATCATAAAGAAATAAATATAGCTCAAATGGGAGGAAACTGAAGGAGCGTATAACTAGTCAACCAGTGTTTTGAAAGAAATAAATGCAGAAGAAATGGAACAGAGGATGAACAATTAGAAATAACAGATTGAAATCAAGCAAGGCATATTTGAGCTATATATCAAGAAATATTTCCAAACACTGAGGTTTGCTGGACTAAGAATAAATAATTCTTTAAAAGACAAAAGTGAAAACCCTTTTTGTTACCTGATTTAAACTGGATTGTATCAAGCTTTCCCTTTGAGGGAACAGATCTATTTGGACAGACTGTCAGTGGGTAACTCTAATAAATTGTTTTACTTCTAATTTTTGTGAACCAAAAATTTTAGGACATATGGCCATTGATTCTGAAAATAAATTCTTCTCTTTCAATATTGTATCTCCTTTTTCTCTTATCATCCCTGTGATCTAATTTTAAGAGAAATATCATGGTACTCAAATGCAGTACTTAGGTCAATCTTTTGCTAGAGCAAAATGAACCAAATAAATAAGACTATTTAAAAGTGGCCCACGTTTTGTTTGGAATATTCTTAGAATGAAAATTTATATCTATTAAATAACAATAGTTAATTCCAGTTAGATAAATGTTTGTCATGAATATTATAACTTTATAGTAATACAGAATTCAGCTACAATTACAAAATTGATTTATTAGACCAACCACTTGAAACACCCTCCATTCAAATATTGTTATTCCATAAAATTTGTGTTGAAACCTCAAATTTTAGCTTATATCTTTAGTAAAAAATTATATTTGTACAATTATAAGTAACAAGAATGACCATATAAAATGAATTTACTTCATCTGTAGGTACTATGCATCATTTTTGTAATGAGGATAATTTCCTCATTTAATAAGTTAAAAATACTATCGATATATTACTCAAATGCTTTATTATTTCCTTGGATATAAGGAAATTGTATAGCTGTTGTTCATTAACAATGAGAATTTTTCAGAGACAGAAAGTGGAAATTTTATTTGCTTTGGAATAGATTGCAAAATTCGTATGTTGAAATAAAAATAACTTTCCACATTCGTCCTTCAACTTAATGCCAGTTATAGTGTGGGTGAGAAAAGAAGATTTCTCAAATCTGAATAAAAAGGTATTATATTATCTTTTCCCAGGGAAGACCAGTAATTTTGATGGGGTCAGCATTACCGAAACCAGTTCAGGACCTGGAATGAAGGATCGTGCCTTGTGACCAACCGGCAGTTGACTGATGTTAACCATCTATTCGTGTTGCTGCTGGGAAAATTGACTGGGAATTACTGCCCATATCATCTTGTTGACCAGTCTGAACCAGAAACATTTGATCATTCTAGGCAAAGAGCAGGCTGGTTGACATAAATGTTTTTCATAGAGCTGAGCACAATGACACTATTTACCTCCTTCTTAAAATGAAATGCTCAGTAATCTTGGGGGCTTCTAATCTGTTTACCAGCTGTACTGATGAGCTGGATTTATTTAACTGCTATCACCAAGCTGACCTGTGTTATAATGACATATACTGTTACAATGAACAAAAGTATCATCTTTCTTAGGCTTTTCTTTTCTCTGAAAACAGAAATTTATGTTCAAAGATTCCACTTTTCCTTACTCCTTAAATGTAAATATGTCAGAGATATATTAAAATGGCATTCAATATAGACTACTATTTTTAAAACAAAGTTGTCATTTGACTCCTGGTGAATTGCTCATAAATTCAGGACTGAATAAAGAGATCAGATTACATTAAATGCATTTTGGTATCTATAACTTTCTGCAATGAATTAAAACAGGCTGATTGTGTCTCCAGTGCATTTCATTTTCCATTGATTCATGTACTGTAATATAACCTTCAAAATTCCCTTATGCCAACAAACTCACTCAGATATGCTGAGTACAGAAAGAGATTAAAGTGGCTATAAGATTGAAAACTGTATGAAGACATCAGATAATGCAGTAGAGGTATAATGAAAGTGTAAACAAAGCCAGTAAATGTAGAAATTACTGTTCTCGTAATCCACTGTTGAATTCAATGGAGAATTTAGCTCCCTGCCAAATATATATTAATACTCAACAAATTGGTAAGATCAATATACCAAGCCTGTTTCATTCTTATTAAAGTATTTTTCTCTTTGAGGCTAAGCTTAAGCAAGGCATGCCATTCTCCTTTGGAAAATGTAATATTTCCCCAGTAGGAATTGAGCATTCAGGTATACTCAGACTCCCAGCTCGGATAAACTCACATCAGATGATTTTCCTCCACTTTTTAAAATTAAAGTTACTTACAGAAATAACCTTTCATATTTTCCTGAGCAGCAGCTTTTGTTTCTGCATTGTGAAAGCCAATCCATCGTTTAAAGGCTCTTTAAACTGGCAAAAAAAAAAAAAAAAAAGGCATTATTACTGTGCTAGGAGCCTCTATTGTTTCAGTAGTAGCTAGAGCTATGGATGAATGCTTTCAACAGAAGTTAAAAGAGATAATGAGTCTTTAATGATAGAAAATCAGAGCCTTGTGTGCCTAGTGAAGCCTGACACAAGCTCCAGCTTGCAGCTAGCAAGGGAAGCTTATCCGCTATCTGTTTTGTAGGCCAAAAATACCCACAAAGTACCTTCTTGGAAAATTGTGTATCCCTTAAGATAGGAACAGTGGTATTTATCTATTAGGTTAAACTCTTCTAAGATGGAAAACAAAATAGGAAGGTAAGCTTATATTCTTTCCCTCCCAATATATTTCTTTGAAAGTTGAAGGTGAGTATATCTCCACTTTCAAAGCATCAATTTTATTCTGAACTTTTTCAATAGCAATTTCCTTCTCTATGTATTTGTTTCTCTTTCTACTGAAATGCAAACAAGAAACTCCCTGGTCACCTGTCTGGGCAGCCCCTCTGTTAGGATAACTAGATAGATAGTGAACTATATGGCTCAGTGGAGAGAGATTTTTGCCCACCAAAGATTAGGAAACTGGCTTGAATCTCAGCTGGGTAAATGTGCCAAAAACTTCTGGAGAGCAATGGGGAAAAACTCCTCCCCCATGAACATAAGCCAGTCTCCTTGATGTTAAATCAGATTTGCTTTTAAAGGATTGGCATGTCTGATATGATTAGGAAGCTTCAGCTGTGCTGATTATAAATTAAAATTAAGAAAAACAGATTGATCTGGAAAATAAGAAACATAAGGACCCATTGCTGTGCTCTACTCTTTGCGGTGATGCTTTAAAAGTGATGGAAATGGAATTATTTATTGTAGGAATCCTAACTAGGTTATTGTACAAAGATTTGCATGCTATCATCATTGTATTACAGTGCCAAGATCTGTTACAGAAATGAAGAGAGGAAAACATCAATATAACTTGACTGGGCGTGCATTTAGCATGCATTTTTCTTTCATTTTCTAAAAATGTTCAAGAGTGTGAGTGAATTTGAGGGAAGGTGGGATTAGGTAGGCAAACGGCCCATAATTTGTTGAAAGGAGCTAAAGCACCCTGTCATTTTGTAAGAGAATTGGTTTTGTTTTTCTTTCCCTTCTTGCTCATTTTTCCTCATTCACATTTCCATCCATTCCCTTGTTTTTTCTGGACACACTGGTGCCAGTGAGAAAAATACCCTTTCTTCCACAGCATTCTACTATCTCAAGTGATGTATTATCAAGATAAAAAGAAGCAATAATTGTTGAAACTGTGAGCATATTTTTTAAAATGATCAATTTAACTTTATGATGGTGAGGTTTCTAATCTCTTACCTAGCATTAAATAGGTGAATGTGTTCTTAGTTACTGTCCTGTCTTCACCAAATAACTGCGATTTCTTCCTCATAGAAAACTAATTATTAAATAGGACAAGTGTCACCATTATATCTAACATCCTACCTCATTATGTTCCTGGAAATATGAATAATACCAGGTGACTACATAAAAATTCTTGGTCTGCAAAGAGCCTCAACTTGTTTTTTCCCACCTTCTCCCCTGGAGGATGTTGGACAATAAATAAATAAGATCTTGCAAACTGTTTTATTTTATCAATGCATAGAGCGTATCGGATATAGTTAGTTTTCTTAACCTCAATTAATAAGTCAAGGGCCATACTCCCTTCCCACAAAAAGCTACTCTGTTTTATTCCAGAAATGTTGTCAACCTCTGAAAAGCATGATTGAAGTTATTTAAAAGTAATCAAAATTTCTGATTTTTTCCCTTTTTTATTAACATATATGTGCAATACTTAATAAATACATTCATCATGGGAAATCAGTACATCTACATATCAGAACTTGTTCCTTTAGAATTTTTGAATTTTGAATGCCATAATTTGCAAAAATACATAAGCCAAAAAATGAGTAAGACTGCAGCACAGTTTTGTAAAACTAACCTAGGGCCACCACCTGAATCTGGGCAAAATGTCAGGATGCATCTCTACCTAGAAACGCTATTCAGAAATAAGATTTTGAACCACGGGGATAATTTAATATATTCATACAAGAAATATTTACCAGGAACTCTCTGTTCAAAGTTCAACAAGTATATTTATAATTATACTATTTGCTATTCTATGTGCTGGAGGCAGAGATCACAGCAAACAAAAATCCTTCCATTGCACCCTTGTCTCTGGAAGAGTTGCTAGGGCACACAAAAGTGAATAAGATACAAAGAAATATTTCCCCTTGTGAAGCTTAGAGGCTAATGGAAATGATGGTCAATAAACGAGTAATTTCATACACATACACATGCATAAATACATAAGGCATGGGCTTAAAGATTGTTAATAAGGGAAACAAGGACCATGTGATAAAGGCATAAAAGAAGCTGACATGGATAACCTAGATTTAAATGGAAAGCTAAGACTTCCCAGAAAAGGAAGGGTAAGACTTCTGAAACCAATTTTCCATAATATTTATACCTTAGAACTTTTTCTAGTATATCTTGATTTGACCCAAAAAGGAAAGTTTCTAACATCTTTCTTGAAAAAATAGCCATCAGCAAAGTATTTTGCTGTGGTGGTTTTTTTCTCTATTCATTTCATTTTTAATAATGTAAGCATGCAAACATATAAGGGACTTATTGACCCCTATCATTTTCAATGTTTAACAGCCAATAGTTGTGATAAAATATTACAAATAATTGTTTATTACCTTAATACTGGCAATAAAATTAATGAAGTTAATCAACTAAACTGAAATATATAATGAAAAAGATCATGAGACAAAGTGTTCTTGTTCAACAATTAGATCATAACTTACAGCTCATACTCAAGAATCCCAATTTTGATTACTTACTTGAATATCCGTGCAAGACACAATAAAGAGATTGTTGGATTTGTTAAATAGAAAGGTAAACAAACTGATGAAAGATAAAAGAGAAAGTATCTTCCATCAAATAAAATAATTTCAAACTGAATATTTTTGCCTTTATATAATCATCAAACTTGATAATATCCATTTGTTTTACTAGTTTTGAGCTATATAGATCTTAAATATCATATGATTTCTCTTATATGAGAAACCCAAAGTAGAAATAAATTAAAGAGAAAAATAAAAGACAGATAATAGGAAACAGAGAGATAGCTCTTTTGCAAATGGAGAGAGGACAAAGAAATGGAGGGGGAGGGGTAGAAGGGAAGGTAAAAAAATTAAGATGTTTATGTACTTGTATCAACTCCCACAATGAATGTAATCATTTGTGTACTGTAAACATACACTAAAAAATTAAAAATTATAAAAGTAAGAAGAACAAGAAAGAGCTGAGAGATTGAAGTTTTCCTTAAAAGTAAAAATTTTGGGCTGGTGAGATGGCTCAGCGGCTTAAGCGTCTGCCCGGCAAGTGCGAGGGCCTGAGTTCGACTCCCAGAACCCACATACGAAAAAAGGGCCGGTGATATCGCTCAGCAGCACGGGCGCCTGCTGGCGCACGAGGTCCTGAGGTCGATCCCCCGTTACCCACAAAAAATAAAAAAAATAAAAATTTCAATAACAAGAACAGAAAATGTAAATTATCTGAAAATTAAATATATATTATTTACTTTGCAGGATTCAAGATCCATGAAGCAATATTTTCATGTGTCTTAATGTTAGATACTTTAAAAACATAAACTAAGAACACATTATTCATTAAGATTTCCCTTAAATGAGTCTCCTCTTAAATCTTAATATCAATGTAGTTATCTCTTTTCTAGAGAAAATGTTCTTCCAAATCTACTGAAGAAATGGCTACAGACATAAGTAGTTGTATTTACCATCCTTTAAGTGTTTCATTATTTTAGGTTGGTACTTCATTATCTCAGTCATCCTAGCACACATTTTCTAACAGATCTCTATGGAACTAAGCATTTAGTTGTAATGAAAATCTCTTCTGCATACTTTCTAGAAAACATCCATGCCAAGGCTCGACTAAAGACAAAAGTTTTGTTGGACATTGATATCCTGAAAACACCTACTATATGAGAACATAACCATTTCCAATGAAAACATCTTCTTTGTCAGAGAGCACTGAATAACATCTAGCAAAGATTATGTGAGACATAACTGTCGTAGCTTCCTATTTCAAGAAAAGAGTGTACATAGAAAAGATTGGATGTTTAATTATCTTTGGACACATTTTCTTCCTTTATATTTAAAATTAATGTACAATTTCTGATTCTGATCCATTTTCGTTTTTGAAATACATATACAAAATTTCAAATTCACCCAGTAAAATGTTTCTGGAAGTTTATTTAAGTATGATTTGCTCTTTTTGTTGTTGTTTTTCCTTTTTCTGTAGTGGAGATTGAACCCAGGACCTTTGCACTGAGCTGCATCTCAGCCCTTTTTAACTTTTTTTTTAAAAACATGGTCTCATTCCTTTTGGTTTTATTGAACAACTTTATTTAGCTCTTTTAGTAAACTAAAAAGATACTTAATTATACCTGCTATAAAATAACAATGTATCAATAAGTATCTATATTATTTTAGGATTCTTTTAGTAGGAAGAGACAGAGAGCCAATCAAAACTAGCTAGAGCATAAAGAAGGAATGTAAACCCACCACGGAGAGGGCAGGGAAACATCAGCACAGCCTGGTTCTATCTATTGTTTCTGTTTTTCTCTGTGTACCACTCATAATCTCTTCAAGTATTTTACAGACCAACCAGTTCTGTGTAGCTAAGAATATAATCCTTAACAGTCTTCCAGATCATTCTTGTAGCTTGGATAATATCAGTTTGAAAATCCCTGGGGAGGGACTCTGATGTAGTTTAAGATCTTTACTACCTCTGGAGCAGCTGTTCTCAGTAGGAGTAGCACAGCCACTGAAAAGGTATTCTGGAAATTGATGGGGGTACTTTTGTTTGTTACAATAATTGGAAAATACTATTGGCATTTAACGGACAGAAACCAGATATGATAGATACCTTGAAATACACAGAACAATCACACAAAATGAATTTTCCTTTTTCAAATGATATGCTAATATCCCACTAGATATTCCTGTAATTTTCTCAGTCCAGAACATAACTGTTTTTATATAAATAAAATTTTTTCACATTTTAGTATATGTTGATATATCCCAAAAAACAACATGTTTTGTTTTGTCCAAAATTTTACCTATATATTTTGTATTTTAGAATTATTGCGTCATCAAAATCATTTGTGATGTTTGAGTCGTAAATACAACTGATATATATCCATGCCAACTGGCAACTGGAATACTCATAATAAGAAAAAAACTAAATGAAAAATACGACTTGAGACTGCAAAAATAAATCTTAACAGTAATTTACAATACATTTGAGTGGATTAAGACAGACTCTCAGGTTGAATTAAAAAAAAAAACAAGATCTAGCAATATTCTCTTTGAATCATGGTATAGATTAACACCAGCTAGTGTAATCTTTTTCTTATCAATATGTGACAAAAGAAGTACAGAAATTGAGAAATTAAATAATTTTATAGAAACCTGACAAGATAATTCTATGTTTATCAAATCAATAATAAAAACACAGGTTCATATTTTGTATGAATTTGGTTGTTTTGCTTTCTTGTCTAGAAAACCAGACTTATTGCACTTTGTAACATAAAATATATTAGAAATAGAATAAAAAATCGATGAGATTACATAGTTTATATTCTCTGAAAACAATAGAGTAAATTAATAACTAAAGTCTAACAAAATTCCATATGTGTAATATATAAGTATCTAAAAGGAAATGCAAGAAAAATGATAAAATATTTGGAATTAAATAACATAAATACTCTACAGTCCAAAATGTGTGGCTAAAAAGAAAAATTTAAACATAAAATAAAATGAAATTAAGCATTCATCTTAGAAAGTTTGAGGACCAGGGATGTAGCTCAGTGGCACAGCGCCTGCCTCACAAGCGTGAGGCCCTGAGTTCGATTCCTGATACCAAAAAAAAGTCTTAGTGTATGCCCAGAGCAAAACTGACAGTAGCAAAACACAAAGTCTTAGTGTATGCCCAGAGCAAAACTGACAGTAGCAAAACAAATAAGAAGAGAAATTACAACAGTAAAAGCAAAAATCAGTAAGATACAACAAAAGAGCAACTGAGAATATTCATAAAACACAGAACTGATATTGGACAAAATAAAATGAACCTCTGGGAAGATAGCTTAAACAAAATATGAAATGATGCAAATAAAATATATTCTATTTATGCAAAGGAAAATATTCTAGACACAAAAGGTCTTTTGAAATAATAAAAAAAGTGTATCAAAAAGTCCATAGACAATTTTGAAATAAATGTACTTCTTTATAAAAAGACCCAAGAAAAGAAATACTAGCATAGATCAATAACCTCAAAATCCAAGTTCAACTACTCTATAGGTGAATTCAATAACATTTCAAGGAATATTTAATATATAATTCCTATGTTTTGCAAGGGTGAAAAAATCTGTTGCTGTAATCCATGATGCTAATATATTAAAAAGAAAAGAAATTGTAGTTAACATAATATATGCACAACAGGAGGGAGGAAAATATCTTCTTAGCAAACTAAGAGAAAGCAAATTCCTCAGTGTGAATATGATTATATGCCAGGTAGATTGTAAAGTATTCATTGCTCCAGGGATTAACTTGGCATTTGTTCCAGTAGTTGTTGCCCTGAGTCACCACCATTCTTACTTGGTTTTCCTTATAACAAAACAAACTCTGTGTGTGAGAGTGCACGTGTCTGTGTAACAAGTGTGAATAGTAAAACACATATGCATCATACATATGAATAGCAACAATATTTATCAAAATTGTCTTATGTTCTAATTAAGCAAATTGCTCTTTATGTAAACTGTGCAAGTTGCAAAATTGATGGGAGGCCATGAATTATATTTTAAAGTGTCATATAAGTGATCATACTTTGTTCTGTCCTTATTTACCAAAGAAATTCCTCCATATTAAATTGACAAAATGGGATCTGCTATTTCTTTTAAAGCTGTCTTCTTGTCAATAAAGTTTACATATTTAAATGAGTAGTACTCTGTATAATTTTCAGATTACATTGCACATTTGCAGCTGGAACAGATACTAAAAACTGCCATAAAGTGTGCTCACTTTCTATGTATAACAGCTGCTTTAAGAGTCTTCATATCCTACACATTTCCATTTTTCTTTTAAATGCACATTTTTTAAGAGTTCTAGCTGTGGGGGTAGGATATTCTTTCTTTGATTCGGGCTTGATATAAGAGTTATCAAATTAGGGACAGAAGTATTGATGTCTCATTGCTCAATGAATGGACAGGTTTCATGTTATCAATGTGTAAAGTGAATAAGATAGTGATTAAATGTAAAAAGCAATACCAAATAATGAAATAATTCAAAAAATGCAAAGATACTGTAAATAAGTATAAAGCTGTTCACAAAATGAGGCTAATAGCTTGAAGAGTACCAGAGAGCTAAGGTTCATATATTCTCCATAGCACTAAATTGATTTATTTGATCATGTCTAAAATATTGATCACACTAAACTTCAGCTTGGTTATTCATTAAAAAATGAACTAAACAAGGCCAGTGATATAGCTCAGCAGCATAAGCGCCTGCTTGGCAAGCACGAAGTCCTGAGTTTGACTCCCAGTACCCACGTATAAAAAAAAGAAACTATAAAAAAATGAACTAAACATATCTATTGCATGAAGTTTTTATGATAATTAAATGTCTTAAAATATGAGAATACACCTAGTAAACACTTGATTGGTCACATGGATTTGAGTTTCTAACAAATTTTTGCTGTTGTGCATTATTGAGAACACAGTTGTGTGCACATGGGCCCAACCCCAAGTGAGTGGCACTCATTGGAAACAGCCATTGAAGTTTATCTGCTGACTTGAATTCCTGGGATGACTTCAGGACATTCAAGATCACCACAAAACTCGTCCAGGGAATCATTCTGTCATCAGTGGTTTTGAGGTATTTTTTTTAATATTTCATTCTAATCACTAAGAAACTTGAAGCGATTAGTTTGCTGATAATAATGATAATCACATTTTTACTGCTGCTGTAATCTGAGTGGCCCTGAGTTCTTTACCCTTCTGAGTTTACCCTTTCCTCTGACATTCAAAGAAATTAAGCCATGCCCACATCTGTAAAGCTGCAAGAAATCTAGTCTTCTTAAAAATATTTCTGAGTTTCCCTGGGGGAGAAATTTCATACCGTTACTCGAACTAAATTTCTACACCTAGTTTTCTTCTTGAGAACCTCTAGTTATGTGTACACTTCTTCTCTGTGCTTCTGTGGCTCCTAATCCCAAATCAAGTATTAGGTTTTTCATAATGAAGATGGAGATTGAATTTTTATTCATTCACAATTCATGCATTCAAAGCTGTTGTCCAGGAACTCTGATCATATAAAGGATATAGCAGTAAACATGACTGGTAGTTCCTGATATCCTGGATGTATAATCAACTGGGAGAGATGAATATTAAACAAAGAATTATATGATAATTTTGATTGTTGTTTAAAACATGCATGGTTCTGTAACAGAATATATTAAGAGGATTTAGTCTGATCTAAAAACCAAAGAAGACTTCTCAGAAAAACTAACAAACTGAAAGGTGAAGCATGAGTTAAGAGTTGCCCAGGGAAAGGAGGAGCATTACAGTCATAGGTAACTGCACAGTGAAGGTCGTGAAGTGGGAAGAATGTTTGATGAACTCGAGGAGGCCAGTTCGATAGAAGCTACTGAAAGAAAAACAGAGGCATACAATGAGGCTGGAGTAGGAGGCAGGGCCATATCATGGAATAGCTCACTTGCTTTATTAAGAGTTTTGGTATATGTCCTTTAAAAAAATTAGAAGAAATTTATGATTGTTTAAGTTTGAATATGAGGTGATCTAAAATGATCGAAAGGATCACTCAGCATTTATAAGACAATAAGCATTCTGAATCAATGGATTTAATATACATACTCATCTGAAAAAATCCTTAAAATTTTACCCTTAAACTTTTGGTAGATAGTGTTCTGCTTGGCTGCACAAAATCAAAATACTGTCCTCCACTGGAGGAATCTTCTGTGCAAGAGACAGAGCTCAGTCTCCTGTTGGAGAGGCCTGTTGAAGGGAGGAGTATTGAGAAAGTGAGATTGTAATGCTCTCTATAATATTCAGAAATTATTTCAGTGGAGCCAAAAGTGCAGAGAGGGATTGTGGTTCCAGTTCCAATGTGGAAAACTTGGCAGCCTTTGTTCTGTCCTTACAGCAATAAGAGTTAAACAAATAAAATCTGGGACATTTCTCAAATCAGAAAATTGAGGTCTTGGGGTAAATAGCCATAACAAAATCAGGAAGCGCATCCCAACAATCTCACCTGAGATCTGCTTATCTGGAGCAGAAGCTGCCAGGTGCCAGAGCTGGTAGAGATACTTCGATAGTAATCGATGAAGTTGCTGGAAGCTGACTTTCAAGCTACTGTGAGGGTCAGAAACTTCTGGAGCTATAGAGTTAAGGGAGTGCATACACTTTTTCAAAAAAATCTTTAGGAATTCCAAAAGATTCTTCTAGTAAAGATCTGAGAATGATCCTCTTGGCTGTGGCACAGAAAGGGAAGGGTAATCACTGTGAAATATATCCCTCCAACTTCTCTATATCTAAGACCTGCTTTACAGATAAAGAGTTTGCTGAAGTTTTCTCTCAGGCACGGTGAAGGAATTTTTCCACTCTTGCCTTGCCCTGCCTTCCTGTCTCACCTAAGTGGGAGGAGGGAAGCCATAATCAGTAGTGTTCAGGCCTTAAAGGAAATAGACTGGGAATACTGCAGTCAAGTAACAGAGCAAGAGCCATGGGATAAAAGCTGTGGTATCAGACTAACACTCGTGAAGTTACAGTGTTGGGACACAGGGCCATAGAACAATTGAGAGTTCATTGAAAGAGTACAGAATGCTCTAAGTCGCCCCAAATTTACAACCACAACTACAGGGAGCCAGAGAAACAACAGTGGCTTGCAGCTGAAAAAGTTCTGATGAGGGGAGTTTGGGAAGGGCTATGTCAAAAGAGAAGACCGAAGAAGGGATACTAAGAGGAATTTGAAGCCTGTGACACCTACAGCTAGAGCAAACATTAACACGACCAAAGTACCATTCAGATTAACATGCTTAGAAATCCTACACCAAATAATAATTTACCTCAGTTCTCATACCTGATTCAACATGCCTGGCTTCTGACAAAAAAATTGCAAAGTATGTCCAAGGCAAGAGAAAACACAATCCAGAAAGGAAAGTATCAAAATATGACACTGATAATAGAATTATTGGACAAAGCATTCAAGATGACTATAATAAATATGGTATTGGTTTTAATGGAGAAATGGACAACATGCAATAGGAGATGAATAATGCAAACAGATATGGAAATCTACAAAATAATCTAAAGAAAATTCCGGAAACAAAAAGCACTATAATAGAAATGAAAAAAGTTTTCAATGAGCTTATCCATAGACATGATACAGTTGAGGAAAGAATTAATAACTTAATGATAGATCAATAGAAATTTCCCAAACTGAAATCAAAATAGAAGAAAAAAAATGAAAAAAAGTAAAGATTCTCAAGAATTGTAGAACAATTGCAAACATTTTAATATTTGCATATTTTCAAACACAGGAGAAAAAATGGAACACAAGATATCTTTGAAGTAAAAAATGACTTAGAATATTTTCAAATTAATGAGAGGGCTGGTGAGATAGCTCAGCGGCATAAGCGCCTGTCTGGCAAGCGCAAGGTCCTGAGTTCGACTCCCAGTACCCACAAAAAGAAAAAAAAGAGGGCTGGTGATATCGTTCAGCGGCACAAGCGCCTGTTGGCAAGTGTGAGGTCCTGAGTTCGACTTCTGGTACCCACAAAATATATATATATATATATATATATATATTAATCAGAGACACAAAACCACAGATCCAGGAAGCTCAGAGAATACCCAGCAGGCAATACACTAAACATACACATATGCACCTAGTCATGTGACCTACTGATTGTAGAAAACTAGGCAAAGAAATTTTGAAAGAACACAGAGTCAGAGGAAAGAAACATCTTACCTAGTGAAACAAGGATAGCAATTACAGCAGACTTACATATTATACAAAAGTCAACAATTTTAATCAAATCATCAAAGACTGAAACAAGATATCTTTCTATAGGTGAGTAGATACACAAATTGATATATCCATATAATGGAGTATTACTTAGCTATAAAAAGAAGTCATGAAACCACACACAAAAAAATAGCTGAACATTAAATGCATATTTCTAAGTGAAGAAAAACAGTCTGAAAAGTCTAACTATAGCTTTATTTTCTTTACTGACATTATGGAAAACTATAAAAGCAGTAAAACACTACTGGTTACCAAGGGGAGAAGGCACAATAAATAGGTGAAGCACAGGGGATTTTTAGGCAATTAAGCTATTCTTTACGATATAGTAATCATGGATTGATGATATTATGCACATGTCAAGACCCATAAAACTTTATAGAACCAGAAGCAAAACTTCGCACATTTTTTTTTCTTTAATCGTTTAAGACATCAGTGATTTCCCAGGAAGAAATGAAAACTAGATGAGAGAATCTAAATATATCACAAAGATATGAAAGAACCTCACTGAAGTAGTTGGGTGTAAAAGATACTAATGTAATCAATGCTGGAATTATGTGGCATCTATAAGACTGAAGGTAAATGGAACCACTTATAAGCACTGTGATGGTTAAATCTGTTTCCTATGGAGGGACAGGCTAGCAATTCTGATACTGTCATACATGTATACTAGAATTGAAAAATTATGTAAGTGGATGGTGGGGGCCGGTTTCCTACTGCTCTAGTGAGAATGTGCAAATAAGCAAGGGGAAGAGCCTAAAATGATTCGTGTAGTAATTGATCAGTGCTGGTGACATCAGAGAACTCAGTTCTACCTTACTATAGCCACTATGCATAGAGATATGTACAGACCAGTGGTGGTGAACCTATGGCACGCATGCTGCAGTGGGCTGTTTGAATCACAAAGTTCTAAAAGGTTCGCCATCACTGGTATAGACAGATGTATACGTAAAAGGTTTATATATAATCATATACTTCTTCACTCCACTAGCATGGTTTCATGGCATTGGTAGAAAATACACTGCAGTAGCATGCTCAGGGGCCCCTGAAGGACCATTGGGAAAAAAGTCTCAGTTTACAAAACTTTCTCAATATGAAAGCTCACTTTTTCTTGAAGGACGCTTACCCCTACCTCCAACTACACTAGGTACTAGTTTGGCTGGTGGAATGGAGAAACAAAATCGAGAACTTGTGCCAATGATACTTGGGGAAGCTATATTTGTATGGATATCTCAGAATAAACACAGAATTTTGTTTCATATAAACACATACAGGCCTCACAATTAAGTGGGAAAGATAATCTGGCCATAAATAAAGCTCTTTCTCGATTTGCCCAATGCTTGGTTAACAAATTCTTAAACAAAAAGAAGGGATAGATGCCCAAAACATGAACTTCTATTGACAACACTAATTACCTATGACTTAATTTAAATCACTTTTGAGTAAATAACTCTCCCCCAAATATGGCCAACCTTGAACTTTAGTATATCACCATATTTCATGGGAGATCAGTTAACTACCTGAAAAGTTGCCAGTTGATTGCATTTATAGTACCTTTTCTATCTCATTAAAATAGGTGTGTGCCTAAGGCAAAATTTTGCAAAAATTTAGATTGCATCATCACAATGTTATAAGGTCAGACACATAAAATATATAAGAAAACTGAATAAAGCTCACTAAAGATAATTGGGGGCAAATCTCAGATCGTTTTTCATCTGAATATAATCAGTAATTGATGAGGATGAGAAGTACAGTATTGGCTAAACACATCATCAAGGTTATAGCAGTTAAATGGTGAAATGATACAGCAAGCAAGAGAAACATTGCAGCAAGTGTTGGCAAACTTACACTGAAAGTGAATGTCACAGTAAGACTAAAAAGGTATCTCACACTTTCATCAGTTTTCAAGCAGAAAAGAAAAAGAATTACAATCTACAATATTAGAGAAAATGGAAAGGAATCTGTGTGTCTTCTCTTCTTCCTCCTCCTCTACGTCTTCTTTTTCTTTCTCCTCTTCCTTCTTTGCTTTCACGCAGAATTTGTTTTTAAAAAAGACTATCTAACTTACATGTTGTTATATATTCAAGGCAAATATTTAGAAATCATAAGTGAATACATAAATATTTTGAAAAATCTCAGCTGGGTGAGGTGATACATGCCTCACTTTAGGAGGCCGAGGCAAGAGAATTGCAAGCTCAAACTTAACAAGACCCTGTCTCAAAATAAAAATAAATAAAACTAAAAAAATTTAAAAGGGTGTGTAGCTCAGTGAGAAGGTCTTGGGATCAATCCCCAGTACTAACAAAACAAAACAAAACAAAACTCCCTCGACATGGAAAATTTAAATTTGCTATCAGAAAATTAAGAAATTCATTACTTTATTTGTTACTCCTTATGATAAAGAAAAAAAAATATTTCTTTGGTGGTCACATTTGACCAAAATGAGATTCTTCATCTAGAGACCAAAAAATAAGTCAAGCCCAAAAATGAAGAAGACAGTGAAAGAAATGATTGCCTGTCACTTGATTGCTTGTTAGATCGTCTGCAACATTGTGCCTCCTTGTTGGTTGAATTTATAAACCCTTGAACTTCTGATTTTCCTTTGCAATCAAGTGTAACATCTGATTTTCCAAGAACATGTATTGCAAAAGAGGGAGCTTCACTAATGGCAAAATGTATAATAACTGCACCACATAAATAAACTCTTTTTCATAAGGAATTAGAGTAAATGCATAATGACCTCAGTGTAGAATATCAAATCCCATATTGGACTCGGGCAAAAGACAAAATGTTAACACTCAGGACTATGGCAACTCTGCTCTTAAACAGAAAATGTTCTGAATTAAGAATCCAGGTCTATGTGAGTCAAGTTTACATCTCATAAATTTTATAAGCATTTGAGATTTGCTAACTTTTAGCAAATAATGAAGTATATTTCACCTGAAGGTAGAAAATAATTAATAATGGTACAATATAATACGTGGTATGCTATATTTAAGAGAAGACTTGTGCTACTTTCCTCATTTTTTATTTTATTTTCATACACCTAAAGGGCAAGAATATTGATTATCTGAGCTGAAATCAACTTTTTAGAAATGAGGTATATAACACTGACCAGCAATCTCCAGAAATCAGCATTCATTCTGGAATGATTCAATGCTGGCAGTGTTGACAATCAAAGCCTGGATCCTGCTCACAAGTGAAGCATCCACTACCATCTATTTTCACTTTCAAAATCACCCACTAGGGTTTATGGATGCCAAAGGCATTAATGAGAGACTTGCTTTTAGAGGCCTGGTGGGTTCGTCATGAAGCTTTTCTATATAAATAAAAGAGACACCAAGAATGGAAATCACATTATTTTTAGTGCTGTGTTAAAGGGAAAGGTCAAGTTAACCCCTTAAGAATTCAGCAAGCAACATGATGTACTGTGTGTCCAGCACAGCAATCCCCGAATGGCCCTTATGGACATCTGGTGTAAATCATCCATCTTTTTTACCCCATTAAAATCAGTGGCACCTCATTAAAACAGTTCAGCAGTTGAGTGCACACATGATTTTGGTCTTCAAGGAGTTAACGGAAATAGCTGGAGGGATCAGGAAGGTTTTCATCTTCCAGTGTTTGTGTCACCCAGACAAAGAAGCCAGTTGAAACATTTCTAGATCTACTTTCCCTCTCAAGGTGAGAAAGGTACAGCAATTTGTGACATGGAATTTTTAAGAAATCTCTCTCTCTCCCTCTCTCTCTTCCTCATATTGCTAGCAATTATATCTTTTGGGGTCTGATAATTCTATAGTCAGTGACCATGTTGTCAGGTGGATCTTAACCCTGAATAAAGGAGTTGCTAAGAGGTTATTTCAGCCAAACCTGATGAGTATTTTAAAGTGTTACATTGTGATGATCCCAGTCACTCAGCTTCCAGACAGGTAAGTTTGGTAGCTTGAAATCCAAGAGTTGCACACTTTCTTTGACCAAACAGAGTGACTTAGGGGAAAACTGAGTCAAATCATTCAATGCCACTCTGAACCCATCGCTCCTTATGTTCCCTATCTTCCATATTTATTTCCATTCTCTTGCTAAGAATCTCTAGGAGCATATTTACTGGCCCTTTTTTCAGTTGTTTTTACTCTGGCCGTCTCAAGGTGGCTCTACCAGTTCCGAAAGCTCCATATTTCTTCCTTCATGTCCAGAAGGAAAAAAGAAGATCTAAGTCCCATCATTTCAAGCAACAGTATTGAGACTCCATCAACACTTACCGGTGTCCATTCCCAAATAAATCCCTATTAAAAGATGTAATGTAAAACAGTAATCAGTTCCTTCAGTGGATCCCTAGGAGCTGTGTGCATCATTAATCCCATGCAAACCCCTTGGATGGCACAGGTGAAGGGTGCAGCTTTTATCCCAAGGGACATTAATTGCTTCCTGAAGAGATGGGAAGGGCCTTGACAGAAACAAAACAAAACAAAACCATAAATACTCACTATTAAGCACACAAGATAACTGTAATATCAGAAAGTTAATAAAATTACTACATTAAAATATATACTTGGTTTCACGATACCATCCACTTGTGAAAGATCTGAGGCAATATCTCACTTCAACCAGGCAATCTACAGAAGTCAGCCGTCAATAAAAAGATAGAGTCATTACAAGTAATTTGTTATTTGCACCTAATGCATTTCTCCATCTTTCATAGGCTGACTTTACAAAGCTTCCTGCTATCATGTGCTCCTCATCCATGCCCAACACAGATCATCTCCCATGTTTCCAAACTCCCTGATGATGCAGGCCTGATTAATAATCCCCAGAGATTTTCAATTTACCCCCCTCATAGGATGCATGCTGTCAGAAATCCAACCAAGGACATCACTGTATTTCTTTCTTATTGAGCATATACTTTGTGTTGGGTGAAGATTATGTCCACTTCTAATAATGTCCCTACTGAGTAATTATTCTTTTCTCCACTCATAGCAGAATGAGGAAAAAAAAAAATCCTCAGAAAGTTTAAATTGCTCATGGTTGTTTTTAGCAAGTGGTATAGCCCATCTTCAATTCCAACTCACTTGCAATCAGAACATTTCAAAATCCCAATGATGTGTTTTGCTGTGGGGCTCAAACTGAACCCTGTTCCTTGACCAGAGGCTCCTGAAGCAGGGCAGATGCCCTCTTCCTCAATTGTACCTCTATTCTATTTGTCAATCTTAAAAATTAAGATATTTAAATATTTAAGAAGATTTTTCCTTTGTGAATCACTTAAATCCCTGTCCCTATTCCTCTGTTCTCAAGTGTGGCTTTGGGTTTGGCTGTCTCTGTAATTATAATTTGCTGCAAATTCATAATGAATACCTATCAAAACCACATCTGCTTTCTGAGCTTTCAGTACTCTTGGAGAGAATTTCTTTCCTTTTAGGGGGGTGGAGGCAGGATGGGAATCAGGGAGAGGGGCAAATTATTCTTGTTAAAATATGCAACCCAGCCCTCTGATTGAAAGACAGAAAAACCAGAATCAGAATCGTAATAGCAATATGAACTAGTTCAATGATGTTTTCAGTGAAAATATATGGTCATAGATGTATATTTATAGAATCATGCACCATTAGGGCCTAAAGTGACATATCATATCATCAGAGCCTTAGGACTCAAAGAAATTTAAAGACTGAATTGTGATCACAGTTTATACCAATGTCCCCACCACCGTCCCGGTTTCCCAGAGCATCCATTGTTTTTTTTTCTGCTAACTTACAAAATCTATTTTTTTTTAAATCCTGAGTTTTCTTAATAATTCCATAGTGTCCTAATTGTTTCTAGAGAAATATATTGAAATTAAAATGCCATACAATAAATTTTCATTAAAAAATAGAAGGAATATGGTTTTTGTTTTTCAGTCATTTTATTACCTATAAAATGATTAAATTCTATAAGTCCATATACTCTACAATTTCATAAAAGATGATGCCTCATTATTTCTTTTAGCCAAAATGTTTAGTTTTGTCCAATCCAAATATATTTTAAAAGTCCAGTAGTTTAATAAATAAAAATTTAAAAACTTTTTTCAGGGTTTTAAAGTCTTCTTTCACTAGTTTATCCATTAGTTCATTTAATTGCTGAGGTCTTAGAATATAATCTCCTTGGTTATTTTTTTTTCCTGTTTTTGACAGTACTGGGGACTGAACTCAAGACCTCAAGCATGACAGACGAGCACAATACCACTGAGCTACATCTGCAGCTCCTAATTTCTCTTTGAAAAAGCAAATATCATATCCAGTCTTTCATATTGCATCTTCAAATTCTAGGAGCATCTACATATTACAAAATTCTTGTCCAAAACTGCCACATTGTGAAACTGCCTCATCTCCTAGTTTCCACATGCAGTACATTCTTAAACAAGTCAGGCATATAGATGATTATTTAGGTGATTTTTTTGTAAGGGAAAAAAGTTATAACCACTTTACTTTGCTTATTTATGATCAAAAAACGTAAAGCAAAGGTGCATAATCTAAGCATTCCTGATGAAGCCACTTTCAAAACCAAAGTTTGTAGCTTTCCTTCGTTAGATTCAAAAACAAATAAATGCAAATTGTGATCCTTGCTGTGCATTTCAGATTAAAGACACATGACACAAGAGTTGGCTTTAGATCCATGAGGTTGAAATAGAAAGTGTCACTTTTAAGTAATTCATCTGTGGGGTTGATATCAGACTACTGTTGCGCTGGAGGAGACACATGCAGAAAACGTGTGGTCTCCCCCATAAGGGCTTTGATGTGGATTCTTCTATTTTCCTTTTCGTAAAAAATGTAACTTGAAAGAAAAGAATAGCTCTACCTCTGAAAAACGATCCTCTATTAAGAAGCAGACAAGGCAATAAGTTTAAAACAAAATTTAGATGGGAGGGGGAGAAACAGCTGTAGAACTTAACCTAAAAGTTCAGCAAACCCTGCCAAGACATGTGACAGTGCTTAACTTGCCCCGAGTAGGGACTCTCCTTAGAGACCTCTCCAAACATTATCAAAAGCATTCCCTTTGCAAGAGGCCAACTCCTGATAATAATACAAGGGAATCAAACTCAGGCATCTCTCTGTAATGAGATTCAGATCCCTTGCAAACTTGGGAGTGTTGAAGGTTTAATTACCCAGTAAAACAAGAAAAATGCATTATACAGTAGAGATAAATGAATGGGAACACCAGGGAAACATGTTTCTCCATAAGTCATTTGGTCACATGATTTCTTCCCCATTTCCTTTCTCTATTATTGTAGCTATTTTATTACACTGTCCCTGAAGACTGAGGGCAAAAAGCAAAATACTCACAGCTTCCTCAAAGCACTGCCCAGATTGAAAGCAATACAGCACAAGTTCCTCAGATGGTTTAAAGCTTTATAAAGGTTTCCTTTTAGTATTTCATGGAGATAGGAAAAAGCTGGTCATCGTATAACATAAAACCAAGTAGATAACAAAAAATGGATAGCAAAAATTCCCTCCCTCTCCCTCTCCATCGCCCTCTCTCTCCCTCTATTTCCTTCATTCTTTACTGGGCAATTATGATTTAATTGCTACTGTTTCAAAGGTATATTAATCACAGAGAAAATGCCTAAATTAGTTGGTTATGGGACTCAGTAACAAAAACCAAGAATTATTCCTTTTTCAAGGCACACTCAGGAGGAGTTGAAGAGTTTTAAGTGAATACTTACTCATCATTTTTCTCCATGGACCCAGACCTAAATAATCTTTCTTAGCTTCTGCTCCCCTTTCCTGGGAAACTGTGAGGTTTAGTTTTATTTATGAACGTTACACTAAGCTTTGAATTAAGGATCCAACATTAAGTGATTCAGTTGTAATAATAAAGAATCATACCATTTTCTTTCCACACTATTCTGCAGCATTTGAATATATTATCAAGAAAAATTTTGGTAGCATTGACTTTTACTGTTACACAATATGCAGCCAATAATAACTTTTAGGCACAGATAAGTAAAGTTTAAAAAAAGCAAGGTAGTACAGAAAATCCTATTGCATTGATATATTGATAGTTTTTACCCACATTATTAATAATAAAAGAGTACCAAATATCACTTAAAATAAAACGGCATTACAACTGAACAAATTATAATGACATAGAAATATACTGCTCTCCAAAACAGCCTCTTTATGATTTAAGAGGGGCAATTGCACAATAAAAAATTAAAATGTAAGAAAGGGAAATGCTGGCTGTTTCTGTTACAATATAGGAAAAGATAAAAAATACACAGAGACTCATAAGTGCATATAAATATTTTAGTATTAATACCATTTGTATTTTAAAAAACTCTGAGAACATATTTCAAACATAAATTGTTATTCTTCTGTCGAAAGTGGTAGTTCAATTCATATAACCAAATTCATGCAGGACAGCTAAATACATTCTGTTCTCTATACATAATTGTTATCAGAATTCTTAAAATGAAAGAAAAAGAAATCATACATAGATGAACCTAACTTAAGATAGGCCTCTAAATATTTTCATTTCAGTAAGAGTCAGTGACTACAAATTGTTCAATAACTTAGAAGCTCTCAAAACATTTCCATTCAGATCTGCTTTTTCTTATGTCACTTCATTTCTATCCTGCTAAGGTGGCCTTCATCAATGTTCCAATAGTGCAGAATGATCTAACCAAAATGTGCCCAACAAAAGAATCTTTTTCCTCTGGTAGCTTCCAAATCATAGCCATCTGACTGTAATTTCAGAAGTAATGACAGGCCTAAGGACTATCATTACAGTACTTTAGGCAAGAAAGTCTAAACTGAGATTTTTGCTTGTGCGTGTGTAGGACTGAGCTAATTTACGGTTAGTGCAGTCAGGAACCCTGAACAAGCTGTCTAATGTGCCCACTCCATTCCTAGTTGACTACAAAGTGCAGAGATTAGTACTTGTGCCATGTCAGCAAGAGCGACGAGAGTTTGACCTTTTTCCATAACAGGAGAGAGACTCTGCTTCCACAGCCTTTTCCTGTGTGAGCTTTTTGCAGGGCATTGTAACATGTCATTACCATGACATCACTGCCACGGGTTGCCATTTTAAAGAAAACATACAAATGGCCCAATAATAGGTTCTTCATGCGTCAGTGGAAGCCAGTAAAAGGAGCTTTGTTTGTGTCCTTATTGCCTGATGTACCAGAACTAGAATGTCCTTTTGACCTTTGTATAGTCATTCATATCTTCCAACACAATACAGCCAGGCTGAGTTGAAAAAGAAATTGTAGAATCCAGAGGTTACTATGTTGTCTTATTTGACCAGTCTAAGCCCAAATGTGCAGTCTCATTTCTGTTCATATTCATCTAAGTGGGAATAATGACAAGAAATTTAATCACTCCTTCTGCATGCAGAGCTGACATAATGGTTCTAACACCTCAGTCATGGGTTCTAGTGTGAGTGAAGCTGCTAATTGATTGTGTCTTCCTTTGCCAAAGCTCACCAACTTGGGCTTCAGTGCAAGTGGGGTTAATGGCAATACCACAGCCTCATAGGTGTTTAAACAAAGAGCTGGGAGACAAGGAGATGGTGCTTTTAGTTCATGAATATACCTAAATATAAATCACTTGAAAGTAGAATATTCTGATCTAGGAGGGCCCGGGGTCCTTTGTCACTTTAACAGATGCACATCAAAGAAATGGGAGGTTGACCAGAAGATTTGTAGTGAGCTGTTTCCTTTGATTTTCTGGCATCCCTCCCCTCTTTTCTTGGCTGACACCTGGACTCTACCCGTGCTCCTCCAGCCTTCTGCTTGCAGTCCAATTGCTTGGGTGGATTTCTGTTACTATCTCAGCAGTGGGATTACACCACAGGCCAATCTAGGGGTGCCATTTTCCTGGTGTCAAGGACAGATAGAAAATCAAAGGTACACCTGCTCATGCAAACACAAATCTAAATCCATTTCACTGATTTTGGTTGCCTTTTCACCTGTTAGACAACTCTTAATGGGAAGAGGGAACTGGATGTTTACTTTTAGGTGTATAAGCATACCCGCTAAAAGTAATCTGAGAAACCACCCAATAACTTGCTCAACAGAACATGGGTTTATATAACAATCAATGTTGAAATGCCTTTACCAAACTCAGTTCTCAAATGATAACTCCATGCAATATACTCAGATTTATAATTCTGAATGAATCCCAAGTCAAATCACAAATAATTGCTTAAAAATCAAATAAGAATGCAATTACAATTTTCAGTGATGCCTTTCTTATTTTTCTCTAAAAGCTTCTATTATTAGATATTAGCAAGTTAGATATTAAATATTATCAAGCTAAATATGCTACTTTATAACTGAACATAACACTTCTTTGATGCTAGGGATTTCCATCAAGGCGATTTTCACTATCAAGAGCAGAACTATGAGAAAATGCTATTAATGTGTTCTAATAAATTAAAAGAGCATGACATTTATTTGAAACTTGCCAGAAGTTTAACTTTGTTCTAATTTTTAACCTTTTTGCTGTAAAATATAACATACAGGAAAACTGTGCAAAGATATATGTCCCAATGATTTTTCAGAAACCCAGCATCTGTGAACTACATTAAGAATTATTACATTGCCTGTCCCCCCGCAAACACCCCTTCATTTCCTTTCCCAAAGACTTCCCGTTCCTCTTTCTCAAAGACAATCATTGTCTTGATTTTTATGGCCATTTCTTTTCTTGTACTTTTATACCTAAGCATGTATTCCCAAAGCCGAAAGTTTACTTTTGCCTGTTTATTTTTACTTCTCATAAATGAAATCGTCATTATCTTCTTTTGCACCTGAATTCTTCCACTCAACATTGTCTTTGTGATAGTCATCCATGTTGTTGCTTATACATTTAGTTTTTGATACGTATTCATTACTATTGAGTGACATTTTAACTGTTTCTAGTTCTTGTCTATTGCTAATTAAGTTGCTATGAACATTCTTATAAATGTTTTTTGAAGCACAAAGAAATACATTTCTTTGGGTTATATGCCCAAGGGTGAAATTGTTGGGTCTTTAATAGATGAAATGGCAAAGAGGACATCAAGCTTATATTCTTGACAACTAAAACCAATGCAATACACTGTATTTCTAAGAGCTACCATGTTAAAATGTTAGAAATAGAGCTCAAAGATTATGTTTAGGTGACAATGTGTTTTGTAGTTGATGTATCCAAACAAGATATTTTAAACACTAAATGATACGCAATGTCAGTAACTTTCTCCAGTATAACTTGGGGCAAAATACTAAACACTGAGCAAAATCAGGGAGGTAATTTTCTTGGGCATTGATAGCAGAGTAGAGAATTTCTGAGGTTTTCATCCTACACAGAATGTAATGAGCCAGCGAGTGTCCAACATTTTGCAACTCCAGAGATCAATGCATCCAAAGTCTTATATTTCTGTTCAGAGTACATCTGCACCAACCTAGGCCAAATAAAGAGTGTTACGGTTTTCAGTTTAGTAGTTACACGAAGCTTGTTTGGCTCATGAGATAACTAAGTACTAACAACAAATGACTACACTTCACTCTAATCTCATAGAGCTGCCACCTCTAAGTCTTTAAATCCATTTTGACATAGGATGATCTATATTCTTTTAATAGGATCCACACTGTTGTCATTTAATGGAATAGTCATCTCATCCTTGGAAGAAATCCAGGGTGAGGACTGTCAAATAAAATAGAGGACACTCATTTAAATTGGAATTTCAACAACAAAAAAAAATGAACAAATGTCTTTGTGTAAATGTGAAACACTTTTACTTGCTAAGTCTTGCAACTCGACCCTGCCTTAAGTTCATTCATGTTACTTTTACATTGTGACCAACAGGAAATGTGACTTAAAAGAGTCTATTCTTCTTTCTATTCGTGATTTAATGAAAACAATAACAAAACTGCCTTGACTAATGTCTCCTCTAACAACTTTAATGTGTATGTTGGAAGATCTTAAAAAATGATATTTATACTTTACTAATATGTAAGCCAGTTTCACCAGAAGCTCTCTTTCGTCTAGGATATTAATGGACTTGAATTTATAAGTATCTCTCCCTACTCCCAATGAAATGAGAAATATAAGCTCCTTGCTAAAATCTCAGCATATTTCGAAGATCTTGACTTTCATGATTCCTTCTTCTCCTGGCCACCTGTCTCTATGCTTATTAATGAAGGACTCCCCCATAGAGGCCCCAAAATAACATTTATCCTCCCTTCAGTGTCTACTAAAACACTCAAGCACATAAGCTTTCACAAGTAAACTTAACTTTACATAAAATGGGTTTCTGTATTGAACTTGTAAGCAACTTCAACAGTTGTATTTTGTTTTAAGTAAGGCTAATGCCTTACTTAAAACAAAAGTAAGGCTACTTAAGCAAAACTTACAAACTCCATGAGTTTCTTTCTTGCCATTTAACTGTCCCAGGACTCTCACCATCTTACCCAATTCAGAATGTTCAGAACGAAAATGTATTGTTTTACCCTTGCCTTACACAAAGCAGCTATTCCAACTTCTCTGACACTCTAACACAAGATGACTCCTAAACAATATGAGAACTTACCTTTTACCATAAGTATGTATTAAAGTAATTTTCTAAACAAAGGAAATCATATTCTAAAATAAATCTTCATCCTAGCTGTCAGAATATCAAAATTTTCACCTTCTCATTATATAAAATTAATATGCTTATGCTCATACACTGATGTTAGAATAATTTACTGTAATATCTGAAGAACAACTTGGAGCAAAATATGAAAGAATGAAAAATGTACTACCTGTGATGCAGAATTTTTACTTACGGAAATTCATTTTAAGAGATAATCACATATAGATATAAAAGTTTACAGATGATCACTGCAATGTTGTTTATAACCATAAAAAAAGAGAAATAATTTAAGTGTCCAACAATAGGACTTTATCCATGAAGTGAAATGTTATAAAGCTATTAAAATATTTATAGAACCACATTTAATAATATGGGGACATATTTTTGATAGTCTACTAAATAGAAAAAAGAAGCAAGTTTCAAAGTATTCATATAATACCAACATGTTAAAATATCATCTAGAGGGCCGGTGAGATAGCTCAGCGGCATAAGCACCTGCCTGGCAAGTGCAACGTCCTGAGTTCGACTCCCGGAACCCACATAAAGGAAAAAAAGGGCCGGTGATATCACTCAGCGGCACAAGCGCTTGCTGGTAAGCATGAGGTCCTGAAGTTGACTCCCGGCACCCCCATAAAAAAAAAATCATCTAGAACCCTCATATAAGGTATATATTGTTAACATGTCCTTACTGATGATGAAATAAAATGTGATTCATATTTTCATAGTGTTTTTCAATATTTTTTATGATTTCTTTGGTACACACAGTTTCTTTTTAAAAAAAAATAGTTACATTTCAGCAGAAACACACCACTTTCAACAGTATTCAACTTTCAGCACATTTCCACTATGTATTTAACTTCAATTAGTAATGTTGCTGTTGTGATCTCTTCCCTTTCCCATAAATTCCTTATTTTTACTAATGAAAAATGTTAGTTCAATGCAAAAAATCTCAAGTCATTAGTAGTAAAAACACTTTTTTTCATGACATGAATTCTGATTGTTAAAATTTGATTGTTAGGACATCAATAAAGTACATATATAAATAGACAGGGACTTCACTTATTGTGAATGTATTATGAAGTATACATTTATGTCCTAAACAATAAGATTTTATTTAAGAGTTCCTTATTTTCATCTGTCCATAATTTCATTCATTCAACAAAATGTATGGAGTGCCTACTATGCACCAAGTAAAATTTCTACACAATAAAAAAGATAGGAAAGGAATGAAAGTCCCTCTTATCACACAACTTTCATAATAGTGAAAGGTGACAGGTGCTGCAGAAAAATATACACATATATTCAACATAAAAGTGCCATGCAGAGAAATAAAGCAGGAAGCAGGTCAAAGGCACACAAAACAGGAAGAGTTCTTGCTATTTTTTTTTTACAGGGTGGTCATGAAAGTCCTGTCACATCAGATGCCATTTGGCCTGAGACCTACATGCAAATATCAGAGTGGCAGATACAGTAGGTGTAAAGCCTGGAGCTTGCAACAGACTCAAGGGACAGCGAGGATTCCTGCTGACATGGACTGAGAAAGGGAGATGAGTGTGTGCACTTTTACAATGAACTCACTATTTCTAGACTCCTTTTCAGTACCTCATGATGATGAGCAATGTCTGTTCCCATTCCTTGCCATGACTCCTCTCTTAAAAATTATGGACAGTAGTTCTCTTTCCACGCCATATGGCTATCATTTACCATACCCACAGTGTTCTTTTACTACCAAAAAGCATACCTTCATAACAGTATTTACTTTATATATTTGCCTTTGAATGGCCTTAGGGTAAACTATCCAAATAAAAGTGATAGAGTTGAATAAGTTAAAATACACAAAACAGGGGCCGGTGAGATGGCTCAGCGGCATAAGCGCCTGCCTGGCAAGCGCGAGAGCCTGTGTTTGACTCCCGGTACCCACATATGAAAAAAGGGCCAGTGATATAGCTCAGTGGCATGGGCGCCTGCTGGTGCGCGAGGTCCTGAGTTCAACCCCCGGTACACACACAAAAAATAAATAAATAAATAAAAATAAAAATAAAATAAAACACACAAAACAAGAACAGCCGCTAGTAAGCATAATGATTTTTAAAATACTAGCATAAAATCATATCAACTCATAAAAATAAAAACCATTAATCTATGAGTCAAAAGCAGGTTTCACTCTTTCTTCTAAAGATTATGATGCAGTGTTCATTAGAAATGAGGAAAGATAGGGTATGTTTTTTCAATGAGGATGTCAAGTTTTTCACAAGAAGTTTCCTACTTCTGCTTTCCTTAAACCCCAGAAAAAGCCCTGTAGAAGAAATTTGGTACCTTGGTAATAAATTTTTGGGCAATTCCTGCCCAATAGGAAGTAGAGACCTTTACAATCCCTAGATATTATCATTTGCAAGACCTCAGCTCTCTCCTTAGTTCTTACTTTGTCATACAAAAACTCTTCTTTTGCTTAATCAACATCTATTTATGACTTCTTCCAGCTAGGCAAATACAACTTTGTCCACTGAAATTGAAAACTGACTTCATGTACTATTAGTTATTTATAATGGCTTTTTGAAGGAATTCAGAAAGCTGTGTCCAGATAGTAACTGGTTATCCTCAGACTAGCTTTCTTGTGATGAATTATCCTGAGTATTATTTCATCGAGCCATGCTGGTTTTACAAGTGTTTGCTAGCAGTGGATTGTGTTTGAAGGGTGTGCTCACTTGCACTGTCTAATAAGGAAAGCAGGATGACGATGACACTGTCACTGGGCTCTACTACTTCAGTCCACCTGGCCAAACAGGTTGAGTTAGAATTTTGGAGAACTTCACCAAAACACTCAACTAAGAGGACTAAACTTACAGTATGGAATCAATCATGTACAAGCTAACAAATATTAATCTAAAAGAAAAAAAGCTAGAAATTATTATGGGTATGAGTGAGACCAAGAGGAGCATTTGGGTGAACTCTGCACAAGGGCTTTGAAGAGAGCATCTCCACTGGGGTAGCCAGCAGCCACGTGTCTGCCCTGTAATTGACTAAGTTCTCATCTTCCTTTGTTCCAGCTCTTTCTTACGTACTTCTGTATCTTGTGCAGCATTAGAACTGATAGAGCTTTGGTCCATTCTTACAGAGTTCTCAAAAACACCCACTGAAAAATTTCTATTGATGCTTTCTGCTCCTGTAATGGTAGAAACTTTCCGAGTAGCCAGAGAAAAGGGACATCTTCTGGGCTAAAATGTTGTTTGGAAAACTCATTTCTGTTTTGCAAGTTACATTTGTCCTATAGTTCTTATCGCCCACCTGACTGCATCCTTGGAATTAAAAGCAAGTCCCTTCAGTCAGATCAAAACTTTAATAGAGTTTTGCTTTTAGCTGTTTTATTTCTACTAAACGAGAACTACAAAACCATGAATGAAATGTCTAGAGACACATCTACACAAAAGATTAATGAAGTAAAGATTTGGCAATGATTCAGACTAGGGACTACGTGCCAACTGTGTCTTAGTGAGTCCTCTCCAGCCAAAGTAGATGACTGTATTAGTTAACAACCTAGACAGTCTTTGTCTATGACCTTCAAGGTCTTTCATTCATTGCAGTATGAAAACATAAATGTGTGCTATTCAATGGGCCCCATTTTAGATTTTTAAGAAGTCAGGCATAGTTTTTGGCTTTGTGGAGTTTACAACCTATTTTGTGTGTTCATCATATTCTCTTGCATTGTTTAAACAAAAGTAGTTAAAAATAAAACTTTTGGGGCTGGAGACATAGCTCAGTGGTACAGTGCCTGCCTGGCAAGCATGAGGTCATAAATTCTATTCCCAGTGAAAAAAAAAAATAAATAAATAAATAAATAAATAAATACTTTCAAATTTAGCAGCAAAATGAATAGGTAATTAATCTCCTGAATTTTTTAAGACATATTCTAGCATTATTGATAAAGTGGTTTATACGAGACTCATTTTAAGTTCTGGGTGTTTGACCAAATGACCAGCATATTCTTATTATTTTTCTGAAATAATCAGTATCTTTGATTGTATGTGCCTGCTGAAATGAAGTGTATTTTTTATATCTCCAAAGAAGTCATGTGGAATATTTTTAAATTTAAATAGTTCATGATATCAGCATATCAGAGGCTTAAATTTGTACAGTTAAGACTGCTTTTAATGAGGCTTGGTAGGGCATGTATCCAAGAAGAATTTTGCTGTCTTTAATCTTAAGCTTTATAGTAAGAGTTCACCATATCTACTTAATGTGAGAGAATGTGCATTGGCAATACTTTATTCCATACGTTATATATTTATGAGACCTACTTATTCAGAATTCACAGGCCAATTATTAGTCTAGCCAGAAACCTTATTTCTAGATTCCTGTTTTCTCCTCATGTATAGCTTATAAACCACAAGTGAAGTTTCTAATGTTAGACAAGGTGTATCCATTAGTTCTGCTAAAATGCTCTAACCACCAGAGCTCATTGATTTTTAGTTTCATATATCTTTAATGAGGAGATTAAATACTTGTTTAGGAAGCAGAGCTTAGCTTAAGTGGTGCTTGTTCCTACAGCATGTACACATGAAGACCTCCATAATCTCTCTCATCAGCCACACCATGAAACAAGCCTGTTTACCCTAAAACAGAAAGCTGCAAATATTTCCATGACTGTATAAATGAACATATCATAATTAAACATTCAAAATTAATAGCAATAGGAAAATGTATTCCTAATTATCTGGTATCTAGGCATATCTTCCAGGTTGTCTCACTAATTCTACATATAAATGTCTAGCAAAACACAAAGTTCAATTTTCAAGTGAAAATGAAATATATCTTGGTCACAAAGTGGTGATGAGTATGACATAAGAGAAATTCTTAACTCAAAGTCAAAACAGATCCCCCCTAAATTCCCTGGGTCATCAAGAAAAATTAAAAACCAGCCAGCGCCTAGAATATTCTTTAAGTAAATGAGAAAATTATAAAATAACTGCAGGGAGGTTTTATGCCAGTTCATTGTTGGCAAGCTAAACAAACGTGTAATATAAAGAGCATCAAGCAACATTGCCTGGCTGATTATGCATGGTACCACTAAGTATGGAATGCAACCTATGCCTTAAAATAGGTTCAATCAGAGATATTAACATTTTCTGCAGCAGAGCCTTTTGTGTGTGGTAAGCAATCCATGCTCTAAGAGATGGACTGCAGGTCCCTAGGTAATCTAACCAGAGTGAGAAGAGGGGATCAATTGATTGCTCACTCTAATTTTAAAAGTTTTCTCCTTCAGGAAAAAACAGATGAAATGTGGGGATGGGAGCCGGAGGCGGGGAATGTTGCGGAAGAGGCCCATGTGGGGGAAGGGAGAGGCGTGGCCATCCAGTGAGGACTAAATGAGGTGAAATGTGTGCTCCCTTTAAAAATGCGTTGGACCTTAAACAATTTTGTGATTGGCCTCCATAACACTGAAGCAGTTCCTCATAATTCCGTAGCACAAAATGTTTTATGTTGTAATCATCTAAAGAGTTCTAAAATGGGTCATTCAAAAAGGTATATTCAGATGCAATAACAACAAAATAAGAAACCGATGTGAGATACAGCAAAACAGTAATTCTCAGCCTGGGGAGATATTTGTAACAACTTCAGAGAAAGGCAATATCCCCATATGATACGCTTTAAAAAAAAAAATCACTAAGAATAACATGAATATCCTCAAAGAAAAATAGCCAGATGATTGGAATAGGAAAAAATATAAAAGCAAATGAGCATTTTTTTTGTGTGTGTGGGTACCAGGGTCGACCTCAGGACCTCGCGCGCCAGCAGGCCCCCGTGCCACTGAGCAATATCACCAGCCCTTTTTTCATATGTGGGTTCCAGAAGTCGAACTCAGGCCCTCGCGCTTGCCAGGCAAGCGCTTACGCCACTGAGCCATCTCACCAGAACGAGCATATTTTTAAAAATTAAACTTCTTTAATAATTTTATAGAGTACTGCTGAAAAAACATTTGAATATACAGAGTCTGCCAAAAAAATGTATACACACTTCAAGAAGAGAAAAATAGTACAATATTTTTTCAACAGATGATGTTACCCTCATTTAGGGTACACTAGAGGATGTCACATATAGCAGAAAACCCACCACACCACCAACCCTTAGAGAAGAAATTGAAAATGCGTATGCAGCAATCTCAATGACCAACGTTACCCAAGCAGCAGTTCACCATACTAATAAATGTCTGGAAAGTAATGGCCACTGCTTTGAGCACGTGTTGCAATTGTAGAGGCCAAAGGTTACTTGTATTAATATCAGGATGTTTCAATAAATTTAGTATTAAAATATTTATACGAGTTTTTTTTTTTTTTCTGAAGCGTGTATACTTTTTTTGGCTGACTCTGTATATGTACTCAGAATTCTTAAAATATTCAGAAGCCCCAGCCCAGTAACTTCAATGGTAGGAATCCACCCTAATAAAATGATTACAACTATTTCTAATATATAGAATCTACATACAATCTATACAAAACAGTGAAAATCCTAATTATCTAACAAAATATGTATTTATATAGTGAAATATTCTTAGGCCTTTGAAATTATATTAGATTAATAACAATTTAATATCATGGGGAAATATCATATATAACCTATGTGAGCAAAGAATTTATTTATATCATGATCATAATTATGGAAAATGTATATAATTATGGAAAAAATATTTTAATAGTTCTTCTATCAATATTGTGGAATTTTACCTATAGCTTTATATATAGTTTTTTTCTAAGTATTACAAAATAAGCATATATTACTAATTCTAATTTCTTAAAAAGAAAGAAAAGAGCAACAAAAATATATAAGAACAATATTAATCCTTTAAATTAAATCTGTATGGTAAGTATTGATTTTACAACCCAAGAATCTTCATGAAAAATATTACATTAGCTAAAACATCCTTTGTGGTGGCTAGTAGAGTGCAAATATTGAAAAAATAATGTATTCTTTTTTGCCCCAGTATTGAGGATTGAACCTAGGATCTTGTGCAAGCTAAATACTGTATGTTCTCCACTGCTGCATCATACTGCCACTCAATAAATCCTTATATCTAGAAAATTTTGTTACTTTTCTTGGAAATTTGCCATGTGTAGAATATTAAATGTCCTCCATATTAATTCAGTGGACACAGTATCTCGAGAAATTCTTCCTTCCATATCCATGAATAGATAGATGAAGATAGAAGAATGATGGAGAAGCTTAATCTACACTTCGTTATAGTGAACCAACACGCCAGGACTGCTAGGCATTGAATGACACCACAACTCACTAGGGACCTTCAAAAACAATGCATGGGTTATGTTCGCAGGAGATAGACATTCTCCATAGTATCTAAAGGTTAAAGGATCTGATGGTAACTCACTTTACACCTCCTTAACATCGGTGATCAAAATTCTCCACTTTTAATGGCGTGACTGATCCAGAATTGGGACCATACATCCTCTCAAAATTTATGTTTAATCTTCACACAAGTTCTAAAGTGGGTGTTTTCTGCTTTCTTCTCATTAAACTAAGAACACTTTAGAAGATAATTCTGAAAATTATCTTTTCATGCCCTAAAGGCATAATAATAATGCCCCTTTCTACTGAGCCCTGACCCTTGATATTTTTCTAAGCAAGACCTTGAGAAAGGCAGAAAATTGAGAGGGTGAAGGGGAAAAATCTTCAAAAGCAGCATGCCTCTAAATTGATACCATGTAAACCTCTCATGGTATTGGGAAGCCACTGCTGGGGGTAAATGAAATGAATTCACTGGGGCATCTAATCCTATTCCTGGAGCATTTAAACTGTTTAAATGCACTGGCGAGCAAACAAACTTCAAAGCGATCATTACACCCCAGACACTGTTGCTTGTGTGGCTGAAATCTTTATGAGATTAGCCCCCCACAGGGAGAGAAGCTAAACACGGCCAGAACCACTTTGAAACTGTTGGGAGGATACCCATTTACCGGCTGAGGATCAGGGCAAATGTGCCTAATTCCCAACGTGGCTCTGCCCAGACCTAGGAGTAACTTATGGAGCTTAAAACTTGACTCCACTCTGCAGTCTTCATTTCTCGCCGTTGCAACCACATACACACTGACAATACTGGACCGGAATAAAAATTCAAAGTTCTCAAACACATCTTCAACTAAGCAGCCACTTTCTTGTCTCTATTGTCTTTGCCAGACAAAGAATTAAATGCTGTGTGGCACATATGGAACCAATATCATAAAAGAGCATGACTAAGAGTGTTTTGTTGTTATTGTTGTTTCCCTTTTCTTTGTTTCCAATATGTGAAGAATGAGCAAAAACAGAAAAATATATTGTTGAATATTTTTTCTATCAACTTTTAGGCTCCTTTCTTCCAGTCCGTTACCTCCACAATTTTCATTTCTTTCTTCTCCTGAGTCTTAAATAATGAAAATACGTGAATAAAACTTTTAGCTATGCCTAAACTAGAAATGTGACATTTACTTATGTAAATGGAATTTTAAAAATAACCACATTAACTCATTCAACCCTCATTTAAACAACATTGACTTACCTTCTGTAATATTGATACTAACTTCTGAAAAGAGAAAAACCCAATTGGAGGAGCCTTTTCTAATTGATAGGGCATCTAGAGATGAAGGGAAGAGGGAGGGAGGGGAGAGGAAGGGGAAATAAAAAGAATTAAGATGCCATATATACATGTACTAACTCCCCAACATGAATGTATTCATTATGTATTTGTATGCATATACTAATAAAAATTAAAAGGGTTTTTAAAAATCTTTAAAAGGAACCATTACATCCTGGGATCTAGTTTAGTGGGGGAGGTAAGATAGACAAATCTGATGATATGAGAACTGTGTGACAGAAGAAGAAATATCAAGTAAGATGGCAATGGAAGCTTCAGTATATTTTCTTCACCTTGTCTTTTCATTTTAATTTCTGATATTCTGCATTTCTTATGTAAATTCACACTATCAACTTGCAAACTCAAATTTCAGAGATTCAAGTTATTTCTATTTGATTCACATTGACAACTCACACTGAAAAATGTGAGTTTATATTTACCCTCTGACAACAACAGATGCTGCTAAGTTAATTTGATGTCCTCTGAACATCATGACCAGGAAACTGCTTCTCCATAACCTTCAAGAGACAATTCTGGTTTATGTTCCCATCAGCAATGTAGAAGGGTCCCTTTTGCCCCGCAGTCTCACCAGCAGTTGTTATTATTTGGTTTCTTGATGATGGCCATGTTTTTTGCCAAAATGTAGAATTTCATTGTTGTTTTAATGGCAGAGATGTTGAACATTTTTTCATGTATTTATTGGCCATTTGTACTTCTTCTGAGATTTTATTCATTTCATTACCCATTTTTTGATGAGGTCATTCATTTTGAGGGGGTCTAAACTTTTTTGAGTATTTTATACATTCTAGATAGGCCCTCTGTGGAAGGACCAGATGGCAAAATTTTTTCCATTCTGTAGGTTGTCTCCTCACTCTGGAAAATCTTGGCACTCCTGGGCCATCTCCGTGGGGAGGCAGAATGGCCTTCTCTTGGTGCACATGTTCTTGTTAGGCTCCTCGACTTTCATGAAGCTATGTTAATCCTGTTCCAGCAAGACAAGCCGCTGAACTACAATGGTCAGCCAGAGTAACAAGTTACCTGGACCAGGTACTTTAAAAATTCAAGCTCCAAAGAAAAAGATGCAACAAAAATATGAGGGAGAGAGAGAATGGAAAGAGTTCCAAAAAGACACAAAGCCCATCCAGTCTTTGTGTACATAAAAATCTGTCTTTTATTATGCCACTCCAAGAGGAAGTATTGTCCCTCAAGCACATTCTATTAGTTCCCCAAAGATTTATAATTTGTTGCTTTGGGGTATAATTCTAATAGCCTATGTAGAAGATAATTGTAAGTAAGCTCATTGTAAAACTATTACAAGAATATTGTCTCACATGTTCCAGCACCTTCTCTGAGAATCCACAAAAGAGATTTATTTCTGGGTGTGGAATGGAAAAAATATTAGAATATACATGAGCAGCAACCTGGTTTGTTTTTTGTTTCAGCAAACACCATGAATCGTAAAGCTGATCAGGTTTCCTTTAGCTGCTCAAAATCTCAGAGTCATATCCTTGGCCCAATTCATTCAAGAATAAAAATCTCCCAATGTTTAATGCATAGATTACTCTCATTCTAACTCATTATCACTCTAATATTTGTGTCCTTTACCCCCATCCTTCATCCATTTTAAATGTTGATTCTACTTGTTGGATTGTATGTATTTTGTTAAGTAATCTTACATTTTTAGCATAATATTTATACAAAAATAAAAACAATAATTAAGTACCACCATTTTCAGAGATCTTCCTTTTCATTTTTTCTTGAAAAATTCTAGCTTTTATATCTTATCTGTCAGTGCTATTAATATTTGCCAATCCAGCAGAAAGTTTTACACAAATGAACTGGTGTAATAGGATGTTAACCTATAATAAGAGTTTGTCACACTACAGCCACACTACGGGAGATCTGCCATCGATTTTTCAATAAATATGGCAAATAGTGAAAAATATATTATATGTCCCTCAGCACTAAATTTCTCAGTGACCATTTTTCTTTTCTGCTGTTTCCAATTCTGCTGTCTTCAGGTGATATTTAATAAAATCTTCTTTCCTCAGTGTTTGAACTTGTACTGACTTGATGAAGGAACACTATACTGAAGATGTCATCTATTTTGCTGTTAATGCATTTATAAAGCTTGCCTCCATTCTTTGATGAGGCATGAAAAATAAATTAAGCATGGAAAAAATTACTGTATTATGGAATTAAAGAGTAGGCATGGCCATGCTTTCCTTAGGTCTATTGATGTTTACTCAAAATCCCTTAGAGCAAAGGACAGTTTTTTATAATCATAAAGTAATACTTAGAATATGATAAAAGCATACTGTCATTGGAAAATTTTTTCCTTCCTTTTAAACTATATTATTCCTTCTGCAACTCAGGTCCCTTTGCTTAAATTTCCATTCTCCTTTAAGAGAAAAATTCTTAATGTCTCTGATTTGAACCATTTAGAAAGGTAGGCATCATGAGGTCAGGATGGGAAAAGCCTGCTCACTGTCACACAAGGTGGCATTAACTTGGCAAAATTGTAATCCAGTATGGTCCTTTGCTTTGCACAAGCTCAGAACTCTGATTCTGTCAGCAAGGGAAGGATGGACATAGCTATCATGAGAAGATACAAATCAACAGAGCTCACTGAAACTAACACATAAACCAACTTCCTTTGCTGGCAACAGGACTAGTCCTTTGGTAAACTTACCAGGCCTCTGTTCCTAGGTACACAAAGCATCTGAAAACTGGAATATAAATAGTTCATTACTCACTTAATTATTCCACAGACTAGGAATGAGTACGTAATGACATGTAAGATATCAAGTTAAACAAATCCTGTCCCCTGTTTCCAAAATGCACAAATCCTGTCCCCTGTTTCCAAAATGCACAAACATAATAAATGCTAAATTGAATGATGCCAGAGACTATTGTGTAAAGTCTGTATCAAGAGTGTTTAAGGCATTAAATCAAGTCATGCTCTGTAACAAGAATAAGCTTGCCTGCGGAAGAATATTGAAAAACTGCTGCCCAAGTACCCTCTTCTATAGAAGGCAATTGATTGGTTCTGATCTTTCATCTGATTATTTTAGAGTTTATCAATAAGAGAAGAAACTCCATTCCTTTACTATCAATTTTTCCACTTTTATATACATATATACTGCAACTATGTATCACAGATAGTTTTTAAAGTCGCATTGCCCATTGCCTCTTGCTCAAATTACATAATTTTAATTACATAATTTTAAAATAATAATTTTTAATTGCTCTTTCTTTCCTTGAAAATAATATCTAAACACCAACATTGGGCTGTATGCACATAGGAAGGCCTATATTCATACCTTTTTTTTTATTCATCTCCTTTCAATTTTATGCTCCTGCTAAGTATATTATTTATTCTATTCATGCATTCAGTCCATCTGCAAATACTTATTAAACACCTACTATACGCCAGGCACTATAAGCAAGACAGAGGCTCATAGACCACATTGTTTCCTGACCTGGAAGGTGATTAATGTTCCATTTGATTGTTTAAAACCACTAAGTATTCAAAATACAGCTCAGATTTCATCTCCTTCATTACATTGTCTGAAATCTACCCAGCTGAAAGAAATTATTGTCTGTGATCTATTCTGATCCTCAATACCATATACCTTATAAGGAAGTACATAAGAGCACCTCATTTCTTGCTAGTTATTTTTACCTACTTTGACTACTAGTAAGTCTCCTGAGAGCAGGATTTGTATATGGCTGATCTTAGTATTGTCATGGCATTTTAAATATAGAAAGTGCATGATATATTTTTCTGGAACAAATGAATACAACCAGTTTCCTTTAACATTTCTGGAGGTACAAACTTTTTTTTTTTTGTGGGTACCGGGGGGTCGACCTCAGGACCTCGCGTGCCAACAGGCACCTGTGCCGCTGAGCGATATCACCGGCCCCTTTTTTGTATGTGGGTTCCGGGAGTCGAACTTGGGCCCTCGCGCTTGCCGCGCAGGCGCTTAAGCCGCTGAGCCATCTCACCGGCCCCTGGAGGTACAAACTTAAAGGTAAAATTATTTTAAAAGTCTTCATCTCTAAGCTTTAAGTCCTTTACAGATACAGCAATATATTTTATTTTGTAAAAACAAGTAATTTTGCTAGTAATCAAATATACTATGCCATTTTAATTTATATTTGTATATAAGAATAATTGAAAGGTGTTTTCCTGTTACTTGTTTTCAGTCTCTTTTACAGAAAATAAAGTTTTTCTCTTTTTAATAGTGATATACAAAAATGTTAACAGGTCATTGCCTCTAAAAGGCTTCACCAATTTTCCTTGTTCTTCTCAAGGTATTTTATGCTAAGCATGCATCACACAGGAAATATATCCTTGAAAAGATTTGCTGCACTGTTAGCTATTGGCTTAAAAGAGGTCCCAGGATATTCATTTCTGGAAAGCTTTACACCATAAAGAAATTAAAATAGGGCATCTTAGTTTGAAGTTCATCCAAGAGAGGAAGAAAACATGAACCCCGTGGAATTGTCATTTAGGGATTTATGACCAGATCAGTCTAATTTTACCTTAGCACCTGCTGCCATCTTCATGTCAACGTCTTGGAAGTGGCAAAGCTGTGTTGTTCAGTGGACACTTCAGAAATTGTACCTTAAATCCACCAGAAAGCCCATATAAGTGAAAGAGCCAGGACAGCATCTCTTTCTGACCTCTTTGTCTAATTATTTTATTTTCTTGGAAGTAAGCCCACTGTTTCAGATCAAGTTTTCTGTGGTTTCACACTGCCTGGCTAACATATTCCTCTCCTAAATTTTTATATTTGACACCTGTAGTTATAAGTAATTCCTTCTTTTACTACTATCAGATGTGCAACAAACCAGACATTATAAATGCCAATCCCTAAGGCTTTCTTACCTCATACCACAAGACTTAATCAATTGCACCAATTTTCCATGTCATCCTCCAAATAAGCCTGGGAATGAGAACACTCTCAAGTTTCATGCCTTTTAGGCTTGAACTCTACTTAAATGGTAAACACTTTGAAAATATGAGGCATCTACTTACCAACCACCTTATATTTTCAGTGACCAACTGCAGGCATGTTTTCAATGTCTTCATGGTTATATTCAAACTCAGGAAGAATTTAATTTGTCCGATTTGTTTAGAAAAGTGAATTGTTTTCCTCCACAAATTTACCAGTTATGAAGTACATGGGTATTTACATTACGTACATTAAAAAAAAAAAAAGACAGAGAGAAAGAGGTAGGCTTTCAAATGAAAATTCCTGTATTTTCCCTTTATGAAAGGTATTTTAGGGAGTATGGCTTTAAGTATTAACTTAGCCCTTCTTGCCGAATTAAGTAATACTAAGAGGGTAGAAAAAGTTTAAATTTAGTGAGAACAGAGTAGGGCATTTTGGAAAGAGTAACTATAGTTCTAATAGGATTTTATTCTAACACTTTTAATACTTAAAATACTAAGTGTAGACACCTACATCCACAAAAAAGAGCTGCCAATTATCTGGTGAGTTCAGCAGTTAGTTATCTGCTGAATATAATCAATTAAAACATTTTTAGCTTCAAACTTCTACTTTCTCCTCAATAGTGAGTCAATTTTGTCTGAAATATTTGGCTAATTAATTCAATTCTGCACTGCATTTTGCCTGTGTGGACAGAGGTTGAATGTCACATTCTGATCCAAACCCCAGAGGGAGGAAAGTGGTGGGAGGGTATTGTCTACATTACAGTTTCTTGGAGTCACTTTATAGTTCAGTGAGTGAATATACAATTAGACTAACTTGCACATTCAAATAACGTTTGATTATTTAGGAAAATAGAGGTAAAGCCTGGTATGGATTACTTTAAACCACGGACATTTAACAGAGAATCAAATTAGGCACCAACTCAACTGTTTTTGAAAATTTACATTTAAAAGAAATGTGTTGAACATATTTTGCATCTGCTCTGACACTTCTGTAAATTATTCTAACATCTCAAAGCCCAGATGAAAGTATTATATTTGCTGAGAAGTAGAAATATAACTAGCAAATATGGAGAATCCTTTTGTTGTTCTTAGTAGTAGAGAAATAGGCCCAAACATTTCAAAATGTGAGCAAGACTCCTGCAAGACTGTAAATCAACATGAGAAAGCAATGACTACAAATTCCTTTCTTCTTGCTTCCTTTGCTCAACCCAGATGTAAATTCAAATTATAGAATAATAAAATAGTTAAAGGAATATTAACAAAATTGATAGGCAAAAGACTGAGCCAAGGAACAATCCAGATAGCTTATTTCTATATAAATAGGAATTCTTCAAAAATTTTTAGGAAAAAGTACAATATACAAGAAGAAAAAACCCAAATCTTAAAAGTCATATTTTTAACATTTAGCTACCCTAAAATTTCCCCCATGAATTTCAATAAAGCATAGAAAACCCTCAAAATCTTTTAATAATTCCATAAATATAGGATTAAAATCATTCATAAAGCAGTGGGATTTATTTTCAAGGCTAGGCTCTTATACCAATGAAAACACAAAAACATATAGTCACATTTGCTCTTCAATGGACTTACTACGCTTGGGCTACAGTGTAAACAGAACCATAAAGATCTATTATGATGTAGGTACTAGGATAGTAAGTTGGCCTACCTGAGACTAAACCATGCTCTGAAACAACTACTACAGTAATATCCAAACTTCTGCCTCAGAAAATCAAAAATAATAATTTGCAACAAACCTCTGGTGTGGCAATGGCTACAGAAAGAGTTAATAAAGAGAAAGGCACATAGTACCCAGTAGTAAAGCTAATCTCATCGCAAATCAACCAACCTGCATTAGACAAATGCCTGCTACACTGTACATTTAGCTGGAAGCTATGAATATCAAGTCATTTCCCAGCATGAAACCTGAACAGCATACCCCAACACTCTACATCATTTCTATATTGATCATAAACAACATCAAAGAGATGCTCCACAGTCTTGTCAGTTGACAAGATCTGACCAATTTTCCCTATTTTTAAGTATAAGCAAACAGGCAAAGTACATAAACATTATATAAATTTATAAAAATTTGTAGAAAGAAAGAATTAGTCTAGTAAGATGGAGTGAATCAAAACTATAAAAGAAATTTAAAAATAAAAAGAATGAGAAAAATTAAGACTACATCTCTTTTAGGAAGCATCTACTTTCTGTTCTTTGTAAAATTTAAGAAATCATAAACTTTATCAAATAAGATAAGATGAAATAAAGTTTTATTAAAAGATAAAGTATGAATCAAGCCAGCTGCATTAGGAATGAAAATTATCAAGTCATTTCAATATTTATGTACTTCTATTACTCACATTAAAAAAGATTTAAAAAACTCCATTATTATGAAATAAAGACATCATCACAACATTAGGACTCAAGTTATAAAAACAAATAGCTGCCAATTACATCAATTTTGGGATGAAAGAGAAGAAGAGTCCTGACAGCATGCTCAAAACTCTACAAATTATGAGATGCAGTGATTCCTAAAGATTCTAGTTGCCATGTATAGAAAAGGTCCAACTATATGTCCCTTTATTATAACAGTTAGATTTGATGTTGTGGCAATACATGTGGGTTCTAACAGTACTTTTTTATACCATGGGTCATAATGTAAAGCAAGGCCAAGGGGAAAGCCTTCTGATACACTATCTATGGAGGTGGACAGAATATTAGTGGAGAGGGGAGCAGTCAATTTGGAAGCAGCTAATAAAAAAAAGAAAGAAATGGGTGCTGTACTGGTCAGCATTTTATTGCTGTGACCAAATATCTGACATGAACAACTTAAAAGAAAAAGGTTATTTTGGTTCATGGTTTAAAACATTTCAGTCCATCGTCAACTGGTTATATGGAAGGAATATCATGGCAGAAGGGCACAACAGATGAAAGATGATCATCTTAAATTAGTCAGAAGGCAGAGAAGAGAGGAAGGGTCCAAGAAAAGTTATGCCCTTCAAAGTCACAGTCCCAGTGGCCTACTTCCTCCAACTAGACTCTACCTTCTAATAGCACACTTGGCTATGAATTCATCAATGAGTTAATCCATAGATGAGATTAGTGCCCTCACAATACTATCACTTCAGTAGGTGACTCTTAGTCAAGTTGACAACCAAGATTAACCATCATAAGTTGACTCTTTGTCAATTTGCCAACTAATTATTTCACTGTAAACCATACTTAATCTCCAAGTAAACACGGCAAAGTCATAATTCCAGCTAAATTATCCTACCTGTGACAAAAAATGCACTAATTTATTTCCCCAAATCTCAATAGTTCCAGCATTGCTCAAAAGTAGAAGTCCAAACTCTCCTCTGAGATGGAAGACAAACTCTTATCTGTGAGCTCCTGTAAAAATAAACAAGACAGGGCCGGTGAGATGGCTCAGCGGCGTACGCGCCTGAATTGCAAGCGCGAGGGCCCGAGTTCGACTCCCGGAACCCACATACGAAAAAGGGGCCAGTGATATCGCTCAGCGGCAAGGGTGCCTGTTGGAGCGCGAGGTCCTGCGGTCGACCCCCCCCAGTACCCACAAAAATAATAAATAAATAAATAAACAAGACATTCCCAAGATACAATGGCACAGAGTAAACATTCCCATTAAAAATAATATAGGGATTCAAAGAATTGAACTAAAGCAAAACTGAAAAACAGCAGAGCAAATGTTAAGTTTTATGGAACCATGTCCAGGATTTAAAGCATATAGTAATATGATGTGAACTCCAAAGGGCTTGGGCAGCCTCACATCTATGGCCTAGCAAGTTGCATACCATTTGGCCTCTCTCTTGACTGGCTCTATAAAGCCTGTAGCTTTCCCACATACCTGGCATCTCTAACTTCCTTGTGGTCTCCACTGCAGCTTTAGCTTCACAGCTTCATGCATCATCGCATTTAATCCCAGCCTAACACAAAACTTTAAGGCATAGACAAAATGTAGATCTATTCTTTTTCAGAATGTAACACAAATGGCCTTTAATCCAATTCTTAATAGAGTCCTCATTCCCATCTGAAGCTCATTGAGTACAATCTTTATTGTCCACTTTCTTATCAGCATTCTGGTCTTCTGAGACCAGACCAGAATTTTGCATTGAGCTTTGCTTACAGCATTTTAGGGACTCTTTATCCTGCATCTCCAAACCTTTCTAGACTCTTTCCACAAATCAGTTCCAAAGGTTTTTGAAGGTTAGATATAGTCACAGCAATGACCCCACTTCTCAACACCAATTTTCTGTGCTACTCAGCTTTTGTCACTATGATTAAATACCTGGCATAAACAACTATAAGGAGAAAGGATGATTCTGGCTCATAGTTAAAGAAGTATCATTCCATGATCAGCTGATTGCATGGAAGAAACATCATGATAGAAGGGCATGAGTAGAGGAAAGCTACTCACCTTCACGACAGACAGGAAGCAAAAAACTGAGTAAAAACCCAAGAAAAGATACATTCTTTAAGGAGGCACTGCAGTAGCCTAGGTCCTCCAACCAGTATACACCTCCAATAGCCCATTCTTCTATGAACTCATCAATAAGTTAATCCATGGAAGAGGTTAGTGCTCTCAAAATCAAATTATTTTTTCAGGTATCTCTACACCAATCAAGTCAACAATCAAGATTATCTGTCACAGTTACTAAAATATGACAAAAGAAGTGCAGTGAAATCATAAGGTTTCACTATGCACCACATAAGCTTTCTATGCACACTGTAGAGGAATAGAAACCCACCCTCTAAGACAGGAAGTATATATAAAATATTTAAAAAACAGTAGTTATGTGCCAAACAGTAAGAGTACTCACCAATTAAAGTCATATATATATATATATATATATATATATATGCCACGTGGTATGAAATATATATATATGCCACGTGGTATGAAATATATATATATGCCAAGAAAAACAACTTAATAAAACAAGTAGAACATTACAATATTTCAGCACATTGCTATATGCAAAAATGAACAGACTTCTCACACAAAAATGAGCAAGAGAAGATAAGAAAAGCAAATATCACATCTAACAAGTGACAAAGAAAACTAAAGTATCTTTGGTAAATATAACAAAAAGGTAAATACAACAAATAAATATAAGTATGACGTACTTGGGGAAAATGTGCGTTAAATTAAAATAAATTAAAAAGATAAAGATCTGTTTCTGAAAAGCATGGATTACTATTGTAATGATTAAATTCCTCATAAATGCACTCATAAATCAAATGTGATTTCAATATAAATAATAGTGAGATTAGTGGAGGGGAGAGAGAACCACAGTAAGTCAGGAAATTTGGGAGTGCTTGTTAATGGAATGATAATATAAAATAATAAAATATATTTTATAACCATAGAAGTGAACAGTTATATTTTTCCAGGAATATATAGAGACAAGTTTGAAAAGAATAGACAATTTAGTAGTAGGAATAAATATATTATTTCATATTAATTTATAATAAATGTGGTTTTAAATAAAGACACTAGAGAAAAAAATAGTTATTTAATAAATGATGTTGGAATGCCAAGTTTACCATTATGAGAAACATGAAGTTGCATTTATCTCTAACTTCAATCTAAAATGTGTTTCTGATATATTCAGCATAAAAAGAGAAAAAGTCCTGTAAAGTACTGAAACAAAAGTTTTTTTCCCATTGGAGTAAGGACTAGGTTTGATTATGTCCCCTAAACTTCGTGTATTGGAAACATAATCCCTAATATAACAGTGTTGAGAGGTGGGACCTTTAAGAGGTGCTTGCTGCTGTTCTCACAGGAGCAGGTTCATTACTCCTGATAAAACAATGAGTTCATCCCACCTCCGACTCTATTGTGCACTGTTCTTCTGCCCTTCTGCCTCCTAACATGGAGTGACAGACCCGATCCAGCACCTTGGTATTGGTCTTTCCAGTCTCCAGAACTGTGAGTCAAAAAAATTTCTTTTTATTTTAAATTACTCAGTTTTTGGTATTTTGTTACAGCAACATAAAATAGACTAAGACACAGAGATTCCTTAAGCAATTATAAAACTTAAAAAAAATTAAAATTATGAAAATAAAATTATGAATTACCAGCTTGTACAAATTAAAAAAGAAAAAAAAACTAAGCAAGATGGAATGATTTGGAAATTTGTGAAAATTGCTCACCCTCCCATGGAAATATGGGCATACATATTAAAACTAGACTTCCTAAACTGATGTTTCAAATCAATTTATGAAAAAAAATATGTTTTCCTTATTCAAACCAGAACACCGGACAGTAAGAAAACACAGGATATATATGTATTGGAAAAGCCGAAGCAAAAGTATTTTTATACACCAATGGTATGTCAGCATCTATCAAATTATCAAGTCAACAGAAAAACAAGTAGAACATTACAATAATTCAGTAATTGTTGTAAATAGTACAATAATAAGAATAAAAGTTTTACTCAAACAATACTGGCATACAGTAAAAATAAAAAATCTTGCTCAAAGACCTTTGTCAGAAATGAAAATTGTTATAAATTCATTGGGGGAAATTGGTTTTTGACCCATCCATTCATTACCAAAAATCATTACATTATTATCAACAGTGAGAATGGAAAGCATAGATATAAGGATGTTCATTGTAGTATTATTTATGATAGTAAAAGTCTAGAAAAACATCCAAATACCCATTCCTAAGGAAGAGCTACCTAAATTACAAATGACTGTATATTAGTAGTTAGAAGAAGTTAAAAAAGAATATGGCATGTTTATATGTTAACAGGAAAAAAAAGTTGTTTATATTGTGCTAATATAACACATGCAGGTATCTTTTTCTAATTATTTAGAAAGAAGTAATAAAAGTAATTGAGTTGTCTAAAAAGAAAATATATGCAGATAAATAAATACAATCACAGAATTAAGATTACATATGAGACAGAAAAGGGCAGAGAACTAGGTCAAAGAGATTCAATTTAATAAAAGACAGTAACAGAAATGCATTCAATGAATACATATTTTCCCTGAGGGCAGTAGCAGGGAAGGAGTAGATAAAAAATATGGATAGAATGCAGTTTATTTCAGCAAATCTAAGATTTTATTGTTCCTGAAATATACCATTATTTTCAGGTACACTATGAAAGAAAGAATGTTCCAATTAAAGTATGATGTAATCCTTCCAAGCACTGATTATAATACATATCCCAGTTTAAGTGATGCTAAAATGGGCCAACGTGTATCTTATCAATGTTGAAATACTGCAAATGAAAATAGCCAATATCTAGAAATATCTTGGCAACATTTTTTAATTTCAAAAACAAATACAAAATTCTCTCAGCAACCAGGCAAGGAGAAAAACTCTAAAGGAATAAAAATTAACTTTCCTCACACCATTGAGTGCCAGGAGATGCTGGACTCGTCTTGAGAGTTCTGAATAGGAAAAGATGACATCCAATAATTCTGTGATCTTCCAAGGTTCTTTGTTATGTACAAGAGCAATGAAAAAGTATTCTCAAATAGAAGGTTCAGGAAACACATTATTATAGTCCAGAAAATTTTATTCGAAAAGCTTCCTTCTGATAATCATTCTGGGAAACAAAGAAGAAACACCAGTCAGGAAATAGGAGGACTACACTGACTATTAATTTCACTAAAACAGACTTATGAATTCAGTAAACACAAATTAAATGTAAAGTAAGTTACACTGAATTTTTTCATATGTTATAAATAATAACTCAATAATTAATATTAATGTCATAATAATCTGAACATATTCAGAGTATTTCTGCAGGAGTGCTGTGGATGAAATAGCAAAAAAAAGTCAAGTTCAAGATTTTGTATAAGGAAAATTATCACTTGTTTTGCATTATTTTAAATTAATTTTTATACTTCACATTATAAAGTAAAAAACATGGCCCACAATGTCATGACATATGCCCATTGGCTTTTTGAATGCGTTAATAAAGTAATGCATAAATAACATTTAGATTTTCAGATAATAAGACAAATATAAACCCTAGAATTTCTTTCCTTTGTCGACAACTGTTAGTTTCTCTTGCATCTTTTCAAAAAGGAAAAACACACAAACTTATAAAACGTTCAAAAAATGTTTACACTAGGGATTTTAATATAATAAAGAATTTTCTACATTGGCGTATTCAGATTATACCATTCAAAAACTGTCTCTCCTTACCTAAAATCATTTGTCTTTTGATAACATTTTTTTTCCAAAGGACAAACAATTCCATGTGGCTTCAAGGGGACTGAGGGGATTGGCCTGCCCTTCCTCCATATTGTTAGAACCTCAAATATATGAAAAGCAATGTCTTCTCTCTGTGGTCTTTGATTTAAGACTATAGACCCTCATTTTATCTGAGATGCTGAACAATAGTGGATAAAAGCCCTGGAAACACTGGTCATTTTTCTGGCATTTGTCAAGACCCTTCCTATATTATTTAGCACAGGATAACTGCTGTAACAAAAGATCTAAATATAATAATATCTCCAACACAGTAGAAATTAGCCATGCTCACATTAAGTCAAGGGTGGTTACAGTTTGGAAAGGGATGGTAGGCAGAAGTGTGATCCACATGGCATCTCCAGGCTCAGGTTGTCAGAGCCACTGCCATCTCAGCCTGTGGCTTTCAGGGCTATCTGGCCATGTGTGATGGTTTTGGGGGATAGGCCTGGGAGAGATTCATGGGACTTCTGCTTCCACTCTGCCAACTAGAAGGCAGTTATGGCCACACAGCTGCAAGGAAGATGTGGTGTGGGTGAATAGCTAACAGGCTCTGCTACATCTGCCATTCAGGTTATCAAACGTGTAATTGCCCAAATTTCCTCACATTCTCACACTGATCGCATCCATCCTCTAAAGAGAAAACCAAATTTCTGTATAGTATTGCATCCAGCCCTGGGTGAGTCACAGACCTGACTCATCATCAGATCCAATAGTGGATCTTCAAGGCCTGGGAACCCCAAGCCCCAGAGCAACAGTTAACAAAAGAGCCAGGGTAAGGTAACTGTACTGTAAGAAAGTAGCTGGAATTGTGTATATACTTGATTGATGAATCCTGGCTTTCCCAAGATTGTTCAATGTCCTGTGTCTCCTTGGTTGGGATACATTCTTCCACACCCACCCAGAGAGTCTGTCCTAGAGTTTTAAATCATCTCCTTAGTTCACTTCGGAGGCCTAAAGCCAAGGATTCAGTTTTTAAAGAATTTTAAAATGAGTAACATTAAATTCTTAAGTATTTTGGCCCGTATCCTATGGGCTCATGGTAAGAACATTTTGAGGGTTCTTAGGGCAGCTTTCCCTACATATTCCTTTCCTCCTAGAGGTCTTGGTCTTAGTCATTTTAGCTATTTCCTGTAGAACTGTCCTGTCTCTTTTCGGAGGAGGCAGATAAATGTGAAATTAAGAATGTTCCGTTTTCTCCTGGTTAAGAGAATACAGTACAGGGAACTCCTAATTGTTTCTTTCGTTTACTAAGATCTTTCGCTGAGATTTTCTATGTGCAAACATTTTGGATGCTTATTTCAAGGACTGTCTACTTAGTCTCTCAAACCCCTTTTCACAAAGCCAAGGCATCACTGGAGAGATTTCTGTGGATTTTGAATGTTTTTCTTCTCTTCCTAGTACTCGAGTGGAAAATAGTAGTTTGGAAGTTACTAAACCACATCAGACTCTTTTTTTTTTTTTAACTTTCTTGTCCTTCATGTTTTGAAGATTTTGACAAGATGTATGGCCATAATAAGACATGTCTTTTTCCTTATTTGGTTGGTAATAGTCCCCTCCCCCCATCATTTTACTTTAGTTATTTTGTTTGGTGGTAAAGAAGCAAATTTGGGCTTTATTCCATTCAATTTATCCAAATGTTGTTTTACTTTTTATTAGGGATAGGTGGTTTATACTGCAAAGATAGCCTCCAGAAATAGGCTATTCATTTTCAGATCTGGGTACTAAAACTTATTATCTATGTGACCATGTGAAAGTTACTTGTCCTTTCTGTGCCATATGAATACTAGAATAATAACAAAAAGTACTTCACAGGATTGTTGAGGATTGAATTAGTTAATATTTTCCAAGCAATTTATAAAGTTCCTGGTACTTGCTAAATAAAATTAATGAGTTTAGTTCAAGTTATCTTTTATTTGTGCAATTACTTCATTCATAACATTTTAAAATAAATTTGAAGATAAATTTATTTTTAACTGATAAAAAAGCTTAAAATTTGTACATATTTATGGGGTATCATATGATATTTTCATGCTTGTATACAACATATAATGCTTAAATCAGTTTGAATATAGCTCTTTCTTCAGATAGCTATCATTTTACGATAAAAATATTAAGAATCCTTTCTTCTAGTGCTTTATAGTATATTGACATTATCTATGTCTACCCTGCTGTGCAAAAGCACACCAAAACTTCTTGCTTCTTCTAATGGTAACTTTCCCCATTTTCCATCCTTCAGCTCTCCCCAGCATCTGGTAATCACTATTCTATTCTTGACTTCTATGAGATCAACTTTTTTAGATTCCACATATGGGTGAGGTCATGTGTTTTTCTCTGCCTGGGTATTTTCACTTAATTTAATGATCTCCAGTTCAATCTTTGTTGTCTCAAATCACAGAATTTCAGTTTTATTGGCTGAATAGTATTCCATTGTGTCTACATACCACATTTTCTTTGTTTACACAACAGCTGTTGGACATTTACATTGCTTTCATTTTTGGATATTGTGAATAGTGCTATAAGAAACACGGTGGGAGTGCAAATGTCTCTTTGACGTACGCTTGCATTTCCTTCCGATATATACCCAAGAGTAAGATAGCTAGATCATATAGTAGTTCTCGTTTAAATTCTTGAGGAACCTTCACACTGTTTTCCCTAATGGCTATACTAATTCACATTCCCGCCAATAGTTTACAAGCATTCCCTTTTCTCCACATCCTCACAAGCTCTTGTTATCTTTTTTCTTTTTGATGATACTCTTACTGAGGGGAGGTGATATGTCACTGTAATTTTAACATGTTATCATCTGGATATATAGTTTCAAAATCACTGCAACATTTACAAATCAATCAGTACACATATAAAAAAAAGCTTAATAAATTAGAAATGTTAAAATATATAGGTCAAGATCACTGATTTAAACAGAAAATTTTTAACATGTGGACATGGGGAAATACACCCCAATATATCTATTAAATCAAAGATTGCAAAGCAATTTATAAATGATTTATTAAATAATGAAAATAATCATATACCAAAACTTTTATAGTGTAAAAAATCACATACATTTTAGCCTAAAAGTCTTTCTTTAATGCCGCTACTTGGCTGCTCAGAAACTCCCTCGATGAGCACCCAAAATTTGTTAGTAAACACAGACTGTCACGGTTGAGGTAAGGGTCACCCATTGCTAGTCCCAGGCATAGATCCTGGCAGTCTAACTGAATCAGTTATAGCAGTCCTTGAAAAATGTTATTGATATACAAGTAATGCCATGACTTGTACTGGCCTAAACAGGTAAAAGAAGAAGACCTGGAAGAGTAGAGTATTGTCCTGCTCAGAAAATGAAGACATTACATAACTTGATGGTCACGTGAAAAGCAAAGACTGAACCACATAATTAACTAAGATTAAAAAAGTAATTTCTCTCAAGCCCAGTCAATACATTAAGAAATTTGAAAAACTCTTCATCAACAAAAGATACAACAGAATTTAAGATGCATTCATTGTGAGGAAACACATTGCATAATTTTATCATAATAATTTGGAAAATGTTCAGGACACAGAAACATTTTGGAATATAAAAATTATTGAAATTGAACAAGGAAAAATTAAAAACCTTCAAGAGAGCAATAATATATTAAAGATGTTATAAAATTAAATAAGTGATTATCTTTAATAAAATCCATGGAACATGTTTGTGTCAGTTCTGGCATATTTAGTTCCCACCGAGCAGTACAGAGGTATGCAGAGAACACCTGGACAATCATTGGATTGAGGACTTTGAGTTTAAGAAAACTTAATCTTTTATAGTGGGCAGTAAGCTCATCTCTCCTGTGTTCCTAATGGAGATACTTTCTCTATTTTCAAGGATGTAGGCATAGCAAAATATAGTCCTGAAACAAAAGCAATCACAAAATATACAGAAACCAAAAGATCCATGGAGGCTACCTCCCAATACTTACAACTTCTCCACATCAAATAAAATTAAATTAATAGTTGTCTTAGTTACTTTTCCTCATTGCTGAGACAAAATACCTGATATCCAAAGTTAAAGGAAGAAAGGTTTATTTAGCTCAGTTTGTAAAGATTTCAGCCCATAGTCAGCTAGTTCCAAAGCAAGACAGCATGGGAGAGGGGCATCACAGAGGAGAAAAAGTTCATGTCATGGCAGGTAGAAGGTAGAAGGCAGCAAGCAATGAAGCAGCAGCAGCAGCAGCAACCAAACCTGCCTTTATATTTCATCCAGGCTACCAGCCAGGATGGCACACCCTTAATCCCACCACCATACCCTTAATCGCAGCATCACACACTTAATCCCTACCTTACGTACCCTAAATCCAGCCACCTCTGAAAAACTCCACTTATGACCTCATGAAGTTTTGGGTGCCATCTAGATACAAGCCACAACAGTGGGCAAATAAAACTTTGTAAATAATATTTTCAATAATTGACACACAAAGAGCTGATAGATATTATATAAAGAATTATTAGAAATCAACATCAAATGCACAAGACAATTGACAGAAAAACAGCAACAAACACAAATAGAGAACAAGCCACCAAAGAAAAAGTGTGTTTGGTCCAATATCAAGTGTGTAAGTGCAAGAATTTGCTACTTCCTTCAGAAGAGAAAATAGCGTGTCTCAGCAATCAAAAGCAGCAAAGCTAAATTTGACAGTTGTAAAAATTTGTGACAGTATGGAGAAATGGGCATTCTCACTCACATACTGCTGGTGGAAATGTAAATTTGTGCAAACTTTTTAAAGAAATATTTTACTTTTATCAAGAGCTTTTAAAATAATCACACAATATGATCTAATAATTCAACTTTAGTAATAGATTCTAAGGAAATAAAGGGAAACCTTTATGCTAAAGGAAACTCATTGAAGAATTCTTACTGATCTTTGTTTTTCTATATTTCTATAATTTTCTATACTTTATCACAAACAAATTTAAAAAATAAAAATAAGTGAATACCAGCTTATTTTCCATTCCCTATGGCTTAAAGAAAAAAGTTACATTGCTTAATTGATGCACTCCACATAATGCTGGGGAAAGAAATGAAATAAAATAATCAGTTGATCTGTGACTAGGCTGTTATTTCTAGAGCCCAAAGGGGTTTCATGTGCCCAGTTCACACTTGTGTTATGGGGAAAGGGGAGGGAAAGAATGCGCAGCATGAGAACAGTATGAGGCATGTTCAAATCCATTGCTCACAGCAGGGAAAAACAATTGCTTCCTCTCCTGTTTCCAATGACCTAGTGGTGAGGATTACAGTGTTGGAAGAAGAATCCAAAACTGCCTTCAACTTGGCTTGCCTCTGTTTCTACTTCAGCAAATGCCTAGTCCAAGCGACCTCTGAGAAACCTCAAAGTTCTCTTGGGCTAAGAAGTCTTCAAATAGACAACTATTTATTTTGTAAGACACACAGGTTCATAGTAAGAGTAAAGGACTCCTACAACTACCCTAAACCCCAAGAATGATTAGATCATTAATTTCTAAAGACATTACCACACTCTCTAAAATAATTCTCTAGGATTTTAGACCCCTATAGATTGGGAGAACATAAGTACATATCCTTTCTTTACAAAGAAAAATAATTTGCATATTAGTCTTCCTAATCTCTTATTTATTTTTTTTATCAACCTCAATCATGCAAGCCTTCAGTGTCAGTGCTGAGAACAAAGATGAAAATAGGTGAATTTAAATGTTTGTTTATAAAGAATTTTGAAGGGATTAATTTTTGTCTGGCCATTCAAATGGGATTAAGAGGATTAACTTGAATAATAAAGGCACATTATAAATATGTATGTTGCCTCTAATTAATAGGCTCAGATATGAATATAAGATGTCAAATTATTACAGAATAGACTGTAATTACATTATTTTAAAATAATTGAAAGGAAACTCATGAGTCATTAGTGAAGAGATGACTTTGGAATATGACAAACACATTCAACAAATATAATGCATCACAAGACACATTTCCTATTTATATATATTTATATATACAGTTAATAACATCTATTATGCAGTCTTAGTCCTAGAAGCCTGTGTTTGTTGAGAGAAATACTTTAAAGCAGAAGCTTAATTACATAGCACTCAAGTTTCTCTGGCAACGTCAAAAAGGAGAAAGTCATTTGTGCTTTAATGAATATTTTGAAAGGGGAAAACAAATTCTCATATTGAGATCTCTACAAGTTTGAGACAAGGAGAATTCAGGAGGAAGAAATGTTAGCTTGTAGTTCTTTTTGGTAGATGACTTCAAAAGCTGTAGTGGCAAAAATGGTTTTCTGATTAATTAAAAAAATAAAAACTCTGTAGCCTTTCAGTATTTATTCCAGGGTTTTGCCCCTTGAGAACTATGAAGCCCATTATAAATGGAAATATTTACTTTCTTTTTTTTTAATTTCAAAGAGAAAAAATAGAGCAAAATTTCAAAACAAGATAATAGTAGGGTAACTTGTTAATACATTGCATATTATCTTTAAATTAGTTACTCAGAGTACAAGATATCGGCATACAATTGTCCAAACAATATTAGCACAAACTTTTCTTTTCAATGAACTAAGAGAAATTAGTAGTATAACTATTTTAACTACCTTTTGTATATATATATATCTTTTTTTTTGCTTTTCACTTCCTTCTTTTCTCCATTCCCCCATCCCAGTTTCTCTTTCCTTTTGAAGAGTTTCTTCCCATTTTATAATATCTATTGTACATTTTGGATCTTATTTATTCTTTCAGCTTCTCACACTAGGGAGACAATACAATGTTCACATATGTGCATCTGGTTTATTTCACTTACGAGTATGGTCTTGAGTTGCATCCATACCTATAAAAGTTGCCCGTTTATCCTTTTTGTGGCTGAGTAGTACTCCATTGTATAAAAAGACCACATCTTTTTTACCCACTCCTCGGTTGATGGGCATTTGGGTTGTTTCCAAGATCTGGCTATTACAAATTGTGCTGCTATAAACATGGGTGCACATACATCACTGTAGTACAATGTTTTTAATCCTTCTGGGAAGATACCCAGAAAAGGAATAGCTGGGTCGAATGGGACCTCCAATCCTAGTTTTCTGAGGAATCTCCACACTTATTTCCACAGTGGTAGCAAAAGTCTACACTTGCATCAACAGTGGAGAAGGGTTCCTTTTGCCCAACAGCCCCTCCACCATTTGTTATTGGTTGATTTCTTGATTATAGCCATTCTTTCTGGGGTGAGATGGAATCTCATTATTTCAATTTGCATCTCTCAAGTGACCAGTGACGTTGAACGTTTTTTCATATATTTATTTGCTGTTTGTATTTCTTCATCTGAGAAGTGTGTTTTCACCTCAGATGCCCATTTTTGGATTGGGTCTTTAAATTTGGGATGTCTGATTTTTTTGAGTTCTTCATATGTTCTCGATAGTAATGCTTTGTCTGAAGAACAGCTGGCAAACATTTTTTCCCACACCGTGGGTTGTCTCTTCACTCTGTTGGTGGTTTCTCTTACTGCACAAAAGCTTTTTAATAAGATGAGATCCCAGTTGTTGATTCTTTGTGATAGTTCCTGTACGATAAAAATATGGAACACTTCACAAATTTGCATGTTATCCTTGTGCAGGGGCCATGCTAATCTTCTCTGTATTGTTCCAATTTTAGTATGTGTGCTGCCCAAGCAAGTACAGAAATATTTATTTTCAAGGGAAAGAATTTCCTTCAGCAATCTTTACCCACTTTTCTCCCTAAACACTGTAATTACCATATTTTTAAAAATTAGTAAACAAAACTAGTAGCCTATTCCAAGGAGCCATTAGGAAATAAGAATTTTTGCAAAATTGTTTTAATGTTACTAATAATTCTGACCAAAACAATTCTGCACACTAGTAAAATAAAATGAGCATCAATTTGTACATGTTGATAGTTGGAGAGATAAGTGTAGGATTGCCCAGTTAAACTTGGAATTAGAACTAGATGGGTAGGATTTTTTTCCTCTGTTACAATGAACTTCATAAGGTAGACCATTAAATGCCACACCCTTTTAATAAAACAGGTGCAAAGAACTGGTAGCTGATAAGTGACAGCTAACCTTCAGTCTCTGGGTCCACAGACTTTTCACTCACTAATATATTTACCTAACAAAAAGTCAACAAAGCTTTGAAAGGAGGAGTGTTTCTTTTAAGTATCCTTTGATACAACTTATAAGAACTGTGCTCAAGACCACTCTTAACCAAATCCAAGAACAATATCAAAATAGGTATTTGGCCTTTCTTTTCTCCCCCTCTGGCCCTCTTTCCCTTTGTATTATCCCTTATCCCAAAGAGAACCCCTATTTCAAGCAACAGGACTCTCCTGCCCACCCACACTCATCATTTGCACTGTCATTAAAGTGAATTTTCACAATCATACTACTAGTCTATTACATTTTACCTATGTGAAGAGTATTCTCTTTTCACCTTGGAATCTTGAAGACATGATATCATATCTCAAAGAAATGAATACTTCATTCAGTTTCTCCTTTTCTTTTAACTAGAGAAGATATCAAATCAATCAAAATAGTCTGCTAACTTCCATAAGAAATCAAATGTTTCTGTTATAAACATAACATGTTGTAAGAAAACCAACCGTCTGCTGTATGCTTCTTAGATTTAATGTAAAATAATCCTCAACTATTGAAGGTATCATTAGTTATGCTGATTCAATTACATTTATGAAAATCTCTACAGGCCAGCCATGGTATTGCATGCCTGTAATCCTAGCACTTGGGAGGCTGAGGCAAGAGGATCACCTCAAGTTCAAAGCCAACCTAGGCTACATAGTGCGTTCAAGGCCAGCTTGAACTACATAGAGAGATTCTGTCTCAAAGAAAAACAAAATAAAAAGAAAGAAAGAGAAAATGTTCTACAAACCAGTTATCAATATCTGCACCCAAATCTACATCAGCCACTTTCTGCCTGTGCCTCAGACATCATAATACATAAGATAAAATGAACACGATAGGTCCATTTTCATCTCTTCTTTCAAAATTTTGCCGATTCTTCTGCCTCTTGAACATATGATGATTTCTGTATCTCTCCAGAAGTGATAACAACCCTACCCTCCTAGAACATTACTTTCGAAGCCATTGATTAAAGTAGAATACTAGATGAGGCAGAACAAAAATGTCACTGTCTTTGTGGTCTTGATTCCTCGTCCTGTCTTCATATATGACACTGCACTTGAAGTCCCCAGATACAGCTCAGTTGTGGCAGAAATAAAAAGGAAAACTAGATCATCATTTAACACTATGGCATTCAATTTTGAATTTCATGTCTTGACTCTCATGGTTGCCTTATTTAAAGCTTTTCCTTTTGCCAACACTTCTTTCGAACTCTGAGAGATTAATCCATCATGATAGGAGATTGGGTCTGTAGCTCGAGGTCCTAGAATAATAATCAGAGGTGTATATATAAACTAGAAGCCTCTGCATTTCTCCTAACATCCCCTTTTGTAGGAATGTTAAAATAATGCTAATGCAAGAAAAGATATTCCAGTTTCGTTTTAGATTTCAGACATTGCACATTTCTACCAATGATTATGTCAAAATATACACATAGGCATCATTTGAGAGATAATTTATTATAAAAGAAAATATAAAAAAACCAAAGCTACCCTGACCTTACTTTATTTATTTTTTTAAATCAGTGCTTGAACTGAGGTTGAATAAATTTTCCAGCTTAACATGAAATCATGTTGGTCTGAAAATAAAAAAATAAAACTTGTAAACCTATTCATGTGGAATGAAAAGAAAACATAAAAAAACATAAAATACCTTCCTTCTAGCATTATAAATGTAGCTTTTAAAAATAAAATTGAAAGAAACCTACTTTTAAATAATATATTTTATATTAAAAAGAGGATTGAAAGCTCTTAAAAGAAAGGAGATTTAGGGATGGTGAGATGGCTCAGCGGCATAAGCACCTGCTTCGCAAGTGCGAGGGCCCGAGTTTGACTCCAGGAACCCACATACGATAAAAAAGGGCCGGTGATATCGCTCAGCGGCACGGGCACCTGCTGGCACGCAAGGTCCTGAGGTGGACCCCTGGCACCCACAAAAAAAAAAAAAAAAAGGAGATTTAATTTTAATGCTGGCCATATCTACCTGGGGGAAGGGAAAAGTATAAAATGCTGATATTTGTAGGGTTTGCTTTTTTATTTTTGGATGTAAGACAGACACATTCAGACATGAATGCAAGAGCCAAAATTAGTGTATGTTTTCCTTTTAGATTTTTTACATTCTTGTGAATTTTACTCACTTCTGTTGTGCCTAGACTTGTGTATCTACAAAAAATGAAATTACATGGTTTTATTTTTTTTTTTTTTTTTTTTTTTGTGTGGGTACCGGGAGGTCAACCTCAGGACCTCGTGCGCCAGCAGGCGCCTGTGCCGCTGAGCGATATCACCGGCCCTTTTCTCGTATGTGGGTTCCGGGAGTCGAACTCGGGCCCTCGCGCTTGCCGGGCAGGCGCTTAAGCCGCTGAGCCATCTCACCGGCCCTACATGGTTTTATTTTGAGGGACTCATTAAATCATTTATCTTAAGCTAAGTAGAATTCAATTGATTCAAATCGCTTCCTGTATTAAGCAGCTTTCTCATTGCTGGAACAAATTACCTGATACCCATAACTTAACAGAGGAAATGGCTTTTGTCTTAGTTACTTTTCTCATTGCTGTGACAAAATACCCAGCACCTAATGTTAAAAGAGGAAAGGTTTATTTCAGCTCACAGTTTGTAGAGGTTTCAGTCCACAGACAATGGACTCCAAGGCAGGGTGCCATGGCAGGGGACCATCACAGAGGAGAAATAATACATGCCAGGGCGGGCAGGAAGCAACAAGCAGTGTCAGTGAGGCTGACTTCTTTCTGTCCCTTTATATTTAATCCAGGCTACAAGCCTATTGATTGGTGACACCCACATCTAGAGTGGGGCTTCCCATCACATCCAGAACAAAGCTAAACTGATCAGTGGACTAATCCAGTTATCACACCCTTAATCCATATTCATACATCCTTAATCTACATTCTGATACCCTAGATCCAGCCACCTCTGAAAAGTCCCACCTATGAGCTCAGTAGACTTTGGGGGGACATTTAGATATAAGCCATAGCATCTTATGCAGCTCTGTGCCAGAGGATTCAATCCCTGATGACCTGGCTCCATAGCAGGAACATCATGGCAGAAGGCCATGCCAGAGCAAAGTCAGTTCATGGTGCCTGGGAGGCAAAGTAGGGGAACACTGACAGACAGGAGAGGGCCAAGGACCAGATAATGTACCCAAGTCACACCTTCACGACCCAGCCAGACCTACACACAGGTGTGTTTTACTAGTCTCCTGAGCTGCTTCCAGGCCAATCAGGTTGACAGTCCATCTTAATTGTCACACACTTCCTCAGCCCAAAGGATCAATGAGACTAAGCTAGTACATCTACTTAGCTTGTTCTTTGTTTTTAAAATCCGGTATGTTCTCAATTTCCTTCTACCAAAACTGAAAGAAATAGGCACAAAATTCACTCTCCTGTGCTATTTTTGTTACTTTTTAGATCTGTTTGTGTATTATCATTAATAGATGCTATTTGGGTCAGGCTGCTAGCGCTGTGGCAGAAAGCTATATGGGGGAAAGAAAGCTCAGGAGTGGCTAAAAAATTTTGAGAAAGGATTCCTATTTGTTTAATCCATCGCCTTTCATGTGGTGAAACATTACGTTGAAGACAAGGCACTCACAACCTCCAAAACCACATTTATTCCTAAATAGTCCTCTAAGGTATATACCTGAGATTTAAACGCTCAAAGTCTCTAAACTGGAAGTTCATTAAGCAAAATGGAGTTGAAACTAAAGGGAAAATCTCAGTCTAATTTTCTCCAAGTGAGTCCCTCATTATGCTCAGTTGGACTTATTCCTCTTTTACATAAGAAAAAAAAGCCAACAGGTAAAAAGATCAGATTGCAGGTTCCAAGTTTTAGTCTAGAGGGATTTTTTTAGCCGTAAGTTATAAATTCTAGATATAGGAGTTTATAAAGGAAATGGTAACAGAATTTAATTATGGCATACAAGGGCAATGCTGCAATAAAAAAAAAAAATGAACTACCCCTGAGTCAAAATGCTCAGTCTTTGAAGGAACTGTGGCCTAACCACTCAAAAGGAGAGAAGGGAAACGACTCGGGTGCTCACTTGTGGCTGGCATTTGTGTGTCCTTTGTGCAATTCATTACCTCAATTCTTTCCTTGCAGATAATCCTCACTGTGCTTTGGACCAAGTTGAAAAGAAAAGCCATGATACTGGGCAGCTTGTTGTCACTATAATGAGATACCTAGGGCATGTAACTTTGTAAAGAAAAAGAGGCTCATTTAGCTCACTGTTTGAGAGGCTCAAGAGCACGGCATTGGCATTAGCTTAGCTCTGGCGAGGACTCAGCTGTGTCACATCTTGTTGAATGGCAAAGGCAGGAACACATGCAGCAAGTGCATCTTGAAACTGGAAATCAGAGAGAGACCCAGGCCCCACAATCTCTTCGGAGAGCGCAGTCCCAAATGACCAATGGACCTCACACAGGCCTCTACCTCTAAGAGTTCCCACCACCTCAATAGTGCTATACTGAAGACTGAGCCTTTAACACATGCACCCTTGGAGAACAAACCAAGGCCAAAGCACAGAAGTTGCAAGAGTCCAATTTGTGAAGTTGTTTGTCAATGAAAGTTGTTTTCCAACAGAGAATCAGAGACACTGGAGAGGACCTAGAGGGGCCATCTGGAGCAACCTCCTATTCCACGGAAAGTAAAGTCAAAATCATCTATGACACTGGGTAAAGTAGCCAGTGTTCACTTTTTGAACTGAATGAGAGCATTTACACCCTCCTTAAAAACATACCATGCTAGCTGTGAAGTCAAGTTTGTAATTCCAGCACCAGGGAGACTGAGGCAGGAGGATTGCCGTAAGTGTGAGGCCAGCTTGGAATAAGTAGCAAGGCTCTATCTCATTTTTTTAAATTTTGATGATGTGAAACTTAACTTTTACTTTCCCCAGTTTGACCCCCATAACCTCACATTATTCTCTGCCCTCTGTAAAGCCATTTTCAACACTTGGAAAAAGTTATGAAGCTCATCCTTAGCTCCATTTGTCAAATAATTTCAGGTTTCTTAATATTTATTAGAAGAGAGTTGATTGCCTAATCTTTCTGTTTTAGTTCAGTTTGGTTTGCTAGTGTCCCCACATTTCTCTTAACATTTTAACTCATCACCAATGAGTTAAAATACTTTAACATCTGATGCAGTGCTTAGCTTATAGTAAGCATGTAGTGTTTTTGAGTGAAATAATAAATGATACTACACAATAGATGCTCAGATATATAATAGTCAATGAACTAATTAAACATAAAGGAAAAGTGTCTTTGCATTCCAAACATTTATTTCCATAACTTCAGCTTGTTAAATTTAAATCTTATATAAACTACAATTAATTCACTACCTTTTTTGGTTTAAATATTACAGTGATGCCTGGAAATCATGCATGTTTCTGGCAACAGGATTATGACACAGAGAAATGACATTTTATACCCAAGAAAGTGATATTTTAGAAAGCACATGAATTAGCAAGGGTCCTTGCGCTACTCAAAGGAAAGCAAGCTGAACAGATGCCAACCAGTGCATTCATGGATAGGTGTGATGTGCACTCCATTCACACTTATATTGTGGTACTAGGACTCTGAATATTTGCAGCAATGTGCCAGGTTGCCAAAGTCATGGCTGGGATAGTTCTGACTGTTCAGGTACAAAGTTTGCTACCGAAGAGTGACTGAAGCGGCCCTTAAAAAACTAGATATTACTCAGCATTTTCCAGATTCATTCTAGAAAAGGAAATAAGAGGAAGCAGAAAATATAGGCATCAGGAACACCACACTGAACTACTACTTGTGCCCGATGGTGAAAGAAAGGATATTTTTTAAAGCTTAGCCAAGCACTGGCACTTGGAAAGAAGGAAAGAAAAATAGGAGAGGTGTAGAAGGATAGAGGGATGGATGAGAAGAGGGAGGGAGTAAAAGGGAAGAAAGAAGGGAAGGTTTTAATTGTTTAAATTTTCATAGAGAAAAAGTAGGTAGTCTTCTGCTTGTTTCTTTATACGGTAAAAATGTTTCTGAATGTAACAAATTAACAGACATTTGAAACGTTCAAATGCAAATAAATGAAAAGAAAGTTTCCATAATTACTATGTGCTAAAATTCAAGATAAAATATGTCCATCTATTACCAAGGTATCACTTTTCCAGGTTAGATTTAGACATAGAGACAGACCTAAAATCCCAAATACATACATACACATTCATCCATATTTATGTATGAAACATTTATAAGTAGGTGGATATCAAACAAAACTTGCATCCAAAAAGTGGCTTCATCTCTGGTCATGAAAATTCCAAAATGTGTGGTTTTTTCATATGTTATTTTTTTTTTTTTTTGTGGGTACCGGGGGGTCGACCTCAGGACCTCGCGCACCAGCAGGCGCCCGTGCCACTGAGCGATATCACCGGCCCCTTTTTCTTATGTGGGTTCCGGGAGTCGAACTCAGGCCCTCGCGCTTGCTGGGCAGGTGCTTAAGCCACTGAGCCATCTCACCGGCCCTTTTCATATGTTTTATGCATTAAACTTAAGATTGTAGGTGATAGACTTACTGTGGTGTAATACCTTATATTCTGAGGTGGAGCATGAAATCTTTCAATTTAGACCTAATGTGTATTAACATTACGACTATAGATAAAAATAAGGTCTCTGTGACAAAGAACCTCAATGATTATAATTTATCTTTTGATATGAATGCTAATAATCATTTGATAACAATAACTTCATTCCTAAATAATACTATACAGGAGCAATGATATAGCTTAAATGAAACCATATATAGTACTAAAAGCCTTGTTTTAAATAACAACGAAGAGCTGACTCCACTAGCTGATGTGATGGTGGTAATGCTAGAGTCCTTGAGATCGAATGTGAAATCTTAGTTGGATGCTGATAATATCAGATTCAGAAACTTGAACTTGGATGACATTTTGTAGATCAGCCACCTGCCATTCATTCATGCTCCCCAACACACTTGTTTAAACTTGCTAGAAGGAATCTCACATGTTTTAATCCTCAAAACCTTGAAAACGAATGTGTGCCACAGGCATTAAACCTGTAAACTTCATTTAACCTTTTCTTTAAATACCAAGAACCTTAGTGTGATTTTGGCAGCTAACCCAGGTAAAGATTTTAATGCCCTTGTGACGCATACACATTTTTGTTTTCCAAGGCTTGTGCCTGCCAAACGCATCTGGGAGAGGAGTTTTGAAAATAATTCGACAGCCTGAAAAGTTCCTACAATGAAACAGAACTCTCTACATTGCAAAGCCAAACAAATAACTCGAGCAAGTATAATTGAATAAATCCCCAGCTTCAGTGCAGATGGTTGTTTTTACTGTCTGTGTCAGGATCTGCTGAAGGTTCTTTAGTTCCAGTGTGTGAGTGTGTGTGTGTGCCCGCGTGTGTGAGCGCGCCTGTGTAGGGCTTTTTTATATGAGATTTGGTATATTGCATGTGGCAGGCTGTTGAAAAATGAATAAAGACAGAAGAAAAAGGCAACGTACATCCCATTGGTGATGAAGGAAGACTGGGTTGCTGAGTGTCCACGTGTTGGTTTTCCACATTCGCCCAGGGCTCCCAAGATCATTTCTTTGCCCCCTGATTTTCATGTTGAATTATCACGCACCATCTCTAAATGAACATGCCTCTTATTTTATTTAAGACACACTGGGCATTTGTATTTGACTTCCTGCTAGGCAATACAATATTTAGTGTTTGTTGCATACACAAATGGCAAGAGAGAAAAAATGGCCTTATAAACATAATTTCAATTTTTTTTTTTTATATTTTTGCTCCAAGCTTTCAAATGGCAGATATCAAGTGAAAAGTATTTGTTCTCTGCTGTTTTTGCCTGAGAATCTCTGACCACAGAAGTCTTCAAGGATTCATCAGGAGCTTTAGGCTCTGGCCTCATGGCTTTGGCCTGAGGCAAAGCTAGGGGCTAAGCACTTTTCATGTGGGGGGGTAAAGAATAAAGCAGAAATTCATTACTCCTGTACTCTTACAGTTTTAACCAGTACCCAGAAGCCTCTCCCTGCAAAATGTGGCTTTGACTTTTCTCTGGCTCCTATAACAGAAACGAACAACATTATAACTTCTTTGTGACCCAGTTAAGGAAAAAAATCAGACTGGTCTACCACGGTCAAAAGGAATATAAATTAACTGGAATAAAAATGCTTTTTCACTATACAATGGCTAAAAGTAACATAGGCTGAGGTAAATAAAAATTATTTTTTAATATGTTAATGTTCCACTTGCCTCAGATGAACAACTCCCTTTTTACACAATTTTTAAATTTTTGACTACTTATTACAAATGTTTGCTTACGATGCAGGGCTATCTATAATATAGTAATCATTTTTAAACAAAAAATCTTTACATCTAAATAATAAAGTCTTGTCTCTATTTCTTTAGTTCCAACAAGAAATACAAAAAGAATCTGCTAGGTTTCTTACTTGTTATGTGTGTCTTTACTCATCTCTGACCCAAAGGATACTGTTGTCAGAAGCCAGAACAATCAATAATTAACGGTGTTTTCAATTTTAGTCTCTAACTGCAACATTTTTTATTTTATTTTTAGGGGTCCAGTTATGACTGTAGCCACCTGCAAAATAGAGGGAAGAAGACACCTGACAGATGTCCAGGAAATGTTTTGACCTATGGAAGTGCTAACAGGATTCCTGGAATGTTAATGTCTTTTTGTATTTCTGCCTTCCACTGACTTTCCTTGCCCCATTTCCCCAAGAAAATAGTAACTTTATAAGAATAGTGTGAGAATGAAAGAATTTAACACAATAACCCCTCGAATATAATATTTTCAATAAGATGGTATGCAAGCCTTCCTTCTTCGTTTCCCTTTTATACCATTCTGCAGACAATCCTCCCTCAGGTGGATCTTCCACTCCCAAAACTATGCTGATCCAATTTAGTTAGGTGTTTCCTAAGTTGACACAATCAGTTAACTATCACAGAAGCCCTGCTTCTGTTTCTTTGGAGGAGCTCCTGTCTTCACCTTCACCTTGGACATAGTCTCCTGACTGCCAGTGCAGACTCTTCAGCCTCTAGCATAGACCTTCAGCCTTCCATTGCAGATCCTTTGGCCTCCTTTTGGGCTCAAACAGGACACTACAGTGGGCACCAGGCCTTCAACTGGATCCTTCAGATCCCCAGTGCATAGACAGACCTTTTGCATTCTTCCACCCCTGACTCTGTGGACAGCCACTGTAAGCCAATCTTATAAATTCTTACATATTTGTGTATCTTGTATTAAATGTTTCTCTTGTGAGCACTGACTGATATGCTATCTATGGATCTGAATTGTTCTTCTTTTTCTAGGACCCTGAGACGATTTATTTGGGCTCACTCTATTCTTCTAATGTGGGTTTTCCAGCTATAATCTTCCCTGTTAAGACTGCTTTCCTTGTGTACTACAAGTTCTGGTATATTATACTGGCATCATCATTTAATTCTAGGAACTGTCTTATTTCTTCCTTGATTTCTTCTGTGACCCATTAATTATTCAAGAGTGTATTATTTAATTTCCATGTGTTTGCATAATTTCTGTGGTTTCCTTTCCAATTGATTTTTAGCTTCATTATGTTATGATCTATTAATAGGCAGCATAATTTCAATAATTTGGCATTTACTTAAGCATTCATTATTGGCTAGTATGTGGTCTATTTTGCAGAAAGTTCCATGTGCTATTGAGGAAAAATGTGTATTTTATTGTCAGATGGAGCACTCTGTTGATATCGATTAAGTCCATTTGTTGGAAGGTTTGATTCAAGTCTGATATTTCTTGGTTAATTTTTTGTCTAGTTATCTATTGGTAATAATAGGGTACTGAATTCCCTTACTATAATTTTATTGGCATTTATCTGATCTTTTCTGTCCAGTAGTGCTTGTTTTAGGAAGTTTAGTGCACCTTTGTTCCATGTATATATGTTTATAATTGTTATTTCTTCCTGTTGAATGGTTCCCTTAACCAATATGAACTGACCGTTTTTGTCTCTTCTGATCAGTTTTGGCTAGCAGTCCGCTTTGTCTGAAAATATGATAGCCACTCCTGCTTGTTTTCAGTTTCCTTTAATGGGATTTTTTTTTTCTATTTTGTCTTCTAATTGCTGCTAGTATGTAAAAATGATAATATTTGTATATTGACCTTTTATCTTTTAATCTTCCTAAATTCACTCATAGTTCTAGTAGTTGTTTCATCAGTTCTTTAGATTTTTCTTAAGTAAGTAATTCATGCATTTGCAAATAGAAATATTTTTATTTCTTTCTTTTCAAATAATTATGCCCCTCATTTTCTTTCCTTGCCATCTTTTATTGGTGAGGAATTCAGTAGAGTGTTGAACAGGAATGTTAGGAATAGAAATGTTCCTTTTGTTCTTCAGTTTAGTGTAGGCCATTCAGTATAATCACATATAAATATCAACTAGGTGAAGGTGATCAATAACATTCATATCTTCTGTGTATTTACTGTTTTATGGCTAATTGTTCTCTCCACTATCGAGAGAACAGTATTCAAGTCTCTGACATCCATTGTGAAATTATCTGTATTTCCTTTTATTTATGTACATTTTTATTCATTGTATTTTGAAACTTTCTTGCTAGACACATACAAACACAATTATTATATCTTCCTGAAACATAAGTGGTGTGCTGGCATTTGATGTGTCAACTTGATTGGGTTGAATTACAGTCACAAGAATCCCCATTCCATGAGATTTGCAGTGAGGCAAAGCCATGGGATATTTTTTTGCTAGAGCTGGAATATAGAAGCGAGCCAGTAGACATTTGACAGTCCGTGCATACCTTCCCACACTTACTGAATCAAACACTAATGTGGGTTCTTTCGTGAAGGACTTTTATAAAAGGTGTTAAAGTACCTATTCAGTTGACTTTAATTTAATCAAAATGGAGTGTGCTGGATGCACCTGGCTCAATCAGTTGTAAGGCTTTAAAAGAGGGCTTAAATCTTCCCCAAGGGAGAGACATCAAACACCCACTGGGTTTACAGTTCTCCTCTTCCTGGGTATTTCCTTCTACACTTGCCATGGACAACAAACTTCAGTCTGTTCAGGGAGGTTTGAGCTTGCTTCTCTTCTTAACTATCTTCTCTACAGAATTTGTATTTGGTTAATCACCCCTCACAATTGAATAAGCAATTTCTCATAATAAATATAAACACAAATATAAATGTGTAGTATATACATACTAGTCATGTTAGTAATACTTCATTCTTGACTTCTACATTAGCATTTTATCCCCTTTATGTCACTATATTTAAAGTTTATCTCTGATAGATAACATATAATCTCTGCTTTCTATTTCAAACATTTAGTCTATTTATATTTAATGCTATTTTATGAATAGATTTATGCATACCATTTTACTGTTTGTTTTATATTTGTTCCATACATTTTTACTATTCCTCTGTTTAATCTTTCTGTCTTTTGAGCTTCGTTTATTCATCACAAACATATTTTCAGTATTTTCCTATATTCATTTTGAGAATGAAAATAACTACTTCAAAATCTTGTTTCCTTAATCCAACAGCCAGGTAATCTACATAGTCTCCATTGTGTGTTCTCTTGAATATAGTTCATGTTTTCTTGTTTTTCATATGTATGGCAGTTTGGAGTTTTGCATGATATCTTGTAAAGATACTGAATTCTATAATATTCCTCCAAAGATTATCAAATATTCTATTTATTTTAATAGGCAGTTAACTTATCTGGACTCAAAGTCAAATTTTTATTTTTCCTGTGGTGAGCAGCAGCTGATATCTCCAGTCAGTTAGTATAGACATAGTTGGGCTGTTTGGGGTATGACCCATGCATAATTTAAGGGGTCAGCCAGAAATTTAGGCAAAATTTACACAGAGAATTTTGTGGTCCATATCTCTGTTTCCTTCATTTCCATGATTAGTTCCCTCATGTTCCAGCTACCATGGCAGCTCTGATTCATCAAGCCTGTAAGTCTTCAGTTATCTAAAATTTGGCCAGAGCGCTCTTCTTTTGACTGGAGCCAATCATCTAGTAAATGGTAAAATAGGAAACACAGAGCACTATTTCCTTCTTTCGGGTGTCCATTCCCCTTCAATTCCTGCCTGCTTTTGGTTGCTCTCTGTTGCTCTTAAATAGTTGTTTTGATAGCTTTTTTATAGTTTAAGGTTATTCTCTACATGATGGTTGGTCTGATAGGAGCTATTCTGCCATTTCCAGAAGCAGAATCTCTGCACATAATATCCCTGAAGTTTTAAGATGCAAACATCAAAATAGTTTGAATCTATGAAACAGAATGATTAATTTTCCACTATTATTACTAATAGTAACACGGCTAATTGTAACCATTCTGAAGTATTAATTATGAGTACAGATTTCATGACCAAACTCCATCAAATACTACTTGACACTTCCCTAATGCTCAGATTTTTGAAGTATTTAACCAAATGTTTAATTCTCTGAGAAGTTCTAAGCATTTTTCTGAACCCTCAGCTGTATCAGCTAATCTTCATTTGCCCTCCAGATGACTCCCATTTTTCTCCACTCCGATGTGCACCAGGCTGTACTAAATTAACTGAGCTCCCTGCCTTCAGACTTCCAATTGGATTTAGTGAAGAAGAGGCAAAAATAGGACGTCAGGTTGTGAGAAGAGATAGAGGTTGCAGGGTGTCGTAGTCACTTTCCTGCTGCTGGAACAAACTACCCAAACTACACAACACCCACAATTTAAAGGAGGAGAGGTTTATTTTGGCTCATATTTTCAGTCCATGGTTGGCTGGCTCCAAGGCAGAAATGGTAAAGGGGCTTGGGCAAAGGACAACGGCTCACATCATGGTAGCCAGGAAGCAGAGAGAGAAGGGAGGAGCTGGAAAGGGAGATACACCTTCAGTAACCTGCCTCTTCCAAACAGATCCTACCTTCTAACAGAAAGTCAGTTCTGAATCCATGATCCGGTCTCCTTCCAAAAGCCCCAGCCCTGAACACATGAGGCTTTTGGGGGACATTCTAGATCTAACCCATAATGCAGTGTTTAATTCTTCAGCTACTTTTCACTACGATGCTTTCTTCTAATAAAGCATAATTTCTTCTTGATAGTCACTTCCTAACAACTACAGCCAGTGTTGCTCATTCTGGATTATGGTTAGTCTGCCAACTCTCGCCCCTCCCTACAAAGTAATGATAATCATTCATTGCTGTCATTAAACTAGAGTACTTCACCCTCTCTTGATTGTCCTTAATTCTGTGACTTTGTAAATTCTATCTGTGCCTATGTCTTTAAACATTCAACATTTTTCTTCAATTACTATACCTCACTGTGCCTTGAGAGAGACACAAACTTTAGACTTTTGCATATAGTGTTTCTTCTATGAAAATGTTCTTTCATAAACTTCTGTAAGGGTAGCTCCATCTTATTTTCAGCACCCTCTTAAATATCACTTCCTTAGAGGTAACCACATTCCCATAAGGATTTTGCTCAGTTTCTTCACAACTCAGCAGAATTTCTTATTATTTGTTTATCTGTTTACCTGTTTATCATTAGTCTAACAACCTAGATAATGAATCCCATTAGTGCTGGAATCATGTCTGTTTCACTCATTACTATATAACCAATGAATAGCATGCTGCTTCTTACATTATTGGTCATAAAATCATTATTTATTTATTTATTCATTTATTGCAAAGTGGTATAGAACTTTATTAATTAAAATCACCACTATCAATAATGCAGAAGGTTGAAAAAATTAATGGCCATTATTTCAAAGTAAAACAGATTAGTAGGGAAGATCAACTGCATTATGTAATGAAGGATAAAAAAATCTTTCAAGAATTTTCAGATCATAAAAAAATGCCATTCTGTAAAGTAAAATACAAGAAAGTATGATACCAGAAAAAATAAAACAAATAAATAACTTTTTAAAAGGTAGATTTTAAAATCTATATACATAAATAATAATTTTTCCTTCTTTGTAATTTATTTTTCTGTATTTAGAAAGAGTAATTCTTTTGTAAGTGATTTTGAGTGTTTAGAAAAATGCTTAGAATTCCTTAGGGAATTTAAGAGCAGACCAGGATGCCTTTTGAAGCTGCCAGTATGGCCTCAAAAAGAAATTGAGACTGCACTTCTAATCTCAGTCCTTTGAAGAGAAGCTGCCCTCCCTAAGACCTCCCCTCTGGACTTTAATCATCTTCTAGTTGGTTTTTTTACCTCTAGTTTTTCATTCTCAAATTTTGTTAATTATGCATTTTAGTGCTTAATCTTCCTAAAATACAATATTCTTGTGATATTTTTCTGTGAGGAAATCTGTAATTGTTTTACTGTCTCTCAGGTCAAATATGATGTCCCAAAATCTTCAGCAATATTTAAAATCTTCAATCAACTGGTAAAACCAGTGCCTTCGCTACTTCATCATCCCCAAGGTCAAAGAGGCCAGTCAACCACCATGCATTATTGACATTTTACATACTGCTGACATTATCTTTCTTAAATAGAATTTAAACTCAGGCCTTCACACTGAGCTACATCCCCAGGACCTCTTCCCCTTTTTTGAGACAAAGTCTCACTAAATTGCTAAGTTGTCCAGGTTGGGCTGGAACTTACTATCTTCCTGCCTCAGCCTCCAACAGTGCTGGGATTATAATCATAGGATGCAGTGCTCAGCCTGCCATTGTCACTTTGAGCATGACATTCCATCATACCCTCCTTTCATCATCCCTGCCAGAATGACTTTTTCTTTTCATTTCTGACAAATGAATTCTTTTAATTCCTTCCAGATCATAGTTTTATCATTCATAAGTCTTTTTCAGATTACGCCAATCTATAATGATCTTTAAATTAGTTCAGTTTCCTGTAATAACTATCAGTAAATTTGTACTATCACATACATGACACCTAAACTGGGCTCTACATATACAAATTATGCAGTGTCCAGTCTCCAGGAGTTTTATGTTCATCTAATAAGATCAATAATAATGTAGAGACCAAAAGTGGCTATATAGGTTACTACTTGTTATTTGTTAGACCTAGAATGCACCCACAAACACCTCATGCACTTAGAAGCAGGGCTTTAGGAAAATGGTTGGATCAGGGTGCACTGTAATTATCGGTAGATTCATCCGCCAGAGTTCAGTGGCTGAGTGTTCTGTTAGGAGGTGGGTCCTGGCCAGAGGAGGGGGCCACTGGGGGTGCGACCCTGGCTCCTCGGCTTCCTGGCTGCCATGACATGAGCCCCATTCCTCCACCCAATCTTTTCACCGTGCCATTCTGTCTTGGAGCTGGCTGACCATGCAAGTTTGGGGACTTCTAAAACTATGAGCTAAGATAAACCTCTTGTGTCTCACCAAGGATACAGTGACTAAGGCAACACCCAATCATGTAATTACATAATACCTGCCTTAAAATTATTCGCAAATATTTTCGTATTATCTTTCTCCCCAAATTATGAACCCTCAAAAAGCTATAAATCATATCTTTGAAATTAAAAAAGAAAAGTTGGTTGATTTAAATAATCACTAATACTTAACATCTACTCTGTGGTGGGTGCTACTCCTAATACTGTAAATACGTTAACTCATTTAATCTTCAGAACAACCCTATGAAGAAGGGTGTTGTTACCATTTGGTAGATGGGAGCACTAGAACAAAGTAAGGCTGAGAAACATGCCCAGTGTCTCACAGCTAATTAGTTGGAACTAGGAATTCTATGCCAGAGGTGATGTTTTTTTTTGTAGTACTTTACAGCCATGTAGACTCCTTGTCTATAGCATGTATACCATAGTACTGTTAAAATTAAGAAGGATTTACTCCGAAAGCAGGAAATTTACTCCGAAAGCATGTATGGGGACAACAGGGAGGTTATTGAAACCTGGGAGACTTAAAGTTAGAAGTTTTCCTACCCCAATCAGGTATTCCACACTTCAACAATGACATGGTTTTCACTTTCCTTGCCATTCATTTGTCCATAATTCTGCAGGGTGTTCTGACATATCAAACCTACAGTATCATCCATTTAATGTTGATGTAACAAAATGCCTGAGGCCGGCTACTTTATAAAAAAAGAAGTTTGAAGTCTGGAAGTGCAAAATTGAGCAGCCCCAAAGGTCTGACCTCTAGAGAGATGTCATGGCATATGGTGTCACAATGTGGAAGCGCAAGCAGAAGAGATTACATTATGAAACGAGAAGCCAGAGACCAGGGAAGGGGCAATCTTGCTCTTATAATAGTACACTCTCACGGGGACTAACTGGGGACCCAAAGAATGACATTAGTTTCTTCCAAAGGCCATGTCCCCTGTGACCCAGTCATCTCCCACTGGACTCCACCTCTTAAATGTCCCACCACCTCTCAACAGTGCCACACTGGGAACCAAGTTTTTACACGTGAACTCTTTTTTTTTTTTTTTATGGGTACCGGGGGTCGACCTCAGGATCTCGCGCGCCACCAGGCGCCCGGGCCACCGAGCAATATCACCGGCCCTTTTTTCGTATGTGGGTTCTGGGAGTTGAACTCGGGCCCTCGTGCTTGCCAGGCAGGCGCTTATGCCGCTGAGCCATCTCGCCGGCCCTACACGTGAACTCTTGGGGAATACATTCAAACTATTTTCACTCAATGACCCACTTTACAGACTTCCCCCTCCCAGCAAAGTAAAGCCTAGTCAGGAAACCAACCAAAGGACACCCATTGTATCAACAATGCTAATCGGTGTGTATGTCATTGTCTCCTTTCTCTTTGATAAATAAATTGATTTTGTTTTGGGAAACAATGTGCCCAGTTTAAAAAAAAAATAATGTTTCCTGGAAACAGTGGATGGTTATGAGGCACAGATTCAAATAAGAGATAAAGGAAAAGTATGTCTGATATGCACACTTTTGTAGAATCATTGTTTTCATTATTTTTTTTAAAAAACATGGACTGACTCAGATGGCACAGATGATTTTGGCCTTTGTCCTTCCCTTTCTTCTTTCCTGGAATGCAAATATAGTACAGACGTATCTCAGCCCTACAGTGATACACCAAACACCACGCACTCGGGTCAATGAAATGGGAAGAAGAAAACTGACTGCTTGGAGTTCCCTTAGTCTCCCTATCAGATGAGAACGACGAGCCTTTTATTAGCTTAAGCCATTGTATTCAGGTGTCTCTTTATCTGCAGCTTAACTCCATCCTAAATAATGAAACTTATTATCTGACCTTGATTCACAGGAACAAGTTCACTCACTCAATAACTCAGTGCAGACTTTTTTTTAAAAAGGACACCTAATAAAAATCCCACTTCATTTTTTTGATGGGAATAAATGTTTTGTTACCATTATTGCCAGGGTAAAATAAAACAAAAGACATTTAAATGGAGACTCCCACCATATCTGTGCCAATATTTTTGAAGCTCAATACACTTTTACTTTCAGACAGAAAGTTCACACAGGTAATAGGATGATTAATTTTTCCTTAATCAATGAACAATTAATCTTCATTAGTATACTTAGGTCAGTTGAAATGTACAATAAAATGCTGGATCTTAGCAAGTAAGCCTCAAACACAATGGAAGTCATTAAAATTACATTACATCTGGCATTTTTGATGAGGCGAAGCTGGCATCAATTCCATAGTCATCATTAGCACTGAGACTCATGGGTGAGTCATTGAGAGGATGTGGACAAATGTGTTATGATCCTCACCTGCTCCCAGGGCAAAAGTACTACTGTCTGCACCTCTGAGAGCCAGAGGATGGTTCCCTCGGTGACCCTCAAACCAGTCACATTTTAGAATCACTCACCCCTGTTGCTTCTTTAGAGCCCACTCATTCCTGATTCTTGAACACTGAACTTCCTTGTTCTATCACAAATGCCACAGAGATATTGCTCTTAATAGAGATATTTTTGCCTGGCAGAGAAGCATCATTTGCATTATCATCACTGGTCTTGTATATTAATGTTTAGTACACATGACTCATAGGAAAGTTATGTTTATCTTTTTGACTACAAAGTGGATAATCTTTTCATATCACTGATATGAAAACTCAAGTTTTGGTTTAAAAAAATCACTCAAAGTCATGAAGTTAGAAGCAAAATCACTCTGCCTTCCAAATGACTCCACTGTACTACACTGCTTTTCAATTATAAATTACATTCTGTCTCATGTTGTGTTTTCCTCTTGCTGGTATACCACACTGTCAATTCCCCAGGACAGAGAGCATGCATGTATTTGTAGGTAAACGTAGATTCCAGCTGACTTCTGGACATAGTAGGGCCTGGAAATGTTTTGATTAATCCAGTGGGTTTGACCCTAGTCCAATCCTACTAACTCTTGGCATCTAGTATTAACTTATTTGATACAAGAATTATCTGTAAACCCAGAAGAGATTTCAAAGTCTGCATGGTTGGATTTGGCAGATAGTAAGCTCTCGTGGGCTGTTTATCCCTGTAATCATGAGCATAAACAGAAAAGAAGCTAGGGCAGGGCCTTGAAAAGACCAAGTTGACTCATCAGATATATGTCTCTATCAGTCTTTTGAAACAGACAGCCTTTTTTTTTAAAGGCTTCAATTTAATTAGAATTCCTTCTCCCATCGAGATAACATCTTCAATTGATTTAATCCTTTCTTGTACATTCCTTGCATCCTGAGCAGTAGTAATGGTTTTCATTTTACATTCTGGTCTTAAAGCATGATAAACAGCTAGTGTCAGTTCTACTTCCCCCGACCAGGCCCGCAGAAGTGGGGGAAGGGGGAGGTCATGGAGCTGGCCTCCAGTCATCTGTAATTCTCCTCCCTCTCACTCTCTGCTGCCTCGTCCTCTCTATCTTGTAGTTTTGATCCATCTTTTACTCTCAGAGATTGGATGAAACATAGTTAGAACTCTAAAATCATGTCACATTTTAGAGATTGCATTTTATTAAAGACATTTATGAAATATCAAGCATCTTCTTAAAATGCAATTCAATAGCTTTTTACTTTAAGTAGACCTCTGTTTGTTTTTGATGAAAAATAACTAGAACAGAAAGTTGGTTCTATAATTTTCATTCCTAATTACAGTTGTTATTGAGACTGTAAGTCTTAAAAACACACTGAAGCCAAAGAATGAATATTACAGATTTTTAATATAATTGTATTTCATAGACTAATATAAATCATATGACTATATGTCAATTAATGATCCATAAAAATCAGCACATCATGAATTTATCGGAGGACTCAGACTTCCAATTGGGAGTGCATTTGGCAAAGCCAAGCCTATAAATAGTTAATACCTGAAAATGATCTTTGAAATTTGACTTCAAATTTGTATCTAAATTTGTTACTTAATTCTGACTGATTGTAAACATTTTGCATCTTATTCTGTTTCCAAGGGCAAAAGTTTGCATTTAGTAATTGTGGGATGTTTTTCTCTGGGCAGTCATTATGCCAGGAGAAATGTTGCTTTGTCCTAAGTAAGTTTAACGATTTCCAATTTTCTTATATATTAATTTTTAAAGTAATTTTCAAGTAAAAATCTAGACATGGCACCCAAAACTGTACCATTTTATTATTTCAGATAAAAAAAGGAAATACATTTATATAGAAGTCCCACAGACCTGCATAAAATCAACCAGTAAAATCCAAATTCTCATTTCTATTTATTTGTAAATATATATTTTACATTTTAATTGACATATAATAATTGTATATTTATAGCGTAAAGTGTGATATTTCAACATAAGATGTAATGATCAGATCAGGGAAATTAACATATCCTCCACTTCAAACATCTATCATTTCTTTGTGTTGGAAACACTCAAAATCTTCCTTATTAGCAATTTTAAAACACACAATTAACTGTTGTATACCATAGTTATCCCACTATGTCATAGAACATTAAAAGTTCTCCAACTGGACGTCTATCCCAGTTAACCATCCAATCCTCATCTCCCTCTCCCCCATACACTTTGCAGACTCTGGTAACCGGTATCCTACTGTCTATTTCTATGAGACCAACTTCTTAGCTCCCTCATATAAGTGAGAACAGATAGTGGTATTGTGTGTGTGTGTGTGTGTGCCTGATTTATGCCAAGTGTCCTCTAAGTCTACCCGTGTTGCTGCTAGTAATAGAAATCCATCATTTTACGGCTGAATGGTACTCCATAGGGTATGTATGCCGCATTTTCATCATCCATTCATCCCCCTATGAAATCTGGTTGATTCACCATCTTTGCTATTGAGAATGCTGTTGGAGTAAACATGCAATTACATGTCTCTCTTTCCCAAGCAGATTTCATTTCCTTTGGATATACAATCAGTTGCGGGATTGCTGGATCATATGGCAGTTCTATTTCTAGTTTTTTGAAGAACTGCCATACCATTTTCCATAATGTATGTGATAATTTACATTCTCACAGTAGTGTATAGAGTTCCCATTTCTTTGCATCCTTGCCAGTATTTATCTTTTGTCTTTTTCATAACAGCCACTCTAACTGGGGTGAAATGATATCTCCTTGCAGTTTTGATTTGCACTTTCCTAATTATTAGAGATGTTGAGCATTTTCTGATATACTTGTTGGTCATTTGGATATTGTATTAGGGTTTTCTAGAGGAAAAGAGTCAATAGAAGAATATGTATAATTATGCAAGAGGATTTATTAGGGAGGCTTATAAATCACAGTGGGAGAGTCCACAATGGTGGCACAGTGGAGAGCTGGAGAATCCAGTAGCTGCTCAGATCAAGAACATGAAAGCCACAAAATAAAACAGAACAATGGTGCAGGAGGAGCCCATGGTCAAAGGCCTGGAAGCTCACTGTAGAGTCACTGGTGTGAGTCTGCATTGGAAGATTGAAGGAACTGGAGATATGGAGACAATGTTCACATGCAATGGCAGCAAAGGATGCACTTCTTCAAGATAACGGGAGCTCTCAAAATAGGCACACTTCCTTCTTTCCCTTTTTTATTCCATCCAGGTTACAAGCCTATGTATTAATGCCACCCACATCCAGGGTGGGCTCTCCCCTCTCAGTTTGCTGGCCTACATTTCAGTCATCCACAGACTCAGCCAAAACTGTGCTTTGCTAACATGCTAGGCATTTCTTACTCCAGTCAAGTAGACATGTCACAATTAAGGGTCACATATATCTTCTTTTGAGAGATGTCTCTTCAGATCATTTACCCATTTTTAAATCAGATTTTTTTTTTTTTACTGCTGTGGTTCTTTTTTTGGTTTTTTTTTTTTTTTTTTTTTTTTTTTTTTTTTTAGTGCCTTATATATCCTGGATATTAATCACTTGTTTGGTGAGTAACTTGCAAGTCTATTCTTTCATTGTATAAGTTGCCTCTTCACTAAATTGATTGTTTTTTTTGCTGTGCAGAAGCTTGTAAGTTTGATATAATCGTATTTGTCAGTTAGTGCTTTCATTAACTTTTGCTACATTTTATTGTCAAAAACTTTGCCCAGGCCAATATCCTGAAGTGTTTCTCTTACGTTTTTGTTATGGGAATGATATAGGACCTCCAAATGATATAAGGGAAATATTATAACTCCCAACTTGCTAGATGTCCAGTACACTGAGTTCATGTTCCCCAAAATTGAAGAATGAATTCCAAGAAACAACGGAGGTTAAGAGTAGTATTTATTGAGGGAAAGACAGCTCCTGCCTAAGAGAGACAGGAAGGGGTCCAGAAAGTGGGTTGCCCACAAGCCTACTTTTCAAAGGAAGTTTTATAGAGCAAAAATCATGAGGTTGGTATAAGGTGGGTCAAAATTATGGGCAACCAGTAAGTATACCTAAGTCACTTGGGTAATATTGATTCAATGGGAAAGCAAGTTGCGTAGCAAGTGTACATGGAAAGAACAAGGACCTTGCCTGGAAGGGAAGGGTCAAGGAGGTCTTGCTTCCCCACCCAGGTGACTGATGCCTATTTAGAATATCGATCATTATTGTTTATCCCTCAGGGAAGTACGAGGTGTAGTCATTCCATCCTTATCTTGAGGCCTGGCCTTCAATGAATGTGCCTGGCTTCTTCGAGGGCCTAGCGCTGTCTGACTGCCTATAATATTTCTACCTAATTTAGCTGTCTATATATTTTCTTCTAGTAGTTTCAAGTTTTAAGTCATACATGTAAGCCATTGGCCCATTTTTACTTGATTTTTAATATGGTGAAAGATAAAGTTTTGATCTTTCTACATATGTTTTCCTGGCATCATTTATTGAAGAGACTCCTTTCTCTATTGTATGTTATTGCTGTCTTTGAGGAAAATCAGTTGGCTGTAGTTGCATGAATTTTTCTGTGGAATCTCTTTTTCCATTGGTCTACATGTCTGTTTTAATGCAAATATCATTCTATTTTTTACTACTATAGCTTTCCAGTATGTTTTGATGTAAGGTATTGTAATGCCTCTGGCTTTATTCTTTTTGTTCAAGATTGCATTGGACACTCAGGATCTGTTGTGGTTCCTTACAAATTGTAGGAGTGCCTTTTTTTAATTCTGTGAAGAATGTCATTAGTACTTTGATAACAAGTACATGAATCTGTAAACTGCTTTGAGCAGAAAGGACATTTTAACATTATTAATGTTTTCAATCTATGGACATGGGATCTCTTACCATCTTTATGTGTTCTCTTCTTTTTCTTTCACCAGTCATTTGTAATGTTCATAGTAGATATCATTTCCTCTCTTGGTTAAATTTGTTTATAGTTTTCTTATGTTTTGGAATATAGCTTTTGTGAATGGGATTGGTTTTTGACCACGGTCTCAACAATTTTGTTACTGGTATATAAAAATGCTACTGACCTTTTTTATTTTGACCTTGGTTCATGCAACCTTACTGAATTTATCACTTCCAGCATTTGTTTGGTAGAGTCTTTACTTTTCTGTGTATAAAATCATGCTATCTACTCTACTTATTTCTTTAATGACTCAAGTTGCTAAATAAACTTTAGTATACAACTATATTTAAGTTTTAATGTATACTAGTATAATAATATCCGAATTTACTCAAACTAATTTATAATACTTTGTTATTCTGTTACATGTAAAATGTAAATTGATGAGACAGATGATTTTTTGTTAATTAACTAGTTTATGTAAATTTCTATTCTGTTTCCTTGTCTAAAAAATAGAGCATATGCTTTTGACCCAAACAGTATTAGGTAAAAATGTACAAGTCGTATGCACATAAGCAAGTCATTTATGTCTCTGAATTTCAATTCAACTATCTTTCTTTTTTTTTTTGTGGGTACCGGGGTGTCGACCTCAGGACCTCGCGTGCCAGCAGGCGCCCGTGCCGCTGAGCGATATCACCGGCCCCTTTTTCGTATGTGGGATCCGGGAGTCGAACTTGGGCCCTCGCGCTTGCCGCGCAGGTGCTTAAGCCGCTGAGCCATCTCACCAGCCCCAATTTAACTATCTTTCAAAGGAGACAATAATATCTACATCAACAATTACCTAGGATGGCCCATAAGATTAGATAACAAATTGAGGGAGTCCAACGACAGTAAAGAATATGAAATGCTAGTCAGCCAACTTACTTAACCTCTTTATTTCTCAGTCTCTTTTTCTGTACAATAGAAATAATAGTAATTCTTGGGATAAGGCATTAATATATGGAAAGTTCTTAAAATTGTGTGGATTTCAGTATCAGATCAAGAATTGGTATCACTGTTATTGTTTCATATAATAATATTTGGCATAGACCCTAGAACATGTAATAGATTTATTTTTTGCTTGTGGTATATTTAATATCTTATTTTCCCATTTAATGATTATCACCTAACAGTTGTAGCTACAAAATTTCTTTATAGGGGCTTCTGGAGAGTGGAGAAAGCCTGACAGGAAGAAGAGCTGCGAGATTTCTCTTGAGCCATGTTTCTATATTAGTTTAAATAAGACCAAAAATGTTATTTTCCATAGAAAACAACTGGGAAATGCTACTCCAGAGGGAAAACATTTCAACATTGTGGATTGCAAAGATATTTCCAAGATGCAGAATGAATCATCAAAATAATGAATTGTCAGTAATATTTTCAGCATAACTAGGTGAAACTGTCATTGAATATTGTGATCTACTGCTCAGTATAAGTCAATAATAGAAACCTAAAATACATGAATTGTTTAGATTTTGGTATATTCTACATAGAACTTTCTACCTAAGAAGTATATGAAAATGGCAACCTCTTAATTTATTATTGATGTCATCCTTAGAATTTCAATCTATAAAAAATGTATCCCAATCTAAAATATCACAATTTACCTTTATATGGACTTTGAACAGATCCTATCACCATTTACCCAGTAATGTTCACACACACACACTCACACACACACTGGGTTACCTGCAAAATTAAAATAAGTTATGAATTTTATTTCAACCTTTCCTTTGCCATTCTCCATAAAATATAAACCTCTTTGGGGAACCATACTTGATAATTATTTGCTTTTCCTCTCACACAACAAAAATTTATGAGAAAAGCCACAAAACCTAGTCTTCCAGTCTAGTTGGAAAAGACAAGTAAACATCACTATTACCAACAACATAGAATCAATAAAGTTAGCTTTAAACATGAATATAAAATGAAAAAAATTAAAATTAATTAATTATTGGTAAAATAAATAAAATATTTGTTTTATTTATAACACACACATATTTTCTCCACAGTAAAGGTTATGGTCAACTCAGTAGCAATGAGCACCCTATACTGATTTTGTTTTTCTAGTTCCATTTCTTACAACAAGTAAAAGGAGATCCTTAAAGTTGTTTCTGCTTACAGACCTAAGAGAAGAAATAAATTCTTTCCTTGTTCAGGTTCAAGCAAGAAAGCTAGCAAAGATGCTCAGGAACCAACCTGCATGAGCTTTACTTTACTGAAGAGAAAACAACTGAGCATCAGTAAGTTATATCTGCAGCATAAGATGTTTAAAGCTGGGCATCATTGATAATACAGTCTCCAGAGAATACTAGGACACTAATTCCTTATTTGACTAAGATTAAATGACACCAAAAAATAACTAATTGATTTTTTCTTTTTTATATGAGCTGTACCTGAGTCATTATACATGTGACCTAAATAAATTTCTCTTTTTAATGTGTTAAGGTAATAAATTAAGAAGAAATAAACAACTGGGTAAAAAGAAGAGTGTGTATACAAAGCAATAGTTGTCATAAATAAGTAATTGTTAAAACTGGGAAGAAGATATATAACCATTACACTATTATACTATTCAGCCTCCTCAGTATATGTTAACATCGTCATAATATGAAGTTAGAGGAACAGTATGTCCTGATTTCTGTAGCTTTATTGTAAGTTTTTAAGTAATGCAGCAGAAGTATTCCAAATGTATTATTTTCCAACATTATGTTAGCTATTTTTTGTTTTTACATAAATACATATATATAGATACATATATAAAATGAACTAAGCTATTTCTACAAGACAGGAATTTCTTTATTCCATTGAATATATAGATCAATTTGGAGAGAATTTACATTTTAGTGCTAAGTGAGTCTTTCAATCTCTCTATTTAGTCATCTACGAATTTTTAATGTTTTCTACTATTTGGTCTAAAGTTCTTGTACATACTTTGCTATACTTATTCACAAGGTTTTTGTCTTAGTTTTACCATTTCAATTGTATTTTCAAATTTTTACCTTTGTTTGCTACTACTACAAATATATGAAACTACCTTCGATGTTTGTGTGTTACCATGTACCCTGCAAGTTTGACTTACCAACTTTGTATTTATCATTGTTAATAGCTGTTTTGTAGATTCCTTTGGATTTTATACGTAAACTAGCATATGTGTTTACTTTTATATACTGTGCAAACACAGACTGTTTTGCTTTTTAATTTTTATTTAATTTATTTGTCTCATTTTATTGCAAGAGCAACATGAACTACTAGTACCAACCATCTTTGCCTTTATCCAATCCTGAGAAACTGTTCAGTCTGTAACCATTAAGAATGATATTAGCTATAGATTATAGGTATAAATAAATGCTATTTATCAGACTAAAGAAATTTTCTTTCTATGCTTAGTTTCTTAGGTATTATATGCTCACTGTTTTTATTTGACTAAGGGTGAGGAGAAGAACAATGTCTTTGTTAGGTTTTGGTATCAAGATTTTGCTAGCCTCATAATAAGAATTGGGACCTGGGAGTGTATGCCTGTAATCCCATCACTCTGGAAGACAGAGGCAGAATTGCAAGTTTGAGCCCAATCAGGGCAACAGTGAATTAGTGAGAGACTCTATCCCAAAACAAATTTTTTTACAAGGACTGGGTTGTAGCTCAGTGTGAGGGCATTGGATTCAATCCTCAGTATCACACCAAAAAAAAAAAAAAAAAAAAGTTGGAATATATTTCTTTCCTCTATTTCCTGAAAGAATGTATACTATTTCTTTATTATATATTGGATAAAGGATCAAAATCATCTGAACCAGAGGTTCGCTTTAGAGAAAAGCTTTTGTTTCATTGTGAGTATAAATTACTTAATATCTTTATTATAGATTTATTTAACAAATATAGTTCTATGATTTTCTATGGTATCTTCTGCCAATTTTGATGAATTATTTTTATGGAGTTTTTCTATTCATCTGTATTATTGATTTTATTAAATATAAGTTATTTATAGTTTTCTCATACTGTCCTTATAATATATGCAACATGTAAAATTAGTCTCTTCTTTCAATCATGATGTGTATTTCTCTATTATTTTATTGTACAGTCTTCCTGGGAGCGTACTAATTTTATTAATATTGTCAAATAATTTATATTTGGCTCTTCATTTCTGTGTTAATGACTGTTCTATACTTTACTGATTTCTGCTTTTACTTTTGTCGTTATTTTCTTCTACCTTGGATTTAGTATTTTCTTTTTTGTTTAAAATGGAAGCTTAGATCAATTGTTTTAAATCTTTTATCTTTCAAATATAAATTATAAATTTTCCTCTAAACACTGTTTGAACTATAGCATAGGAATTTTGAGAGGCTGAATTATAATTATTATTGTTCAAAATATTTTTGGTCTCCCTACACCTACTAGTTATCTAGAAAAAAGCTGTTAATTTCCATAAACTTGCATGAATTCTAGATTTGTTGTTACAGATCTAATTCCAGAGACATCTCCTACCAATCTTTTTAAATGTGTTGAAAATAGATATGTTTGAGTTTAAAGATACCATTGCTATTTTTTTTAACCCGTTTATATGGTCTATCTTTGGGAATAGTCAATGTTCATTTGAAAAGAATGGGTATTCGGCAATTGGTAAATCTGGTCTTCTCTATCTGTTAGGTCAAGTTGGTTGCTAGTGTTCTTGAAATCTACAGTTTTAACAACTTTTTATCTACTTTTTCTGCCAGCTATTGAAAACAGGTTGTTAAAATATTCTTACTATTATTGTAAATGCTTCTATTTTTCCTTTTTCATTTGGTCAATTTTTGCTTCATATATTTTGAGAATCTATTATTTGACACACATACATTTTTGATTGTTCTGCCTCACTGGTAAATTATATTCTTTCTTATTATGAAATGTCCCTCTTTTTCTTTTATACTCATTCTTATCTCTGGCAATCCCTATATCTGAAAAATTCACTCAACTTCATAATGATATAGCCACACCAGCTTTCTTAGCTTTTATATACTTTGCATAATATAGTTTCCTTGAACTAAGTGGCAATGTCCCATGCTTTTACATAGGGTTTATCTCTTTTAATATAATTGAATCTTGTTGATAATCAAAGCAATATCTTTTTTATAGTATTATTTAATCAATTTTCATTAAAATAATATATGATTGAGTTTAAATATACCAACATGCTAAATTTTTTCCTATTTATCCCGCCCAAGTTTTGTTTTTCTCTGCTCCATACATGTTAGGTGTCAATATAATATTTTTTCAATATTTCATTCCATTTCTTTCTTACACTTTTCTATATATCTCTGTATATTAGTTTTTCAGAACTATTAGTCAAAGCATCAAAATACACTCTTATTGGGATCTACTTATAATCGAGATTGTTTCACTTCACATAAAATGTGGAAAACTTATAATACTATAATTAATCTAACAGTCGTGTATCTACCTCTCATCTAGTGTTTGTTCAGTTTATATTTTACTTCCAAATATATTTTCACTTTAAAATAAAAGAAAACTAATATTTTTGCATTAAGGAATGCATAGTCTTTAAAAAACTTTAAGAAAGATTTTAGCTTTCTATATATATTGACATATTTATCATATACATAATTATTTTCATTCTTTTTCAGTTATGTGGTTTGTTTGTTTGTTTTTTTCCTGTGTCTTTTCTGAAGAACTTTGCTTGGCATATATGGTGATTCCAGTCTTCTGACAAGGAATTCTTTCCAATTTTTTTGACCCAAAATTCTTTTACTTTGATCTAAGTTTTGAAGAATGCTACTGGATCTAGGACTCTAGATGGAGTGTTCTGTTATCTTTTAGCATATTAAAAATATTTTCCAATTGTCTTGTAATTTCCATATTTTCTAATGAAAGGTCAGTCATAATTTAGTATTTTATCATTCGCCTATGTGTAATGGTCCTTTTTGTTTCTGATGGCTTTTAATATAATTTTTTTTTTTACCATTTCACCAGTTATGTGCCTAGATTTTCTTTAGGTGTATTTTGTTTGGAGTTCACTGATTACCTTAAGCATGTAGTTTGAGTCTTTTCTCCAAATTGTGAATTTATAGCTATTATTTCTTTAAATATTTTTGACCCAATTTCTCTCTCTTCATACAGAATCCTAATTACAAGTAACTCAGACAACTTAATGTTGTCTCACAGGTAACTGAACCTCTATAGTTTATTTTCCAATCTATTTTCACTCTGTTCTTCATATTTGATAATTACAAAATATGTCTCTTCAGGTGTTCTGGTCTTTGTTTATCTAATACCCAACTTATTAGTAATGTAAATTTCGCATTTCAAATATTGTCCACCTGACTTCTAACATTTCCATGTAATTATGTTTTATAGATTATTTTCTCTGCTCAGTTTCCTCCATCTATTCACTCACTTTTTTTATTTTCTCTTCAATCTCTGAACATACTTAACTTTTTTTTTTTTTTTTTTTATCTTTTTGAGACACGGTTTTGCTATGCAGTTCAGGCTGGCCTTGAACTCACTTTGTAGCCCAGGCTGGCCTCGGACTCACCGGGATCCTCTTGCGTCAACTTCCCAAGTGCTGGGATTACAGGAGTGCACCACCATGCCCAGCTTAAAATTTTTGCTATGAAGGCAATATCTCCTTATTTCAGTATCTGGAGAATTTTGGTCTCTGCTGCTATTGACTTGTTTTTATTGCTTGATCATCAGTCATATTTTCTTGTTTCTTTGCTTGTCTAGTCATTTTTATATTTTAGAGATTATGAATTATGTTGTGTGTTGGGTATTTCTATCTTTGTTTTTAAGCAAAGTAATTAAATTACTGTAAGAACCTCATAATCTTATCAAACTTTTGTGTTTAGTGAGGACTACTCTTTAGCTTTTTCTTTAGTCCTAGGATATGGCTTTGTCTCTAGAACATGACTTTACAGTTAGGCTTGGCCTTTCTCATGCCTCCATTGAATGCCTGATATACTAAGCAATTAGCGTACCCTTTAAAGGACCAGAAATCCACCATTTTCTAGCCCTGTATAACCTCTGATAGTTTTGTCCACCTCTCAGCCCCAGAGCGTACCGTCTTTTCTAGACCTCAGAGTGTCTTTCCCTGTATAAACCCAGAACTTGGGAAACGAAGTGATTTACGGGCCCTCTCTTCACGCAACTTTCTCCTAAAATCATCCCTTAAAATCTAATCACTTCAGTGTGCCTGGGTTTTTATCTGCCTCTGCATCAGGTAGACTGCTATTGTTTTTGTACTCTAACTTCCACCTCCGGAAATGTTCTCCCAACAGGAATGTAAGGTGAACGCAGAGTTTGCTTCATGTATCTCCTTTCTTCCTAGGCTTACAATTCTACATAGCCTGTGGTCAGATACCCAAAAACAATATTTTATATATATTTTTGTTTGTTGGAATGAATTAGTAAGTCAAATACCAGTTATTTCAGCATACTCAGAAGTTCCTGATTTGTGGTTTTAAATAGAAGCGTCATCTATTCCCATTTTCTCTTTATGTTCCACTCCAACACCCTTAGAGAAGATGAGTACAAGAGAGCCAGGAGACCTGGCAGAAGAATGCTGTGGTAGTCCTGATATCAGTGACGGAGACTGTAGTTAGAAGGACAGAGAAGAGGGCAGATTTAAGAAGCAATTGGAATGCAAAAAACAGAGTTTAAGAACACAGAAAGGACAGATACATAAGGCAGAATACCATAAGACCTTAAATGTTATAGGCATATCTCTTTAAAGTTTCTTTTAAACCACATAAAATTACTTTCTTTGGCTTGCATACAGCATAACCAAACAATGGATTATGTAATTCCATTGCCAACAAGTAGTTTGCTTAATTCAGTACAAATCAGTTTGCTCATTCTCCTCATTCTCTTGCTCTGAGCTGGCACACCAGGATTCAGGATGTCAGCATGACAATTTCATATTCTGGAGTTTTGCTTTTCTTTCAAAAAGTTGAAATTTTGGAGAGTTTTTGAAATAATTAATTAGGCCGGTGAGATAGCTCAGGGGCATAAGCACCTGACTGGCAAGCCTGAGGTCCTGAGTTCAACTCCTGGTACCCACATACGAAAAAAAAAGGGCCGGTGACATCGCTCAGTGGCACGGGTGCCTGCTGGCGCGTGAGGTCCCGAGTTTGACCCCCAGTACCCACAAAAATAATCAATTAATTAATTATAATGTAAATGTCATGTGTCAAGCTTATCTCAGGGAAATTCTACTATGCATATGCAGAGACAAGAATAAGAATAATAATAAAAGAGGGAGCACTTCTCTGTGCCATAACCATACAAAATGCTTTATTTATATTCTTCCATTTGGTCCTTATATTACCTTGTCAGGTATCGTGGGCTATCATTTCAGCATAACAGATAAAAATGGACGGAAAGAACTTAGGGTCCATGATAACTTCTTTAAAGCATATCATTAATAAACTTTGCAGCTGCTTTTCATGCTGTAATAAATTTCTTTAATATTTAAGTCACTGCTAGTTAGACATTCTGTTGCTTGATGTTCAAAGCACCCTGATGCTGCAGTCTCATTGACTTCAATCAGGGGTTGACAAATTCCTCTGTAAAATGGACAGATACTAAATATTTTCTGCCCTGCATGCTATATGGATTCTGTCATGAATATTCAACTATTACAGCATGAAAGTTGCAATCAATGTTACATAAATGAATGTGTGTGGTTGTATTCCCATAAAACTTTACTCACAAAGACGGGGATCTAGATTTGACCCATGGGCCATAGTTGGTCAACCACAACTTAAATGAATGCTTATTAACCTGGGTCAGGTGGTACACAATATCTTTGGTTCTAGGCTGTATGGATTTTGGGCGAATACCTAAGAGTTTCTGTCGTAGAACTTTCATTCAGCCAACTGCACCATGAATGTTGCATATACAGCATTCAGGGCCAACATCACTCATGCATTCACCCTGACAACAAGGTATTGTCTTCTATTTAGTACTTCCCACCTACTAAGTATGAAGTTGTCTACATATCACTTGAAAGAGTCATAGAAAAATTGCTTTTTAAATATTTTTTCAAGAAATTATAAAGGAATCTGAGACAGAAGGAATATTAAATAAATATTTATTGCACCTATAAACAAAGAAATAGATGAATAAACGGACAGATGGATGAATAGACAAATTGATACATGAGCAAAAATAATTACTGGAGATTGAATTGAGAGAGATCTTAAGATAAAGTCCCATGTTTAAACAAAAGGAAAAGGAGAGGATGAAAAGTTGAATATATTAAACAAGTAGGCAGCATAATGGCTCCCCAAGTATGTCCATGTCCTAATTCTCAGAATTCATGAATCTGTTCTCTTATATGACAAAAGAGATTCTGCAGAAGTGATTAAGGTTGCAGACTTTGAGCTAAAGAGATTACCCTGGATTCTTCTATCTTGGAGCCATGTATGATTTAGATGGATTATATTTGGGTGCATTTGTAAAACTCTTTCCAAACATTATTTTCCTTTTGCAACTGGTTAATACTATACTGCCCTTTGTAATTAAAATTGGTTATGATTGTGAACACAACTTCAGTGATGTTTTGCAGGACTGATCTATGTTCCTATGTAAAAATAACCTTGAAAATAAGATAATCCTTTGTATTTCTAATGAGAATGTCCCAAAAATATTTTTGACCAAATTGAACACATTAGATAAAGTTTTTGGAGATGTGGATAAATTTGTCAGACATCTTCTTGGAGTATTTCACTGATCAATATTTAGATTGCCTGTATTAAATGTATTTCTTGGGATCATTGTATTATCCCACAAATATTTTACAAAATACTTTTATTCAAACTTTTTCCCTGCATCTAACTTAATGTCTTAGCTACTTTTCTTCTTGCTAAGACAAAATACCAAACACCCAAAGTTAAAGGAGGAAAGGTTTATTTGGCTCACAGTTCGTAGAGGTTTTGGTAAATAATTGGCTGGTTCCAAGGCAAGGTGGCATGGGAGAGGGCCATCACAGAGGAGAAACAGTTCATGGCAGACAGAAGACAGAAGAAGGTGAGGCAGCAAGCAGTAAGTGACAAGCAACAACCCTCTCTCTGTCCCTTACATCCATCCGTGCACTCTCACCCACGGTGGGGCATCCTTAATCCTACCCAGAACTATGCCAAACCAATAAGTGGACTAATTTAGTAATTACACACCCTTGATCCCAGCATCACACACTTAATCTCAGCATCATGCACTCTAGATATAGCCACCTCTGAAAAGTCCCACTTATGACTGCATGAGACTTTGGGGCGACAGCTAGACACAAACCATAACAGTTAACATCAGAATATTGGCTATCACAGGGCCTTTGAGTCATTCAGCACAGTTTTTCAGGGTGCTGTCTCCATTCTCCTTTTGTGTCTTCTTGTGTTGTCTGGGTTACAGCCCGAATTCAATCCACATGAAATGCTGACACTCATTCTTTTGTCCAAAGCATCTATTCACATTACATCAAAGCTGAGGTTTTTTTCCTGTAAGTGTATATTCTTGATTTCCATAACTGAATTGCTATTTGTGTAATCCCATCAAACACATGCAATTTTAAGGTCATGTTTCATGAAATTCTTACTAATTCTGTGTTAAATTTCTTCATCACCTTTTGAAACAGTTAAGGCGGTTTCAAATGAATGTGTCTTCTACAAATAATTGTTTGTGTTCAAAGTAAGATAGTAGAGAAAATACCACATGAGATTAAAGACTTTGCAAAGAATTGATTACAAATTACCATGTGTGTATATTGTCTGTGTGTGTGTGATCACCCATATCTCACCCATATCTGTGTATATAGAGAGAAAATAATATTAGTTTTTGTAAAACTAAGCTATATTTCTTTAGCATGTTTGATTTTTCTTATATCTTACTTATTGGTGGGGCCTAAACAGTGAAGCAGAATTTTTATCAGGGACTAAGTACACTGCACATTCAAGTGAATAAAGAAAAAAATACTCTCCTGACTCAGCTCTGGATTCAGCTTGTTAACAAGTGAACAGAACTGATGAAAACTACAGATATTCCTCAAACCTCATTCCAGCCATTACCAGAACGAGTAAAGGGAGGATGACTCGGATTCTTCATCCTGCACACTTCTGGTTGAGGTGCTAATGAACTGCAGCCTGGCCACCAGGCAGCCCACCCCAAGACGACAGGAGGCAAGGGAGTCAGGTAAACCTGCAGCTGAACGATAAGCCACTGACAATGCCAACTCAATATGCACTTCTGTCACCTATCTAGACACAGAAATTCTATCCTTCAACTTGTAAAAACTAAATAATTAGAAAAGCTTGGCATAAATGATGGAACTCAGCTATTTTATATTTAGTTATGGTTATCTCCAAAGATTCAAGTTGACTTTTTTAGCAGAACACAAAATAAGGTACATATCAATTATTTGTTCACATTAGCAATTAATAGAACAGAGGCATTACCTGATAACCAAAGACAGTTTATTCCCACTAAAATCATCTGTTGGTTTAACCGAGTTGTCACAGACTTTATATCCTACCAAGCTTCCCTTAATGCTTAATGCTCATTAGAAGAGTATGCTGAATCCAAGCTGTGCTTATTAAATATATACAGTGCCTACATTATCAGGATTTGTAACAGACATCAACAGATAAAAGTTAAAGACTGTAACATATCCATTCATATTATACTGCTCACAAAAATTCAGCATAATTGTGAAAGGTATTAAGCAACAGACAATATTGATGGATTGATAAAGCTTGACTTTTCTTATTTCAGAATAAACCCAAGATCCACCAAATTCAACTCAATTCCCTGTTAAAGTATTTTTAACTTGAAATTTAAGGGTCCTCTAACAGAATATTCTAACATTTACAAGCCCTCATATGCACTTAGATGTTTTCTTTTAATGACCAGAAGGTTGTTCGGAATATGGGTAATTCCAGGACTATGTGACGCCCAAAAACAACATCACTGTTGAGCTCATGGAAAATCAAAAGTGAAATTGATGAGAAACAGGCAAAGTATAAAAGAAACCAACCAATTTAGTTTCATTACTCAAGCTCAGTGAAATGCAAAACACAAACAATGTAAGAAGGTGCATATCCTTTGTGTTTTAGCAATTCTTATATTTTTAATGATTCTGGGTTTTGTGGTAGCTTTGGAAAAATGTTGCAATATAAGAGTCATCTTGACAAGAAGGCTTATAACAATGGCATTGATTAGAATAGTCCAATTAAAATGTTCACATTTGGTAACTTTGCATTACATACAAAGTACACAATGGAATGTGGATCATTATCATATTTCTTTCTTGAAATCAAATACTGAATGTTTCATGACACCAAAACTTCTCTTCCTACTACTAAAAAAGCCCATAACTTTTAAATATCAACCAAATAAATTAAATCTGTGTGGGGAGATGGGCATCCTGGGGACTTCTTACCTCTTAAAAGGAGATAAATTAGTAATAACCAATTATATATTATAACCAAGCTATATTAGTTTCCATTATTTTTATTTTTATCCAACTATTTTCAACTACATACTTATTTGTTTTTATTGCCAACACCACCCTCCTGATTATATACCACGTAAGTTTAAGCACTATGTCTGGATTTACTTTTTAAACTATTATGTGTCCAAATGACTAAACTTTACAATTAAAATAATGCAGTTCTTGCTGAACTACCTCTGATTTCCCTAAATAATTGCATTAGTTCCTCATATCTCTTTGACATTAAGAAAAGAGCTAACAGCCTGATTCTTAGTTACCTGACCTCCAACAATGACGTCATTTGCAAAATTTTATTTCAGCTCTAGTGTTTCCTTCTTACATTTACATTTAGACTAAACCAGGAGATTTCCAGCCTGAATGTGGGACCTGAAATAGGGTAGGCCAGGCAAAAAAGTCAGCTTTCAAGAGTTCTGGTGGTTTCAAGGTTATCTGCCTTTCTAACATAGTCCTTGAGCATGGCCATACCACCACCACAACCAATAATTTCCCCAGTACTACATTAAAAAGTTGTGGCATGAATCAATTTCACCGTCTCATTACATACTGAATAAGTTAAGTAAGGAAGAAATCTACAAGACTTTTTCCACAATGTAAAAGACCACTCTTGACATTCATAACCTGTGAATCTCAAGCCACTGGTCCAATCAGAGGACATTTCTGGAAAAGTTTAGTCATTGCTATTACTCCACATGCAGATATTGTCCAACTCAAGGAACCCACACAGCTTCGTGGAGCTGCCAAAGATGCAGTGACAATAACGAATGTTATTTTGATCTGCTACCAAATAGAAGACGTCACTTAAAAGAGGATTTTAACCATAGAGTATATTGTACTCCTAACAGTTTCTACCATATCATGGGCACACAGTGAAGTTTTTGACCTTGACTTCAATGCTTTGTATCTCCTAGAACCTACCAAAGGCCAGGCACAACACTGACTGGTGATAAATAGGATTGTAAGAAAAAACAGCATTTGAAATGAGAACTCTTTAGAAACTGCACCTAAATCTTTTTTCTATTTGTGACTAACCTCATATATTTTTATCAGATAGATGTACATAATGCCACCAACTTACAGCAATTATGATTTTAAACATTGTCTTGCATGTCAACTTAAAAATCGTAGAATACAAGGCTTACCAAATGAAGCTATTCTCTGAAGAAGAAAAATGATAGCTAAAGATAAAACCATTTTAAAACTTTATTTTGTTACCCTTTGAAGCCCTCTCACATCCTCTTGAAAAATATTAATGATACTTGAAGGCAGTGATTTTTGCTTTAACTGTGACTGTTTAAGCTGCATCTGTGTTAAATAGCATGTTTTAAGGATGATGTAACAATTGGATTTTAACTCCACTTACAAGGTCAGTCTCAGACTAGAAACTGTTTTTCCTTTGGAAAGGGAGGCTTCAACATGCCTCTTAGTACAGACTTCACTGTAATCTGCTTCAAGGAGCCACATCGTCTGGCAAAACTTGAAGGAAATGTCTGTGTCTGACTTTATTATCACCATACCTCCGGTAGGAGTGTTAAAAAAGTAGACTCCCTGAAAATTGCGCTGTGGTTATACTTGGGTCACTGCCCACTGATACAATGTCAACTGTGTTCATTTCCTCCTTAGTTCTAACCTGGAAGGGTGTCATCCAAGAAGGTTCTGGGCAGGAGATAACATGCACAAAGGGAAAATTGCTGCAGAGTCAATTCCAGGCCCTGTGGGGATATATTGAAGTGAATATCAAATGACACGATGTGAGGCACCATGGAATCGCACTCTGAGGTCCTCAGCTTTCAAGTTAGCAAAAGTCAGAACAAAGCAGATAATAAGATGAAAATAGTAATTTTGGAGGGGAAGAAATAGAAGGTGTGTGCATTCTCAGACATAATTTTAATGGTAAAAGAAGACTGGGTAAGAACATTGACATCAATCAAAATAGTGACTTTAAACTTGAGGGACACACATTTGTCAATTTGCCAAGGTATTTGAAGAAATATCAATATATATTATCTGTTAAATAAAAAATTCACAAATTTAAAACGTGAAGTTTTCTTGGTATTCATTCAAAGTGATGGCTTGAGCCTACCACAGCTGCCATCACAATATACTCCAGTCTGGGTGGCTTAAACAAGTGATATTTCCTCACAGTTTTGGAAGCTAGAAGTCCAAGATTAGGGTATAAGGAAATTCGGTTCTTCTGAGACCTCTATCCTCAGTTTGAGATTGATTATCTTCTCAGTGTGTCCTTGCATGGCCTTTTTTCTGTCTCTGGGTACCTCTTTTTATAAGGCCACCTATCATATTGTATAAGGCTGCACCTCACAGTCTCATTTTAAATTTAAAGACCTATCTCCAAATACTGTAGCACTGTGAGGTACTTGTAGTTAGACCTTTTGCATGTGAATTGAGGAGTATATAATTCATTCTATACCATTACTGTTTAGGACAAAGTATAAAATCCAACTTAGTAAGATCCTCTGCCATCATTACCTAAGAAACTAGGTGGATCAGTTTTTAACATCCATTCTGTGAATGCTTATTAAGCACCTACTACTCCAAAAAAAAAGCATGCCTTCAATGTTCTCTGCGGGACATAAAATAAGTAACAAACAGTCTGTGTCATGTAGGCATTTATCATCTATTATAGCTAAGAAACATCTATACAAACACATGTAATTCTGCTATATATTTTGTTAAATTCACCAAAGGCATTCTCCAAACTATATGTGTTGTTCATATATTAGGAAGAACAAAAAGCTTTTCCAAGAAAGAACTTTGTACTTTGTAATTAAGAAAGGAAAAATACTCTTTTAGGAAAATTGATTTATCATCTTTTGGACAGTTGGATATTCATTCATTCATTCATTTATACATTACTTTTATTCGGTATTCTGTGTAACACTTCTATTTTCTAAGTACTGGACATTTTTGCATTTTTAAAATTTTTGAAATTTGTATTCATCAAAAATATTTTAAATTTATAAATTAAGACATTAAATATCATACATATTAGTGAGGTGTGATGTTTCAGTACATGTGTACATTGCACAATATTTTTTGGTAGTGGAATTTTTAATGATATCAATACCTTATGTAAAAATGGGAAAAAATTGAGCAGTTTTTGCAAAGATAATATAAACTGTCGCTCATCAGGCATGCTGCTGCATTCCTGTAATTCCTGCACTTGGGAGGCTGAGGCAGGAGGATCACTGCAAGTTTGAGGCCAGCCTGGGCTACATAGTGAGTCGAAGGCCAACCTGAACTACATAGTGAGACCCTGTCTCATAAAAAACCAAAAACAAACAAATAAATAAAATATTAATTGTCACTAGTTTTTTCAAGTCCTGGTAATTATCAAGCACTTGTAGAGATTCTGTAATCTTTACTGTTAGTTTATAGTCCTAAATTGTCTACATTTGTAAGTCTTGTTTTAAAGGTGAACCCAGTACAGTGTATTGGTCAGTTTTTCATCTTTGAGACACAAAACCTAACACCTACAACTTAAAAGAGAAGAGGTTTAGTTTGAATCATGGTTTCATGGGATTTAATCAATGGTTATTTAGTTCCAAGGCAGGAATATAATAGCAGAAGAGAATGGCAGAGAAAAGATGTTTAATTCATGGCGACTGGAAACCAGAGCAGAGAAACAGTCCCAGAAAGGAAGGGGCTAGAGATTAGCTAGAGACCCTCCCAAGGAAATATCTCTATCACTCACTCAGACACACCCCAAAGTGTGATTTACTAGTCTCCTCTGTGGCTCCCAAGCCAAAGAAGTTAACACAATTAAGCTTATCCACCCAATACCATCAATTGTCAACTTGACACCCAAACATAGCTCATTAAACCCATACTTAATCTCCAAATAAACACAAAACCGTAATTCCACCTAACATGATACAACTATCCCATATACAATTAAAACACAATTATCCATTCCCCAAAGTCTCAAAGGCCCCATAATTGTTAAATCTTCCAAATCAGAGACTCAAAACTCTTACCTATGAACTTCTGCAAAAATCAAAAACAATTTGAATAACCCCACAATACAATGGCATAGAGTAAATATTCCCATTCCAAAAGGGGGGAATAGAGGGATTGAAAAGAATTGGACCAGCTGGACGTGGTGGCACATGACTGTAATCTTAGCACTCAGAAAGCTGAGGCAGGAGGATTGCTGTGAGTTCAAGGCCAGCTGGGGCTACATAGTGAGTTCAAGGCCAACCTGGACTACACAGAGAGACTCTGTCTCAAAGAAAAGAAAGAAATGAAGGAGGGAAGAAAGGAAGGAAAGAAGGAAGGAAGAAAGAAGAAAGAAAGAAAGAAAGAAAGAAAAAAAGAAAGAAAGAAAGAAAGAAAGAAAGAAAGAAGGAAGGAAAGAAAGAAAGAAAGAAAGAAAGAAGAGAGAGAGAGAGAAAGAGAGAAAAAGAAAAGAATTGGACCAAAGCAAGACTGAAATTCACATTAAGTCCTGTAGCTCCATATCCAGCATCTGAGACCACAATGGTAAGATGTGAGTTCCGAAAGGCTTGAGTGACCCCACCCCTACATCCTTCTGGTGGCAGCCACACGGCCTCTGTCTTGGGCTGGCTACACTCATGGCCCATGGCTTTCCTCACACAATATTCCATATTCCTGATATTTTTAATGACCTGGGGTCTTCACTTCAATTTTGGCTTAATTCTCACAGCTCATTCACTGCCCACTCAAGGGCTCCTTGCCTAGCCTTCCAGACCTTCCTTTGAAATCTGGGTGGAAGCCTTCTTGACCCCACAACACTTGCATTCTGCATGTCTGTAAAACCATCACCCTGTGGACTTCATCAACATCTACTGCCAGCTGGAGCAGTGTCTAGGCCCCCTTGGACCTTGAATGAAGCAGCTTCTGAGTGCCTAGATGACTGAGCATGGTGAAATGAACCCTGAGGGAAACAATTCCCTAGGAGACCCTTCTCAGTCTGAGATTTCAGGGGCTGTCTTCTAAAATGAAAAGTTGACACATTGCACCTTTGAGCCTGTCATGGGTGGGGTCTTGCTGACTCCTGAGATACCCTTATGGTAGCTTTCTTCTCGTCCCTGTAGAATATTTGGTTTCTTTTTAATGGTACTAATCTCCAGCAATCACACTTCATTGGTCCTAACTTTACATGTGTTTCCTTGTGGACGAAAATTTAAGTTTTTCAAACATTTCTAGTATTTGCCCCCAGTTCTCTCTACAAATCTGACTATAAGCAGTGAGCAGTACCCATGTCATACTCTGAAGTTTAGACTGTCTTGAAATTTCTCTGCCAGGCCAATTATATACACTGTACTGAATGTCAGTCTCCCACATAGTATCAGAACATGGGCAAAATGTAGACAAATTCTTGGCCTAAGTGAAATATGCATGACCTATATTCCAGTTTCCAGTAGAATCCTCCTTCCCATCCGAAACCTCCTGAGCCTGGCTTTCACTGTCCACATTTCTGTCAGAATTCTTGTTCTCTGAGTTCTGACCAGAATCACCCAGGATCTCCTTACAGTATTCTAGGGATTTTCCAGCCCACTTCTCCAAACTTTTCCAAACACCTCCTGAAAGCCAGTTCCAAAGGCTTCTGAACCACATGGTCAGGTATAGTCAGCAATGACTCTACTTCTCTGATACTAACTTTCTATATTAGTCAACTTTCCCACCGCTGAGACACAATACCCAACAACCACAATTTAAAGGAGAAAAAATTTAATTTGGATCATGGTTTCAAGGGATTCAGTTAATGGTCAGCTGGCTTTAAGGCAGGAACATCATGATAGAAGGGTATAATGGAAGAAAGATGCTAAGCAAATGGTGAACAGGGAAACAGCAAGGCAGCAGCCCCAAGAAGAAAGGTCAAGGGGCCAGATATAGACCACAAAGTCAGGCCTCCATGACCCACCCACACACACCCAGAAGTGTGTTAATCCCAAAGTAGCTCACAAGCAATCTGATTGACACAATTAAGTTTAACCACCACATACAGTGATGTTTAATTCTAGTTATTCTGTTAAAAAGTGATATTTATTAACATTTTTTCAATTGAATTTAGTTTTCAGGGCAGTTTCATGTTTAAATCAAAGTGGAGCAGAAGTTATAGAGCTTTCACATCTATACTCTACCCCACATAAGCACAGCCTCTTCCACTATTAAATCCCTACAATCAGAGTATATGTTACAGTGGAATAACCTACATTAACACATCAACAGCACAGAAAGCCCATAGTTTACAGTAGAGTTCATTCAATCTTGTGCAATATCTTTGCAAATATGTAATGATGTATATCCATCATTCTAATATCACATAAAATAATTTAGCCACTGTAAGATCTTCTGCACTCTGCTATTAATTTCCCTATCTTCCTATCTCATTACAACCCTTTATCTATCTATAAATTCCATATTTTACCTTTCCCAGAATATCATGTAGCTGTAATCCTACTATACATAGCCTTTTCAGATTGGCTTCCTTTACTCAATAATATGCATTTAAGGTTCCTCTTCTTTTCCGGATATGATAGTTCATTTCTTTTTTTTTTTTTTTTTTTTTTTTAATGTGGGTACCTGGGGTAGAACTCAGGACTCGCGCTTTCCAGCAAGATCTTGTGCCACTGAATGATATCACTGGCCCCTTTTTTTCTTTTATGTGGGTACCAGGAGTCAAACTCAGGACCTTGAGCTTGCCAAGCAGGTGCTTGTGCCACTGAGCTATCTCTCCAGCCCAGTTCATTTCTTTTTAACACTGAATAATATCTAATTGCCTGAATTGCCACAGTTAATTAATCCATTTACCTATTGAAGAACATCTTGTTTGTTTTCAGTGTTTAGCAATTATTAATAAAACTGGTATAAGTATCTCTGTGCATGCTTTGTGTGGAAGTGTTCCAATTTATTTGAGTAAATACCAAGGAATGTGGTTTCTGTATTTCATGGCAAGAGTATGTTGAGTTTGTAAACAAATGCTAAACTGTCTTCCAAAGTGGCTGTACCATTGTGCATCCTTACCAGCAATGAATGAGAATTCCTCTTGCTCCTCGTGCACATAAGTAGTTGGTGTTCATATTGTTTCCAATTTTAGCTATTCTAATAGGTATAGTAGTATCTCATTGTATAGTAGTATCTCATTGCTTTAGTTTTCAATTCCTTAATGATCTGTAAAGTTAAGCATCTTTTTATATGTTTACTTGTCACCAGTATATTTTCTTCAGTAAGGTATTCTTTAAATCTGATTTTTATTTTCTTATTGTTGTGCTTAAGAATATTTTTATAGGGGCCAGTGAGATAGCTCAACAACATAAATGCCTGCCTGGCAAGCGCGAGGCCCTGAGTTCAACTCCCGGTACCCACATACGAAAAAAGGGCTGGTGATATCGCTCAGCAGTACAGGCGCCTGCTGGCATGTGAGGTCCTGAGGTCGACCCCCAGTACCCACAAAAAAAAAAAAAAAAGAATATTTTTATATTTGGATAATAGTCTTATCAAATTTCTTTTGCAAATATTGTCTCACCGTGTGTGACTTTTCTTCTCATTTTCTTAATGGTGACTTTGACAGAGAAGAATTTTTTCATTTAAATGAGTCCAGCTTATAAATTATTTACTTCATTGATCATGGCTTTGGTGTTATATCTAAAAAATTGTCACCATACGCAAAGTTATCTAGGTTTTCTTCTATGTTATCTTTTAAGAATTTTATAGTTTGTATTTTACAATGATGTCTTGATCCATTTTGAGTTAATTTTGTGAAGGATCTAAAGCCTTTGTACAGATTGCTCTGTCTCTTTTTCTCTCTCTCTCTCCTTTTCTCTCTCCCTTCTTCCCTCCCTCCCTTTTTCCTGCATAAGTACAGTTGTTTATTCCATCACCATTTTTGAAAAGACTGCCTTTCCCCATTGAACTGCCTCTGCTCCTTTGTCAAATAGCACTTGACTATATTCGTGTGAGGCCTAATTCTGAGTCCCTATTTTATTCCGTTGATCTCTGTGCCTACTTTTCACCAATACTATACTCCATCCTATGAGCCAAATAAACAATTTCCTTCTCTAAGTTGTGGGTGTATTTTGTCTCAGCCATGGGAAAAATGACTAATACACGCATTAATAAGTGTACATTTTATTTCTATTTCTTGTCATTTTACATCAGTTAGGACTTCCAGTACAATGTTGAAATGAAGTGATGAAGGGGAATGTCCCTTATACTTGATGCTACAGGGAAATCTGGTTTCTGACCATTAAGTAAGATGCTACCTGTTAGAGTTTTATAGATGTTCTTTATCAAGTTGAGGCAGTTCTCCTATAGTCTCAGTTTGCCAAAAAATTTTATTATGAGCACTGGATTTTTTTTTTCATCTTTTTCCTGCATCACATTAGTCAATCTTCTATTAGTATTATAATTAAATATCAAAGGCTGAGTACCTTATAAAGAAAAGAGGTTTATTTAGCTCACAGGCTGAAAGTCCAAAGAGCATGGCACTGCCTCCAGTGAGGAACTTCTGGTGTATCACATCATGGCAGAATTCATCACAAAGGCAGGAGCATGTGTAAGAGGGAGAGATCACGTGCCAAGAAAGAAAGTCAGAGAGAGACTGAGGTTCCCACAAGAACTATGTTAATTCCTCTAAAGTCATGGCCCCCCATAAGCTAATGGCTTTCCACTAGGATCCACCTCTTCAAAATCCTACCACCCTTTAACATCTTCACATTAGGGACCAACCTTCCAACACACAAAACTTTGTGGGACAGCTTTAGACCCTCTGCAAACCATAGCATGCAGCTATCCATATGATCATGTGATTGTTCCCTTTTAGTCTGTTAATATGATAGACTACAATAAATGTTTTTCAAGTGTTTAACCAGCTTTGCATACCTGTGATATACCTCACTTGATCATGTTGTGTCATCTTCAAAATATGATATTGGATTCAATCTGTTAATATTTTTGAAGATTTTCACATTTGTGTTCATGAGAGATCTTAGTCTGTAGTTTTCAAGTCATGTGTTTTGTTTTTGGTATTAGAGTAATGCTAAGTCCATAGAATGAATTAAGAAGTATTCTCTGGCCTGCCTGGCAAGCGTGAGGGCCTGAGTTCGACTCCCAGAACCCACATACAAAAAAAGGGCCGGTGATATCACTCAGTGGCACGGGCGCCTGCTGGCGCGCGAGGTCCTGAGGTTGACCCCCGGTATCCACAAGAAAAAAAAAAAAAAAGGAAGTATTCTCCCTGCATCTATCTTCTGGAAGAGATTGTAGAAAATTAGTATAACTTTTTCCTTAAATGTTTGGTAGAAGTCCCAGTAAACCCATCTGGGCCTGTGGATCTCTGTTGTGGAAGGTTATAATTAAGAATTGATTGCATTTCCTTAAAAGATATAGGCTTATACATATTGTCCATCTCTTTTTGTGGGAGTTTTAGAAGACTGTGTCTTCCAAGGAATTTGTCCTTTTCATCTATGTCATCAAATTTGTGAATATAAAGAGAGTTGTTCAAAATATTCCTGTATTATCTTTTTAATGACAATGGGATCTATAGTGATGTCTCCTCTTTTATTTCAGAAATTACTAATTTCTGGGCCGGTGAGATGGCTCAGCGGCTTAAGCGCCTGCCCGGCAAGCGTGAGGGCCCGAGTTCGACTCCCGGAACCCACATACGAAAAAGGGGCCAGTGATGTCGCTCAGCGGCACGGGCGCCTGCTGGCATGTGAGGTCCTGAGGTCGTCCCCCCGGTACCCACAAAAAAAAAAATAAATAAAAGAAATTACTAATTTGTGTCTTCTTTTTCACTTAGTTTGACCAGAGGCTTATCAATTTTATTAATCTTTTCAAAGAACTCACTTTTAATTTTGTTGATACATTGAGAAAATCAATAATTTCTATTTTCAATTTCTTTGAGATTTGGGTTCTAATTTTTACTATCTCTTTTTCTGCTTACTTTGGATTACTTGTTTTTTTCTAGTTTTCTAAGATAGAAGTTTATTGATTTCATGTCTTTCTTCTTTTTCATATATATGCTCAAAGCTTTACATTTTCCTCTAAGCACTGCTTTCTCTGAATCCAACAGACTTTGATAAGTGGTGCTTTTATTATCATTTACTTAAAAATATTTTAAATTTGTACTGAGATTGTTTTCTTTGAACTATGCGCTGTTTAGAAGTGTGTTGTTTGTGTATTTTTTTATTTTCTAGACTCCTACTGATATAGTACCCAAGGTCATGGCCCCGTGACCCACTTCCTCCAACTCAACCTCACTTCCCAATAGCCCATTCACCTATGAGCCATTAGTGAGTTGACCCATTGATGAGATTAGTCCTCTCAGAATCCGATTACCTCTCCAGAAATTTCTTAATCAATTCAAGTAGGTAATCAAGTACTAACTGTCACAATTAGAATCTTGAAATAAATTTAAATCCCATCCTTCCTTGAGTTACATTACAAGGCCCCAACTAGATGCTTGAAACCAGACACTGTAGTACTAAACTATGCATATGCTGTGTTTTGTCCTATACATACTATGATAAAGTTTAATTTATAAATTAGGCAGGGTAAGAGATTAATAGTAGTCACTAACAGTAATAAGATAGAATAATTAAAATACTATACTCTAATAAAAACTTTGTGAATGTGGTCCCTCTCTCAAAATATCTTATTGTACTTTCACATTTTCTCTTGCAAAAAATACTTCATGGCTGCTCCTTGGCACATCTGAATTGCCAACACTACTCCCCCTGTGACTTGGGGCCATTATTAAGGAAAATAAGAGTTCCCTGAACATAAGCACTGTGATACCATGACAGTAAATCTGATAACTGAGATTGCTACTGAATGACTAAAACATGCATGGTATATACAGTGCAAATGCCATGCAAGAGATGATTAATGTCTAGAAAGGACAGAATGGAATGCTACAAATTTCACTGTGCTACTCAGAATGGCACACAGTTTAAAACCAATGAATTGTCTATTTCTGGAAATTTCCAGTTAATATTTTTAGATGATGGCTAACCACAGGTAACTGAAACTAAAGAAAGGGAAACCAAAGACAATGGAGGACACTATACTAGTTTAATTCTAAAATAAGCAGAGAAAGAATAATAGATTTTTTAAAAAGCAGATGGTGCATAAAGAAATCAAATACTAAGCTAGTAAACTTAGATGCTTTCTTCTAAAGTGCAAATGGAATATTCACCAAGAGACATCATAAACTGAGCTATTAAATAGGTCTTAGTATATTGCAAAGGATAAAAATGGTAGAGTATGTTCTGTTAAGTCAGAATTCAATAACAATAAGATTTTAAAAATAAAAATTGAGAAAAAAAGAGATACCTAGAAAATCTCCAAATATTTCAAAATGAAAAAGATTTCTAAATAACCCAAGGGTCAAGGAAGAAATCTCAAAGAAATCAGAAGCCCATTGAGCTTCAACAGCCTTTTATCTTAGTAAGAATGAGATTATCAGATCATTTCAGAGAACAGGTTTTAATTAGTAGAACATGTAAGAAGATTTGGAGGGTCTGTGCCTACAAGAAAAGCATGGAACACAGAATTAAAGGGCCTGATATTGTTACTTAATGGCTGAAAGACTTTCTAAAATCCTTTTGTAAAATGCATTTCTCCATCTGAAAACAGGAATAGTAGCACTTGCAACTTCACATCTTTGTGAAAGAAAAACAAAACAAAACATAAAAAAACACCTGCAAAAATATTCAACAAGCACAGGCCTTGGCCCATTCTAGAGGATGCTCAACAAATTCTAGTTGAAGGAGAAAGTACTTTGGAGTTATCTAAAACAGTATCTTTAATTTTGCCTAGATTTCAATCATACAAGAAAGAGAAAAAAAAAAAAATATATATATATATATATATATATTTACAGCTTTCAAGTTTTACCTAATAGTCCATAAGAGAATTCATGAAGGATAACTATTCAAAAGAAAATTTTAGGTTAAAGAAAAAAATAAATAAATAGGCCTTCAGAGAGAGCTCAGAGCTGAGAAAAGAAAGTGTGTGATCCTATTCTTACATACTCCCTCTTAACCGAACCAATGAATTCCAGCTTCTTAAACAAATAATATTTCCACTTCATTGCTATTTACAGCCATAGCCTAAAGCACAAAGATCAGACTCAGCATCTGATTAAACTAAGTTTTATAAAGAATGACAAAATAATTGGTAAAAACATTTCAGCTTGGGTATGTAAAATAGAAAAAACAAAGTAGCAAATGTTCAAAGCACAATGGGTTTGGGGGAACAACACTGTCGCTTCTCTTTGGCATTTCTCTAGGATTCCTTTCTTGGCTGGGTGACAAAAACCTGTCCATCAGCTGCAAGCCTGAGCCTATCAGCCTTACAAATCAGAGTTAATAAAAGTCATTCAGTGATGCTTAACTCGCTTGCTACTGCCTGAAGCAGGATTCAGCCCAAGTGTCTGTCATCCACTTAGAAAACACTTTTTGTGGCCGCCCACAAACACTAAAAATTTACTCATCTACATTTTTATAGGTACAAAGAAGCTACTTCTATAAATATATATCAGGCCAACGCAGATGCTAATGAACAACTAGAGGTAAATGTATAGTTATAAACTTAACCCTCTATAGTTATAGACGCATAGAAATGTGTACGTTTCTTAAACCAATAATGATAATTTAAAATCAGTCTCTCCACTTTATAGTTTTGCTCTGTACATACGTGCCTTTCAGTATAAATGGCACTTACGACATAACTGCCATTACATCTGTGTTGGCTTGTGACGTATCCAATAAATTAAACATGTTGATGTATTCATTGCCCAAATCTTGATGACAATGTTCACCAACATTGTAATACTGGGTCTAAAATCACAAACTATTAGAGCTATTGTTTAATCCTGTCAGATCCGAGTTTTTGCTTATCTATATAGGCAACAGCTGAATTGTCTACCTTAACCAGGAGAACTCTACAACCAGACACATGGGTGCCCAATGCTCAGAAGTGATGGTTAGGAAAGAGTCAGGAGAGAATAACAACCTGGGAAAGGGCACCAAGGTAAATATTAAGCAGGAGCAAGCTCTCTTCTAACCACAAATCCCTTACTTTTGGATATATGTGATCGATCAACTACAGTGGGTACTTAAAGGTTTTTCTTAAAATACTACAACAAAACACACATCACTATTAATCCCCCTCAAAATATTCCTCTTCTCTTCAAACACACTTATTCCTTTGTTCTTAATCATTTTCTGAAGTAGTTCTGGAAGTCCTCTTTCCTAGTGTCTTTAATTGCATGGTCGTGGCTGCCTCAATGCCCTGAATCAATTCAAAACGTTTACCTTTCATGGCCATTTTGACTTTGGAGAAGAGCCAGAAGGTGCACAGTGCTAGATCCAGTGGATGAGGACACACTGTAATATTTTTTGAACCTGGCTTTCCTTTGACTGGAGCACATACCATATTTTTGATCACACTTCATAACAATACCCATGAAAGCAGACTTCCATAACTGCTTTAAAAAGTGGCAAGAATGACAAGTGTGTTCAAAGCCCAGGAGAGTATTTTGAGAGGAATTTTGGCAATTTGCTTTTTATTTTAATAAATTTTAAAAAATTTAAACATTCACTGAATATTTTGATCATAACTCATAGATAGAGATCATGGTAAACTGAATCAAGGTGGAATATATCTTCTGATTCATTCATTCATTCAGTAAACATTTGCTAAATGACAACTGTGTGCCATGTTACACTGAATTAAGGTAGAATACATTTTCTCATTCATTCATTCATTCAATAAACATTTTGGAATTACAACTGTGTGCCACTTACTTCTGTGCTTTTAACAGAAATATTATGTAAGTCCATATGAATTTTAAGTATATGTTAAATAGATATTAAATTTAAATAAATTAAAAATATATTGAAATGTTAGCCATGTTTTAAAAATTAAAGTGAAATGTATATAATTAATTTTTATGTAATATTTTATTTAACCCAAGTATATTGTTTGTATATTTATTGAACCCAATATATCCAAGTATTATTGTTTCAACATTTAGTCAAAACAAGATTAAAGAGATATTTTGCATTACAACCAGACCAGCCACATTTCAAGTATTCATAGCCACATTTGACCCATGGCTGCAATATTGAGCAGTACAGATCTTGATGCTGAGGTCACCGATGGGATAGGAAAAGAAATAGAGTATTTGTACCCTCGTAGAGATTAACTCTGAAGAGAAGACAGATGGTAAACAAATAAATATAAGGTGTCAGTTTGTTCGTATGCCCTAATAAGGCTACAGGTGATCTGGTCCCAGCCACCTCTCCAAACTCATCATCAAAACCATGGCCACAGCTCCTTGTCCTCCCTGGGCTCCAACTTCCCATCCTGTTCTCTGCTGAACAAGACAGACAAGTCCAAAAAGTCTGTGCGTCCTCACAGTATTTCTATCCATCCGGAACACTCTTCCCCAAGACATAAAAATACTTTCAAAACTCTTTAAAACAATATTCATGACAATAATAAACAGCAATAGAGTGCTCACTAGATACATTACATATATTTTCCTCAATGAATTAACGCTGCAACAAAATAATGGGGTAGGAACCATTAATGTGTACCTTTTATACATAAGGAAGCAGTACTTTACACAAGTTATACATACTTTATTTAAATAGTCCCTCTTGTTCTTCCATATATCTATATATCTATATATATAGATATATAGATATATATACTTTTTATGTTCAATTACTATTGCCTTAGGATTCATTCTTACGGGTACAATTGCTGGATCAAAAACTAGGGGTACTTTGAGGCTTTAGGGAGAGATGGTCAAATTAACTCTGCCAAAATTTTACCAACGAAAGTTTCACCCAGCCATGTTAGCAACAGCCCTTGTCCCATGTGTCACAGTTTTTCATTTAGCATATTTTCATTATTTTTAATCTTTAGTTGTTTAATATTGGAAAGATGCCATCTCAATAATGTTTTCAAATTTTTTGATTATCTGATTCCTGTGGGGATACACATTTTGGATATTTGTTGAAAAAATTTACCCATCTCTTTTTAACATCCTTGTATCTTTGTTAGCTTTCTGTTTACACATTTATCTTTTTCTCATTGTTAATGAGCAATGCTTGAAGAAGAGCATTAGTTTTTCACTTTTTTTATGTTGCAAACATCTTTTTCTATTTTATCCTTTGTCTTAAATTTATGTTTGGAGTGTATCTGTTTTTTCCTTGTGATGTCTGCTTTTATAGGCATCCTTTGAAAGCCACCCCCCACACAATAGTAGAAATACTTCTCCATCCTGTTCTCTGTAGCTCCCCTGACCCAGATGCCTGGGGCAAATGGGAGGTCATTGCCTTTCCAGACACTGTTCAATCCCGGCACATTGCAGAACAGGAGGTTGTCTGCTGGGTCTCCTCATTTTCCCTTTTTCAACCTTCCCTTCTTAACTGGCAGCAAAGCCTATGAGACTTTTTTGGGCCAGAGAACTCATCCTATGACCTAGAAGAGCCAGCTTTCCCCCACCTTCCAGCAGGGTATTAATCCCATGTGCTCACCTTAGGTCACTGCACATTTGCAAAATCCCTGATAAATTTTTAGGGAAGTAACAGAGATAAAGACAGATTTTCAGAGAGGCAGAGAGACAGAGACAGAGACAGAGAGACAGAGCGAGAGAGAGAGACAGACAGAGAGACAGAGAGAGAGAGAAAGGGGGGGAGAGAAACAAGTTGCAAGCTGATGTTGCTTGCTAATTCTGGTTCTGCTGTTAACTCCCTGGACCTTACACTGAAGTTCTCTGCACCTAGCTTTTCTTACAAGGTGAAGGGCTGGCACAATGACCCACAGGCTAACACTTCTCATTGACTGCTAGGATGAGTCTTGCTTTTTATCTGGTCTTAGAAGAAACACATTCCAAAGTGCAGAAAATACAGTCCAATAAAATGACCCGTATTATGAGTGTTTTGAACATAAATCATTCTGAATGAGACTCAGTGGCCTAACTTTCTGCTTCTTAAATCCATTTATTGTATGAGAATCTAGGAAATTCACCTTGTCAACTGGCCAAGAAATACTTAATCAATGAGGAGAATTATCAAGGTTTGAAAATTCTATACAGGGTGATCAATTCAAAGAGGAAATTGCTTCTAATTTAGAAATATTACAAGTAATAGCGAGTTGACTTTTTACCTGAATTAGAAATAACAAAATTTACTAGGCTTGGAATCATCAGTAAAATATTAAGCTTCTTTTTCATATCCTAGCCAATGAATAATGAACTGCTTCACTGGACTTGAACTTATTTTGAACATGAATTTATTAGACTATTTTCTGAGGGTAAAATTCCAGGCCAGAATTATATGTTAGTAATTGAATACAAAAATCAGCCTTCTTTGTCTAGTGTAGAAGCTGCCACCTCTTCTAAAATACAGAACAAATTTTCCAGTTTGTTTTGAAGAAACAGCTTTTGTGGGATTTGACAACACAATAGTCATTCATTTATCTTAATATCTTTTGCCACAAAATTGTGCTTAATGTTAGTAATATAAAGACAGTATATTATTAAATCTGAACTGTTAAAATGTAACTTGAAATATCCTAGAAATTACTAATCATTTGATGGATTCATGCCCACTTTGGGCATGAATTTTAGAGACCAACTAACAGCAAATATAATTAGTTTCAGGCTTTATTGACCATTAAATTCCCTTTCAACATTTAAATATAACAATTAAAATGAGAAATTATCATCACAAACAACCAACTTTGAAATAAAGATAATCACTCATTGGAACATTTGTTAGAATTTAATACTAATTAATATATTATCTTGTCTGTTATCTGCCTAATATTATCTTTATATAAAAGACCAGAAAGGTAACTACTAAACATTAACTGTAGTATAAAATACAAGAGAACTTATCTGCACAAATATTCATGCATAAGGACATTTAAACTTATTCTTATGCCTTTTCTTTATTCTCAGAGAGAATCTAAAATCATTATATTTCTCCAGTGGGGAAAATGCACAATTTGCAATTCTTATTAAATAATTTGGATAAAGCTTAGGTGTTTGGCTTAAAACATTTAGAAAAATTTAGCTGTTTATCTTTTATCTGAGCCTATAAAAATAAATGCCTGTGTTTGAGGTGTCAAACATTCCATAATTAATGTTTGTCATTTTTCTGTAATCTTTTACTTTTTGACAAGTGACCTGCAATATATCTTGATTCTGGTTATAGTAACAACTATTCTCAAATTGTTTTTAAAAGGCATTTTTTTGTTCCTGTGGGGAAAACAAGGGAAAAAGTATTTGTCCAGTGGTCTCTGTTTCTCAGATGCTCTCTGTTGACAAGGATTCCCTGGGTGTCACAGGATGATTTCACTAGTGGCCCTATTATGGCTTGTATTTATATGTCCCCCCAAACCCTCATCCACTCATAGGTGGGGCTTTTCAGAGGTGGCTGGATCTAGGGTGTGTGAATGTGGATTAAAGGTGTGATAATTAAATTAGTCCACTGATTGGTTTAGCATAATTCTAGGTATGGATAATGGGAAGCTAACCCTGGGTGTGGGTGGCACTGGTCAATATGCTTATAACCTGAATGGAATATAGGGGGAAAGAAAAGAAGGAAACCAAGCTTGCTGCTTGCTGCTGCTCTTGTTTACTGCCTCCTGCCACTTACTGCCTCCTGTCTGCTCTGCCATGGACTATTTCTCCTCAGCCATGTTTTTCTGCCGTGCCACTGTCTTGGAGCCAGCTGACTATGGACTGAAACCTCTACAAACCATCAGCTGAAATAAACCTTTCCTTCTTTAATTTATGCGTGTTGGGTATTTTGTCTCAGCAATATAAAAAGTAACTAAGACAGGCACCAATCCTGGCCTTTCAGTCCCTTACCATTCCCTCCAACCAGAAACAAACCACAAAGTCAAAGATCATTAGCTAAAAAGGCTTTTCTAAGGCAGAATTTTCATCATGAACTTCTCTGAAAGTTATTTTACTTATAAATTGATTTAGTGGAAGAAATGACACCCAGATATCATATGTTGTGCAACTCAGGGCATCCAAAAGCACTGCACCTCAGTTTATTTTTTGAATCCTGCCATTGTCTCATTTTACAGGAATGTTGCAAATAATATGTCTTGCAAAGGTCCTCAAAATCAAGTGAGACCAGAATACAGCAAAGTCCATCCAGTGGAGTGTTATTCCTGGGGCTGAGGGTGAGGAGCAGGATATGTGACCAAACTCATGGGGGTGGTAATAAGTGAGGTTCTAGAGTGCCCCTTGGAGATAACAGTGCTCTTCAGAAAGGATTGACTCACTTGGCAGAATCTAGCATCTTGTTATTCCATCATCTTCACTCTGACCTTGCTACCTGAAGAGCAACTAAACATAATAACAGTGGCCATAATTCATTAGAGCTCACATTTATTTAGTGCTGAATTAAGTGACTGACATGGGTTCTCTGATTACTCCTTACTATAACTCTTTCTGGTAAGACAGCTAAAATTTACTCTAAGGTCATGTTATTTGGAAGAGATGGAACCAGAATTCAAGGCAAGATTATATGGCTCCAGGTGCCAAACTAGAAAAAATAGGAAGAAAAAATTTAATCTTACAACACCATTATCCTACCCACGGGTATTTTCAAGGAAATTGGCAAAAACAACCTCTTGACTTCACTGTGGAAAACTTTCCTCCATTACTTTTTAATCTGCAAGTCATTATTTGGTAATGTCTGAGAAGATATACATAGAAGTAAATAAACATGAGAATGATAACATTAATGCTAGATTCACTGTGTATCTGTTATGTAGTGTGCTGAATGCTTTCTGTTTATTACCTGATTGAATCTTTTCAGTAGTTCTGTGGGTAGGTACTACTATTATTTCCATTTTAAAGTGAGCAAACTGAGGCTTGGATATGTTTCTGAGTAAACCTATACAGATTAAAATATTTTGTGGAGATACAGTGTGGATCTGGCATGTGCTCCAAATGCCCATGTGTTAAAGGCTTGTTTGTCAGCTAGTAGCTCTATTAGGAGGTGATGGAGAATTTACAAGGTGGGGTCCAGAGGTCTTAGGCCACTGGGGTGAGCTCTTCAGAGGGATAATACGACCACCACCTCTACTTCCTATCTCTGTTTCCTGAACACCATGAGGGGCATGGTTTTGATCTACTACATGCTCACTCCCACGATGCTCTACATTTTCAAAGACCCAAAAAACAGTGGAGCCAACAGACTGTGAAGCCTTTGAAACCATGAGCCAAAATAAACCTTTTCCTCATTGAAGTTGTTTATCTCAGGTATTTGTCACAATGATAGAAAGCTGACTAATAAATAGAGTTTGATGTATAAGAAGTAAATTTTGCCCTTATAAAAAACATAAAAGTCACAATCATTTGAGATCTAATTTCTGGTTATCCTTTATTTTACCAATCTGATGTTCCTACCGTGAAATCTGAAAACATTTTAAATAATTTGCTCCCAGTGAGGAGTCCAAGGAAAGGTAGAGGAAAGGAACATGATGCCCAGCCTCTAATCAGTGCTTCCCTCTGGCAAAATCTGACCAAAAGCCAAAGGACAGGAGAGTCTAGGTGATGCAGACACAAATCACCAGAGAGACGTCAATGGACTACAGGGAAGAATTTTGGGCAAACTAAGAATAACCAACAGAGTCACCTTCTTTCCCAACTGGGAATGGGATCCAGTAAGATACACTTTATTTGTTCCCTAACACTCACCTAGACATAGTAAAAGTGACATGAGGAAAAAAATTTAGGTTTAATTTGTTTTTACTGTCACATTGCACAGAACTTGCATTGCCAGGTATCCACCTAACTTACAGAAGCACTGTACGTGGAGGTCAAGTGGAGTCTGGTGGCGAACCATCTGTGTCATCTAATGGGATGATGAAGAGCAGAAGATGTGGGAAAATTTTAGAGTGTTCTACAGAATATATATATTCTATACACTATGGGTACTGTGTTGTATAGAGTGTTCTATAAAATATACTCAAAATGTATGTATAACTTAATATGAAAAGCGAAAAATGAAGACTAGATCCTGTTCTCAGGCCCCATTCCTTCTTGCTTAAGGAATAACCTTTAACTAGACTGGCTGAGGAAATAGTTCTGATCCCTCTCTTTCTCACATAGAGTTTGTGCCATGATTTTGGCAAGACCAGTATTTTAAAATTGGAGTGAATCATAGTTGATATGGTTTCCTAAGCGTGTTTAGATTCCTTCCTACCACTCTTCGTTAATACTGACCTCATTTTTCCTATTATAACTTCTTAGATAAAGGGCCCTAAGCCAAGCTAAGAATAAGAGCACAGGGTGCATCATGCTCCATACTCTCTTAAGTGCTCAGTAAATATTATTTTATTTTAAAGTGTCAAGAGCCTTCTTAAGTTTTTTTGAAGTAGTTTAGTTATCTTTACATAAATTTGAGGTGGAAGGGATTAAGTTTGCAACCCTATGTTTATTGTAATCATTTTGAGTGGTGCTCTTTTGGTTTTCAAGTATCAGCAAAGTTGTTATAGATCTCCATTTCTATTCCCTCTGAAGAACTAGCCAAATTTTTTATGTATAATCTATCCCTCTTTATTATTTTGACTACACATCTCTTGGGTCAGAAATCCAAAGTCACAGTTGGAAGAGTGCTAAAATGTAATTATATAGGGCATAGATTCTAGGCAATTGTAACCTTCATTAGAATTATGTCGCCTACGATTTTCAACTTTCCGTTTATTGTAGAGAATGAGCACATGAAACCTTCTAGCATAAAAATGTTGAAGAAATATGGACTCTGATGCACTACTGGTGGGAAAATAAGGAACAATTTGGCAATCTCTAGTACATCTAGAGATGTACATGCCCTATGACCCATAAATCTTTTTAATTAATATTTTTATTTATTCATTTATTTTGGTATGTGTCCTAAGGGGGGAAAAACTTTGTAGCTATGAACAATGACTAATATATAGATACATTTAAACAATGAAATACTATATCACAGTTCAAATGAATGACTTGAATCTACTTGCATAATCATTGATAAGTCCCAAACAGGTAATGTAGATTAATCAAACAAGATACAAAAGGATGTACATTGTGTAGTGTCATTTTCAAAACATTTTTTAAAGCCTGTAAAGTAGCATGTATTATACATAGTTGCAAAAATATGTAGCAAAGGCAAAAGATAAAAAATAAAACATTTATATGCATAAATTCATAGTATCCATTCCACTTGAGGAGAGATAGAATGGAAAAGGATAGAAGGCCTCAGCTGTATGTACAAGATTTATATCTCTAAAATACACACAGGAACACACACACACACTTTCACACATCTGAAGTGCAATGTTAAGATTTGATAAAGTTATGTTATAGGTCCATGGGTTTTTATTATATTATTCTCTATACTTGTCCGCATATTTGAAATATTTCATTATAAAATATATATTTTTAAATCATCCAAGTATAAGAATATTTCTCAAAGGAATCACCAAAGCAAGGAAAAATAAAACACCCCACTCAACTTCTTTTCCCTGTAAGAAGCCATGAATTATGGAGCAAAGAATGCCTTGTATTTATGAGAGGGATCCTTCTAAAGGATGCCTTGCATTTATAAGTGTGCGTCATTGCAAAGATCACCATTTATTCATCCTGAATTCCAAATAAGGGTATTCTACATTGTATTTAGAACCAGCTTATGGTCCCAAAAGCATTAAGGTTGTTCTGTTTGACATTTTATTGCTTAACAGAACACTTCAGGAATTCAGAAAGAGGATCACCCAGTTAGCTCAGGGTGTTATCCCACCCTTGGAACATTGGACAGATAAGATAACAGTGGAAATGAATGATGAAACGGACTGAGACTTCAGTTTTTCTGTATTGTTTATCATACTTATAAGAGCACTGCAATCAGAACATATGTGTGCATTTTTCCCTTAAAACATCTTTAGAGTGGTAGTTGTGTGAAACAGTGATCTGTTGAATTTAATTCACAGATCAAAGAGGGAGGAAATTAACCAACACAGTAAATTGATTATTTCATGGGTGACATAACCAAGGCAATGATTTATCTTAATAAAGAGCAACTTCCCTCTAGTCCTTAACTGAATTCCAGCCAATGCAATAATACTCGACTGTTAATGACTTTGATGTTGATGTGGAAAAGTGAATGACTGCATAATCACTGAAATGGGACCTCATCACAGTTGGAAACGTTTAAGCCAAATCATTTTGGACTGTGAAAAGAGCCCTGAGTGGTAGATATTGGCTGAGTACCAGATCTTCAGTCTTAACTAAACAGGGCCTGAAAACTTTATCATATTGCCCTACTCTGGCTGGACCATAAACTCTCACAGCTCACAAGGACTGGAGTTTAATGCATATGTCTGTGGCCTCACTGAGGAAAAAAGAATTCCAGGGCTTACAGCACCGATAATAAATACATGTCTATCAGCATTGAGCTGAAAGTGTAATTAGTTAAATCCGTCTTTGGGAGAGGGAATAGAAGAAAGGAAACAGAAGTCAACTTTAAAAAAACTAAACCAAAAGCTTATTTTTATACCCCATGATACTAAATATGGCTTAAGAGCTTGCAAGACAGCATTAGTCATAGAAGGCAGCCTCCTCCTCCCCTCCTCCACTCCTCATCTCTAAATAATAAAATGAACTAAAATTAGATCTGTTTTCAAGTGTGTTCACTTGATTATTATTATTATTTGAGCTACAGCTGAGAAGTCTATATGCAGGAGCACCCTTGGGAACATGAGTGACTCCCCAGTGCCCACATTTTTTACTTCCAAGTAGAGAGAAGGAAAACAGCATTGGTTTCAGCCCAGTTACCATCAGCCAACCCCGTAGATTTCCTTTTGTGCTAATCAGATCCTGGATAACATCAGCTTCCTAGAGTTAAATTATTACATCCGTGTATTATAATGCTAGTTTTTAGCAAGTCCCTGCAACACACCCCTATTTTCCCCACCCCCTAGTCTCCACTCTACCCACCCTATTCCACCTCCCACTGTCCCCAGATGCTCCTAAACAGAAGTTCAAGGGAACTGTACAAGTAAGTCTACATCAGGCTTTGCACAGGATGGCAACCCGAACTTACAAGAAACACAGGTGTAGATATAGCTGAAGGGGCTCCAGGCACCTGGCTCTTTAAACACCATGGAGCACCCAGGCTTATGAAACTCAAGATGCCAGACTCTGAGCATTTTTAAAAATCTCTTTTTTGGGGCAAAGATTTTAAAACTGTTCATCCAGGCCTGCAGCTGAGATTGAGTCAGAGCGTAAATCTGAACATACCCGAGTGGCAAGATTAGAAACTCAGTGGTGTGGTTTGTGTGTCCTTGTCAAAAACTTCTACCTTCTCTCCTCTATATTTTAATCCAAGCTTTGGTCAATTTTTTACTTTAAAGGGAACTTTTCCTTGCTAGGTACCTGATGTGGCAGTATCCTGGCATCTGTTTCCCAATCCATTAATGACCCTCAGAGGGTTCATTTCCGTTCAGCAACCTACTTAGGTGAGATCATCTGGAAAACTGTAAAATAGTCTCCGTCTTTTTCTTCTTTTCTTTCTTTTGGTGCTCCCCAAACTATCCTTTTCCGTGCACAACAAGTTCTTTTTTTTTATTCCCTCTCCTCAAATTCAATCTGAATCCAAGTGCTTTTAATTTTTAGCTGCATCTTACAAGCCTGGACTTTCAGGAATATATGTTATGAAAGCACTGAAAGAAAAGCCTTTCTTGTCATCAAAACCATAATAATTATGTGTCAAAGATAATTACTGCTTGGTGTGTAATACATCTAATACTAAGTGACAGAGAAAGTAGTCTACCGGCAGACAAGAGTAACTGCCGGCTGGCTGAAATCTGATATAAAATTAACCGCTTAGCTCAAGCTCTCTATCCACTGGAATTTGACCAGATAAACCCCAGTTCTTCCTCCAAATAATGATTTTTAGCCATGATTAGTCTATTTGTGTTTTTTGTTGGGAAATTTCTAGGAAGGAATATATTTATATACGTATAAAAATTAGTTGTATCTGTCATAAGGATATGTACATGATTATATTCCAAATGCCTGAGTTTCAGATAGCAGAGGGAGGATTTGATGAGGAAAATTATTAACAAAACAGCTAAAAACACAACCCAATCCTGGGCAATAAGACTGAGAAGATTTCAGAGATATGATGGTTGGTTTCATTCCACAACAACTGGATTTCGAATCTGTCTTATATGAGAAACCACAATCATTAAAGCAAAGAATTTAGTACATGTGGAAGATGGACCACACCACCATCAGAACAAAGGGAGGTAAATGAAAATTCAGTGATTCTACCAAAGTAAAATGTGATGCTCTTTGAGAAATTTCTCCATATTAAATAGCTAGAGGATAACCATTAAAATGTCCAGCTCAAGCACTATGCTCAAAGTTTCCATCTGGACAGTTTTACACCTGAGAGTGAATGCCCGGTTTCTTGTGGTTTGGTGTTTCCCCTGCCCCTTTTTACCATGAGCAAAATCAGCTATGCCAGGGAAAATCTGACTCGAACACAACAAAGGCCAATACCGGATTCCAGCAGACAGGGCTGCATGTATCTCCATCTTCTGGTATAGATCTGGATCTTGCCTACCTCATCAGCAGCAAAATTGTCTCCTTAACAGCAGGAGGATAGAGCATAAAGTTATAAAAAGGACCAAGTTGTTGCAACTGTCCTCGATTAGCTGAAATCACTAATAGGTTTGTAGACAGTCATCAATCTGCTCACTCTCGTGAAATAAATGGGCTGTGTCCAGAGGCACACATAGGGAAATTTTAGAGGACTTCAGTGACCCTCTGAATTTCCAAGGGGACTGATAGCTGCCTATTCTCTTCATCAGGATTAAGCCTAATACCAGTGCAGCATTATCTCTGTAACCTGAAAATTGAATCCTAAAGGTGATTATTGAGTTCGTGTTCACCTCCATCAAAAACCTCGCTACTGAATAATTGATAGAGTTCATTTTGTTTTAGGGCTAAACTGCTTCTGTTCCATTTAGCTTTTCTACATCAAGTACACAGATATTTCTTTTTTACTTCAATGGTTATACTTGAAAAACACTGAGATTGGGAAAAAATATATATAAATAGGCCATAAATATGAAAATAATTAAAATGATAGTAAATACATATACCTAACATAAGTGAATGAAGTATTTAGAAGGCATATGACTATAGGAGATAGAATATTAGAATTAAAACTCTTTTCTACTTGGTAACCATTTATTTGTTTAGGAAATACTGCCTCATCATCATGCCTAACTGAGACAGAATCTCACATATTTTACGCAGCACATATTATACCAGCTCAAAAAAGAGTGGTGGTTTTTTGGGGGTTTTTTTGTTTTGTTTTGGTTTGGTTTGGTTTTGCTTTTGTTTTTTGCCATTCCTCATTGGGTAGAAATTTAATGTCTTTTACACTTAAGTCCTCAGTTTAGCTTTTGCTATGTCTGTGAAATTCTTATGTATCTTTTTCTAGGTATCAAGCTGCTTAAGGGCACATGTTGCTGGTAGCATCCCCCTACTCAATTTAAGGAGTTAGAGCAGAAATAATTTCCCTATGTGCTATTCTACAGATCCTAATGTATGGTTTGCTGCAGAGGTTGTGGGGCAGAGATAAGTTGATTTAGATTTCATATCAAGAAAAATGTAATTTTAAAATATTTGGTGCACAAACATAAACCTGGACCTACCTTAAATCCAAAGCTGGTAAAGGATTACAAATTTACCTATCCTCTTCTCCTCTAAGATTTTAAGATAAAAATGAAAGCTATCTTCTAATTTTGCTATTAGCAAGAAAAAGTTAGGATGATAAAAAAATGAAATGTGAGAGGAATGAAACAAAATGGTGTTGAGAAAGTTTTCAAAAATTCATATTATATCTTCCATGTATATTCAGAAGTTTCTTAATAAAGTTTTTCGAAAGTATATTTTACTAAAATTTTCTCTATGGTTTTGAGCCACCTTGATTTTCTGAAGAATATTTATGAAATAGTTTAGATTACTTTAAATATCTGGCCAAAAAATATTTCTAACCCATGAATAAACAAAATAGGCTTTTGACTGTAAGTATGTATATATGTGAAATTATTAATACCATGTCCTCTGGATCTTAAAAATCAATTGGTCTGATAATATTATTAGTAAGCCTAATGTAACCCAGAATTTTTGAGGGAGATTAAGACGGACTTTAATGACAAAAGTAGACTCCATTATCTAAGAACACCAATAGAAAGAATAGGAAAATCTGAAATGACATTAATCAAAATAATTGCTTGGTTTTTTGAACGCAAGGGCTATTTAAAATCTTAATAAATGAAGAATATTATAAGCTTATGTTGTTGATTATGTTGTATAAGTTATTATATATTATCAGCAAGATGGAATTTCTCTAAGGAAAAGGAAAGATTTCTATCTGGTACTCAAAATAGTATCTGAAACCTTGTCTCAGACATACATTTTTGGATAATCTGGTTTCTAGTATACCAAGTCATTAGATGCCAACTCTCAATTTGCCAAGCATAAGGTATTTTCTTTCCTGGAAGGCCATGGCACATTTTAATGTTCTGCCACTCTACCACCTACACGGAGTGTGCATCCCCCGACAGACTTCCGTGATTCATCATTCCTGGCATCCACTTCCTTGAGACATCTGATTGGATTGAAATGATGTAAAGAGAGAGATAAAATATACAAACCAGAGAAATTCACAAAAAAAAATACAACTGAGTTTCTCTTGTTCTTGTAGTTACTAAAGAAGAGTTTCAAATGAAACATATTTATCTTCAGCCACACACAAAAATAAATAACCTTGAGAAATTGTTAAAGAAAAAAGAAGCTGGCAAACAATGTAAAAATAACAAATGGTTAAGATGCTTGTTTTTACCAATCAGTGTCACAACACAGTACAATAGCATGGCTAGCACGTTTTGTGCATCTACGCTTGTCAATACATCGTTCAATAAAGAGCAGCAGGTTTTTGGTTAGTTTCTTTGTTTTATTTCCAACAAGAAAGTAACGGCAATGGTTCCCGAAGAAAAGTGAGAAAGTGACCATAGCTGGTATGGATCGGTTTGTTCAGTGCCATGAACATCTAGGAAATATAGGGATAAGCTATAAGTATTAATAAAATCCTCTGGGTCTTGTGTAGGTAAGAGTATCATCCCAAATGCTCTATTTTTACTACCACCATTTCTCTCTACTCATAAAAGTTTTTGTTTAGAGTGTTGTTAAGTATCATCTAGCCAGACAGCAGTAGGAGCATTGATCTGCTCAGTCTTTCAATGCACTGGACAGGGTTCTTCCATTCCCACAGCCAAAACCTCAGCCAAATGGGTGAATCACCCTGACAAGGAAAAGTGGGAGTTTCCCTGATTAATAGTTAAGACGTTAGAATATTTGAAAAAGAAATTAGAAGAATGCATTATCTGGAAACATTTCCTGCCACCAAAGCACCCCCACTCAGGCTGATGACTGAGGAATTCCAGAAGGCATTCTCCCCTGAACGTGGCCTACATCAATGACACATTTCTGAATTGTCAGTCTGAAAGCCCATCAATAGTCATAAAGACAATGTTGCGTCCTCATTGGGGGTGTGTTGATGGATCTGATCCAGAACATGAGAGGTGATTCCTGGGTTACTCGGATGTTGGACATGTTTGGCTCTGGTGACGGTGCTTCTGATTCTAAATCAAAACCATTCTCCCCATTTCATTCAGTGCATTACATAATATGAGTAGGGCTGTCTACATGCATAATTATCACTGCTCATGAGAAACAGGCTCAAAAGAATTCTCTGACCTTGTGCTGATAAATTGTACTGGAGCAACAAGGGGCCTGGAACTGCCAGTCTTAGTTAGAGACTCTCAAAATTAAGTTGGACTGAAGGAAAATCAAGCTTCCGCATGGCACATTTCTCAGTAGACTGATATTCCAATCTATTGAAGACTGTTCCTCAGGACCCTGGTTTAAGCCCTACCTCTGCTCTTCAGTCAGCACATCATTCCTGGCACTAAACAACATGCTTGTAATTTCCAACCTGCCTGGAATTAGCTCCTGCTAGGAGCAGGGAGGGGGAATCAAGAGGGAGGAAGTTAGAAAGAAATGGTTCAAAAAGTACTCTTTCTAAATCAGAAACATCTGCAAGAGTCATAAATGGTTTTAAGTAGAAATCAGTGACAAGGGGGTTCACATAGAAGCAGACAGGAATGAAGCCACCCCTCACCGAACGTTTCCAGGTAACTGCAACAAACAGTATTGCCATATATTAGAGCAAACTTTTGAACCTGCCTGGTGACTGACACTTGGCATTTTGTATTTGGCTCCTATTACAAAGGACCGTGTAGCAATAATGACCAATGTGTGTCATTCTGCAATGCTGGGGCGTGACTTGGCTCCTCACACATGCCTGTCGTCATCTATTAATCTCAGTGAAGACTTTCGTATTATGATTCTTCAGGGAGTTTTCTAGAAGAAGCAAGGGATGAGAAGGATGCTTCTCTCCTTGGCTCTGATAAAATCCTGCCTCTGACTTAGAGGATCTTCCTAAAGACATGAAAAATACAGAATACAAAATGGAATGTTACAAATATAAAAAGAATGCCAACTTCTACCTACCTGGTCATCTGGTTATGTCAATAAGTAGTTTAGAAAGATCTTCACAGAGGCATTGTAGAAGGACATCATAAGATGTTTAATGCTACTTGTCTTCTGGATACAGCCCTCCCATACCTGACTTGAAAAGCCAATTTTTTTAAAAAAGCCTTTTTATTAAAAAATTTTAAAAATTCTAAACTAGTTTTGTAACCATCTCAGAAATAGTTTAATGATACTTTTAATAAAGCACATTCTACCACACACACAAAACAAACTCTTTTAATGATTCATATTTCCATTGAAATTTAGAGGGGCCGGTGAGATAGCTCAGCGGCATAAGCGCCTGCCTGGCAAGCGCGAAGTCCTGAGGTCGCCCCACCCGTACCCACAGGAAAAAAAAAGAAAAAAAAGAAATTTAAAGTTCACTAGAACTGAACTAAGCATGTTGTAGTGATTTATCTAAATGAGCATCCCCAACGAAAAACCAAGTACCTTAAAATCTACTGGAAAACTATAGTTTTAAATGTAAGAATAGACATGCCTTTCCCACAATTTTTATTAGTCTACCAAATGTAGAATTACTGGGGAATGGAGAATAGACAGAAGAGAAAACGTCAACCAAACTTTTTTTTTAATCCAACCCTGGGAGTCTGAATAAGGTGAATATTGCTTTGTTATAAAATAGCTCAAGGAAAGGGAGGAGGGCAACATAGTGAAATAAAGAGTTTCTTTAAAAGCAAACATCAGATTGCAACCACATCAATCATTTCTTGATTTAAAAAAAATAAATGAATGCTTCCCTCCACAGTTGGAAATTTCATTACTTCTGTATATTCTCTTCTTTGTTTATAAGCTGACTAAGAACTCCTGGAAGTTTTGCTTTCTTTTGGAAAGAGGGGTCAGATTTTTGATGGCCCCAAATGTACCCCAGGGATTCTACCCCAAGACTAAAGTTTAACTTATTTTTCCTTCTCTTCTTAGCTTTTCCTTGTGGTGGAACAATAAATATATCTTTCAAATATACCATTACAAAATAGGCTCCCCGCTATGCTATAGTACCCAAGGAATTACTCACATTATGAGGTCCTAATGAAATACAGATCTTTAAAACTCACGTTTAAATATCATTCTACACATAACCTTTTTATTGCATAAGATGCACTGGCCAAGGAAGCAAATGAGTTAAATTGAAAAGTCAGCAAAAAAAGTTCAGAATTTTTTTAATATTTTTCCAAAAGATATACAAATTAACAATTGGCCATTTCCCTTGATTATGTAGAGTTCTAGAAGCCACAGAGAAAGTTCAGAGAAGAACAAAATGATTGAGGCAAATGGTGCTAGTTTTCTAGAAAGGAATAGATGAAACTTCTGAAACTAATTATCTCTGAAAAAAATACAATAAGAAAAGCATCACTTGGAAATGACTTTATAACAAAAGTTTTTCCTACAGATCCCAAAGTGGAAGCAAAGAAAGAAAAATAAATGAGATAATAAATGATACAGATCACCAGCCAACTGTCTTTTCAGTAATAACAAAACACATTTGATAAAATGTGTGAGATTTGAAGCTTTTATTTTAGACACAGGTGTAATATAAAGAAACCTAAAGAATGTTTCTTTTATAGGAGATGACTTACACACACTGTATTTTCTAAGATTATTTATGGTTGATGTTGACCTCTACAGTACTATTCCACCCCATTTTTACAGTCAACTAGGGAATGCCTACAGATAAACCATGCAAGCCTATTTTAGATGAAGCAAAAGGCATAGATGACCTAAACTCAATTCTGATTTAGAGGAAACTACAATGAAGTGTGCTCTGACCATATTGTACAGTTTGATTATAGTGGTAACTTGAAATAAACGTTAATTAATTTCATTAATAAGGGTTTCTGGTCCACTTTTTCATTATTGGGTATTTGATATAAGGATGGAAGGGAAAAAGCATGCGACTTTTTTTCTCCTATCAGGTCTCACTCTGAACTGTGACACTTAGTAAGAGTCTCAAGAACTTTTACTTTGTTATCTGCTTCCTGGAGTTATTCTCCTTCCTTATCCTAATCTGAACAAAGCAGGGAATTCTGCTTCATCATAGCTGAGGCATGGAATACAACTTCTTATAAGTTTTACACAGGGCCAGTGAGATAGCTCAGCGGCATAAGCACCTGCCTGGCAAGCGTGAGGTCCTGAGTTCGACTCCCGGAACACGCATACAAAAAAAAAAAAACGGCCCGGTGATATCGCTCAGCGGCACGGGAGCTGGCTGGCGCATGAGGTCCTGAGTTCGACCCCCGGTACCCACAAAAAAAAAAAAAAGTTTTACACAGAATGTAGAAATACAACACAGAATGTAAGCAAATTAAAAATTTTTGTAGAATTACTTATACACCAACTTCATCATTGCCACCTGTGTCTCTAAAGCCTATGTCATCCTTCCAGCACCAATAACCTCCAAGGTTTTGGTGACACTGCTATTTCTATAATGTGTCAGACACTTCTAAAATATATCAAAATTTAGTTGCTTCTACATTTAGGCCATTTTTCCTGTGTTTTTATCCATATCCATGAATAATACTTGGCAACAACGCTGAAATTATGAAAGAGGAGAGTAAGATATAAAAGAAATCTCAGCAGCAATGAAAGAGACAAAAGAAGAGGAAGGAGGAGGAGCAAGAGAAGCTGGATTTTGCTCCATAGCTGTATCTAGGTTAAATACATTTTTCATATCTTTACTATTTATTATGCAAAATATTTGGTTCAAATCTCCTCTTATTAGCAAATATGCCTTTAATAGTTCTCTTAAAACTTTGAAAATTTTTTGAGGTAAATGCTGTTGCTCCCTTTCCCTCCCAAAAATGCTAAAGCAAGACAGATATTTACTATATTTCCTTTTCCACCTTCTCTCCCTCCTTCCTTCCCATCCTCCCATCTTCTCTCCCTCTCTCTTTCACACTCTCCTCATCCCCCATCTCTCTCTCAGCTATTTTACCTTAAACCATTTTTCCTTAAACTATTTTTCCTTTTTACAAGGCGGTTTTATCATTAACATAGTGTTATAATATTTTACATATGGATCAGCCTTTCAAGGAGAGTCTGGAAAAAACCTTGCAAATATCTTGAATTTCTTTGCTCGTCATGAAGCATATTTATTGTCTATTAGAGGTAAATACAGTTTCTGTCTTTTCATTTTCTGTATTTTATTTGTAGTTTTTTTATGTACAATAGACATTTCAAAGACAGAAACTAAATTAGTGATTAGCAGTGCATTTAAACTGTTTTTATGAAACAACAAAATATCCTGTAAGATTTCTTTATAATAAACCATTAATCTACAAAACAAACCCATTGATACCTAAGAGGACACAATGACCTAAAGACCTATTCTTAAGAACTAGGGGTTTTGCAGACACAATGGAAAAAATTTTAACCTACAAATAGATATTTCTAAATACATAATTTTAGATATAGCAATAATATAATCAAACTTACATATCTCGACTGTTTGTCTTTTTTTCTGCACGTTTTTACTTCCTCATCTGTAGGGCTGCGCAGGACTCGTGGTTTGCTTTTCCCTGTTTTCCTGGCAAAGAACTCACCTGCTCATGCTGCTTAGGACACAATAAAACTTATGTTTTCAAAATATATATGGAAAGCCAGCATTATGCTCTCTAAATATCAGTGCTTTTTGAAAGAAATTAGCTTCTGGATTTTGTTTTATTTTGTTTTGCTTTTACAACTCCCTTGTGTTTACATCATACTCTTCCCTGGATGTTACAAAATTATTTACAGATGTTGACTGATTCGTGCTTACAAAGAAATTGGTGGAAGACACAATATTTTGGTTCCAATGTTGGAAATAAAGATACGGAGAGGTCATCAGTTGCATGAAGTCAGAAAAGTGACAGAAATAAAAATCTGGGAATTGCAGCATAATTTGGTTTCATCCACTCACACACCAAGGAGTGGATATTACAGAAAACAGACCAAGAGTCAGGGCATCAGGTTTAATGCTAACTTGCTTAGCTATAGAAGACCTCAGTTTCCTGTTGGGAAAAATTTTAAAGTGCTGGATTAGAGAGTTTGGAAAAGCTATAAACTCAAAGCTGATCATTGTGTCTATTCATCTAAGCATATTCTGTATTTATTCATACACACATTTGCTTAATTGAGTTACAATGATATTTTACCCTTCATGTTTATCTTAAAAGCAAAAGCCATTTGGTCATATTAAGAATAGGTAAAAACACATCACATTGCTTTTTGCCAGAGAGAAATAAGGCAAGGAGACAAATATCTGCACTTCTTAGTAGGCTTAGTTTCTTCTACATAGCTTTCTGCTCCATCTCTCCTCCCCTAATATGCAAACATGAGAAATATTGATTTCCTGCAAACAGTGATGTCGTAAGCAAAAGTAATCAAGTACTTTTAGATATACAAAATTCTGTGATTTTGCAATTATGATAGTTATGTTTTTCCATACCTAAAATTCTGAGCACTTACCAGTTTGAAAATATCCTTTCATATATTCATTATTAATGAAAGAGAAAAGTAAAATTTAAGATTTTCCACAACAAAAATTGTTGAGCCTACATTTTACTACTTAAGTTTTTTTAATTCAATTCCTTGTGTGTCCATGAGTATATGTGGTTACACAACCTGTACAATCTCCCTATTTCTATCAGTTCACTCAGTCTGCAGTGAGAGAACTTATGCTTACCAGTAGCATCAAGACCCCGCAACCCCTGCTCTGCTATTCAATGCTGATCCCTCCCCTGTCATTCCCACTCCACAACACTACCACTGAAACATGGAAGAAGCAGTTAATGATGGGAATGACAGAAGTTTCACCTTACTACAATACGGGAGACCTGCAGGAATATTATCCTTCCTGAGGCCATATTGAAAATGATGAAAACACTGTGTTTGGTACAGATGTCAAATGTCTCCAAAGGCACAGAATTAATTCAGTTCTGTCCTCCCACATACCTACACAAACCGTGTTTGTTAGCATGAACTATTTTGTTATATGCCTGAGAATGTTTTGGGTGCAATTTAAATCAGAGAGAAAACTAATCAGAATGAAATATCACAGGGAGTTGCTTTTAGCCAATAGTAATGAGACCAGAAGCAGTAGACAGTGCTTTGAGGTTTGTTTTAATTATTGTTTGGGTTTTTTTTTTTTTTTTCCTTTTTTCTCTCCTAGCACCATTACATTATACCAAAATGAGATAGCAATCTTGGTCCACTTATGACTTAAGGAAAATACTAAGAGAATCTAAAAATAGTGAAAAACAAATGACTGTCACTGATAGCCAGGATAAAATAATTCAACTCTGTTTTTTAGAGGATGAGATTATTTTATATATCCCAAATTAACCTCAACAGGAAAACTGTCTTTTTTGAGTAAATCAGGAAAACAGAACAAAATTTATGAATAGCAAGAACATGTAGTCATTCAAGACAATGGATTTTCTTTTTTGAGTTTTCTTAAACCTCTCCTTGAATCAATTAATGAGAACAGGTAGAACAAAGCCCAAGGGGATTCCATTTTCTAGAGCAGATATATTCTTCCTGTCACTGGGGTCAGTGTAAGGAGAATAAACAGCAGTGAGCAAATACTACTTTTAAAAAGGATATTATGTATTGCAATTTAATACTGAAAGATGATTTGTCAAATGGAAATATACTAGTAATTTTTCTTTCTAGAATGATATAACTTTGACAAATGAAGATTGTTAAATACAGGAAGTCACTTAATTCACAATGAATTCATCTCCATCATTACTGATAATGGTAATCACTCACAAGACATATCCTGATGTACTTTGCATATTCATTCATTAACCAAGGAGGCAAATCATCACTTAAACTTGTGGATTATCCATGAATATCAGGATATATAGCACTGTAAGCTATCCAGCTGTGTCTCATATTTTAAGGGTAGGACACTGGTTGAGATTTTGATATAATTTGGGGGGCAAAGCTTAAATAATCATTATAACTTCTAATCATGTAATTCTAAATGGTTCAGACTGAATTTATCACAATGTACATCAGGCTAAAAAAGAAGCAAATTCAATATTTGGAAATTCACAATTCTAAAAATCTGTGGCATATGATTCTTAAAGAAATGATTCATCCTCTGACAAATAATATAAGTGGATTTATCTATTATTTTAATAGTCAACACCTTCCTACTGACATGTATTTCTTCTCAAATACCCTGAAGTTCTTTTTCCATTATGTTAAACAACCATTATTGTCCAGTTCCAAACTAGGAAAAACAAAGTACACATCATTGAAAGTCTTGCCATGAGTCACTTGGCAATTATCTGAGAATAATTATCTGTGGAATCTTGACTTACAAATACTATAGCCATCCAACCTACCTTCTTTGTGCAAAAGCTTAGTGTGAAATGGGCACCAAAGAAATAAAATAAACGTCTGTCTTCAATATTCAGAACATCTGCATGAGTAAAAATTATTCAAAAAGATACCATGAATTTTTAAAATGAAATGCAGCGTGTAAAAATTAAGCACCTGGTCTTTTCCTTTATATTTCATTTAAAAATTCTAAATAGACTATCGCCAGCTGTACGTTTTACTGCATTTTATATTATGGCAGGCAGTCAAAGCAATACTGCACCCTGTCTCATCTGAGTTCCACATAAAAATTAATAAAAAGAGAGAAAAAAAAGATGGAGCAAGTCTTTTGTCAGATGCAAGAAGAAATTAAAGATGCCATGCAAACCGATGAGAATATAAAAATGATCCAAAAAATTTTGATTCCAAATAGAATCCCTGAGGTAATGGAAAAGAGAGATTTGTTTGGCTTCTTATTAATTCAGACTTCCTATAAGAAACATAGGAATTTGGATAAAAAAATTTCACTGTCTTTGGAGAAGGGGTGCACTTAAATTGCAAACGAAAACTGGGGATATAAGTGAAGAAGTCATCTTATTGGTCATTTTTTACTAGATAACCTGACAATTCATAAACCAACCAAAAAGAACATATATGTTACAGCCAGGAAATGACACTTTCTATACTTGACAGTTGGTTGGCACACTCTATAGTATCAATACCGATCAAGTTTCCATAATCTTAAGAGAAACAAGGAATAACTGGGAAAAAATTGTACAACAGGCATTAAACATTAAGTCTTAAATTGGCAGATAAGCTTAGTTGCAATTGACATTTCTAATTGTTTTATGTAAGTTGATTATTCAGAAGGATTTGAAAAGGTTGTCTTTTCAACTTAAAAACATTCATTAACTCGGTTATGACATTTTTAGTGTTATTTATTGATACAGTGCTTACTTTTTAAATGTTTCTTTTCAGTTTCTATTTGATCAAATTTTCCTGTATATATGTGGTGTGAATATTAGAATCTTCTTTAAGACTGCTTCTGATTACTTCTTATTTAAAGATATAAGGAAAGCCCATAGCCTGGCATCAGATAACTCCAGTTTAGATACCACTCTGCCAACCATGTCTCAAAATATTTATTTATTCTCAAACTTGTAGCAAGCACCACCTGAGTTCCAAATACTGTTATAAGTATTGAAGATGAAAACTGAGCAAACCAAACAAGTCTCACCCTTTAGCTTCATCTGTAAAATGAGAGCTAGCATTGAGAATAACAGCTCAATACAAGTTAATCCCTCCTCCCTTCCTCTCTTGTGAATGGGAAGTTGCAATCTCATGCAGAACTAACACCACAAAGATAAGATCATTCAAGTGGTTGACAACATACGTCTGTTGTTTGCATTTCAGAAAATATTTATTGCCTCTAACCACTTTTTCTATAGTCATAGTCTTATAACAAAACAAGGGGGGAAAAAAGACATTTTTGTATTTTTCTCTTTTGAGGAAAAAATGTGTTTCTAATATAGATGTATCATGTTCTTAGATGATAATGCTAAATTATTATCGTGACTTTAACCACTGCTTTAACTACAAAAATATTTACACCATTTTTAATCGAAGACACTCCAGCATGATTTTAACTCATATACCCATATTTTAAAAATTCAGTTGTTTTCTACTAAACAAATCAATTATTAAAATCTTTGAGACAAACAATAAATTATTGGCTAGAGGAAATCTGTTTTTTTTTTAAAGAAATCCTGTGAAACACCCAAAAATACCAAGATAAAAGTTGAAGCATACTATGCATACTCCTTTTTTTTTGTTGTTAAAACTAATGTCTATACTACATTTTATTTTATGAAAATGAATTTAAAAGTCTAAAATATTTCCCTTTTAAACCATAATCTGTGGAATAATAAGAATATGGAATTATTTCTTCAATATTTGTCTATAATTTATACCAAATTTGTAAAGACAAGTAAAATCATCATGTTAATATTATAGAACTTAACAAGAAAATTAAAGAATATGATTTGGCATTGTTTTCTATGGTAATGTAATCACCAGCATTATTGCTAGGAAAATTACAATAATTGGTATCATTTTAATATTTCTACTTACCAGGGAGAAAATGATTAAAGGTGTGATGCCTTTATTTAATATCACATATCTCAATTTAGCATATGGCTACATATATATTGATAAAATTATGAAAGTTTTGTTTTAAATATCATTAAATTAGAATTTTCTTGTGTATTCCATCATGTGAAATGTGCTATTATTTGATCTCTATATGTGAGATCAATCTTTTGCTTTCTGTTTTTGTGGTTCTTGTTATCGCTCTTTTCCAACTTTTCCTATGTTCTGTTTGAAATAAAATGCTTCTAAATATTTGGGCCTTTAAGAGTAAACTTAGATTCAATGAGAAAAGAATTTCAATGTCCCTATTTAATGGATACTACAATTTCTCAATGCCCCCTAAAGAAAGGTAGTATGTTTTCATGGAAAAAAAGCTATTTTAGTGACCTTTTGTCCCTCCCTAAGAGGAAGAAGTCTGACAAGTAGATATATGGCCAGTTTGTTATTGTAAATTCCAGATCTTGTGATTATCTCTGACTCAACTTCTGGGGTTTTATCTGGAATTCCTGTGAAGGGTCAACAAGTGTATTACTGACTGTTTTCACCTTCTTGTGACCCTAATTTTAAAATTGTATCTTATAGGAGTCCCAAAATAAATTATGGTGCTGTGTTTAAGTAGATGGACATTGGAAAATGGTATCATTAGCTCAAGCAACCCAAAATTTACAACTTTTAATATAATTCTGTATATACATTTTTACCTTAAATTGTAAAATTTAAGAAAAAAATTTTGGTAACTTTTTTACTTCAATAATTTTTCAGAGTCAAATGTTCTAGTATACTCTTTCTTCCTGTGTAAAAGTTGTTTTTCTAGTATTGCTGTAATTAAATAATCCCAGGCGTGGATAGATAGATGTATTTACATAAATACACCTCAACAGATGAAAGCATAGTGAAGATTCATGTTGCAGTTTTAGGAAAACAAGAAATGCCTGTATAAACAAAATTTGACACTATCACTGATCTCTATATTTTATAAAAATGAAATGAGAAATTTCTGAATGAATTTTAAATGTAAAATTAACCAAATTCAGTAGCCTCAAGCCTCCAATTATTGCTCCATAGTCCTTGAGCACTGGTTAAGAACAAGAGAACAGTTATTGTTGAAGAATGGTGGAAATTGGTCTACTAAAAAAGAACACTCATAAAACAGATAACAAATGGTGGGAAAAAATGCAAAAAAAAGATAAGAAATTAAAGATGAATATTTAGAAAATCTCCTGGAAAAAAGGCATGCCAGTATAATGCTTAAAAAGTGTGGTTTCAGTGTATATGAGTTCCAGACCACTTACTAAAGAGGTGGGCATATAACCTCTCCAAACTCATTTTTTCCATCAGTAAAAAGAGAATACAATTGTGCCTATCTCATAGATCCAATGTAAATATTTGTTATAATACTTGTCATATAAAGAAGATTGTTGTTGTTGCTGTTGTTGTTGTGGGAACGCCTAGTATAAAATTAACAAATTTAACTATTGGATGATAAATAATTACAGTCATTGGATGATTAAAGTAAAACCTTCTAAATAATGTGTAAAAAATGTTAATTGTAGCCTAAAATATAAATCTCAGTTAGTTTCAAATGCAGTTGTGGGATGAAATCAAATTCTGACTATTATAAAAGGAAAAGAATTTCAATAAAGAACAAATGCATGAATTCAGTTTCTTGTCTGAAACAGAGTAATACATGGAAATCATAAGCTATGGGTGCCACTGTCATTTATGTCATACTTTATGCCTTTGATTTTGTTGAGAACTTACATCCAACCAAAAGTTGAGCACATTCAAAGTTAGAAGCACTAAAAAATGCATCTCAGAGTAATGATTATGTGACATGAAATCTAGTATAGTCATATTTTCACCAATTTTTCACTATTTCTCTTTAGTTTGAGAAAAAATTTCTGCTATGTTAATCATGTTTTGGGATACATGGAATCTTTGCAATCATTTAAAGGTATAGAAGACTCAGGAGTAAAAATATATGAGTGTAATTTCATAATTATCACATACTATGAAAGATTTTCTTTTTCATCAAGTTTTGAAGGCAAATTTCACGATTCAAGTAAATATCGCATTATAATTTTAATTGTGCCTTCACACACACCTTCAGTTATTTTGGTTAAAATTATTGCTAAAGCCCTCATAGTTTTGAAAAAGATCGACGAATGTGTTCAAACAGGATATGCATTTGGAAAGAATCACAGAGAAAAAATGGCTACCCACATTAAACAGACTGAATGTGTCACTTGGTCCATTCTGCTTGGTCTGAAATGAAGTACTGCTGCCCCACTTTTGGGATCTCTTTTACATTGCTGTCTATTTCTTATCTAAATATTAATGTATTTTTTGCTTTGTTATGGACCATGTGAGTAGCATGGTATAACCATTAATCATGATTCTCAACTTGACTAGATTAAGAAATGCCTAGCAGATCAGTAAAGCACAGTTGTGCCCATATCTGCGGTGAGTTTCCAGAGATGCTTGGCACACAGGCCAGTAAACCGATTGGGAAGACCCACCTTGATTGTAGGCGGCACCGTCCAGTGGGCTTGTAGCTTGGATGGAATGAAAGGGGAAAGAAGTCAGCCTGCATGTGAAAAGCTCCATTCTTTAGAAAGTGCTTTTTTTTTTTTTTTTTTAATAGCAAGTGAATCTTTTTCTGCTACCTTTTCCTGTGAACAGTGAACTCTGGTTTCTTTCAGGGTAGACTCACACCAGTGCTCTCCAGGGGTCTTCCAAGCCTTCAGTTTCAGACTGGCCCTGCACTCTTAATTCATTTGGTTCCGCAGCTTCCAGCTTCTCATGATGAGCTCCTACTGCAGCCTTTGATTCTCCAACATGCAGGGGACTGTTTTGACTCTGATCCTGTAAGCTTATATAACAAGTTTCTCTATCATCTATCTAGTCTACATTTTTTCATGATTTTTTTTCATCTAGAGAACCCAAATAATATATATGACTTGGGACCTCAAACTTACTGTAGTAAAGGTTCATTCTTTTTTTTTTTTTTTTTCCCCCTTAGGGATTCTCACAGGAAACTTTCTTTCTTTCTTTCTTTCTTTTTTTTTTTTTAATGTGGGTACCAGGAGTCGACCTCAGGACTTCACACTTGCCAGCAAGCGCTTGTGCCACTGAGCGATATCACCAGCCCTTTTTTTCCTTTATGTGGGTTCTGGGAGTCAAACTCAGGACCTCGCACTCGCCGGGCAGGCGCTTGTGCTGCTGAGCTATCTCACCTGCCCCTCTCACAGGAAAGTTTCTACCCACATAAAACTGAAGTATCCACACAATCTCCCTCTGCAAAACAGCTGGTTGTTCACATTATTTTCCATTATTTATTTTTTGGCACTGCTGTTACTCATGCACTAAACATATCACTTTTGCAAGAACATTAGCTATGAGCTTCCAGTTTTTGTACACTCAGTGTCTCGTCTCCCGCCTCTGAGCAGTGCCTCTGTCCTGTCATAACTGAGTTTAGGCCAGTGCTTTTCAAATTACATTAAGGACCAGAGTTTTTGTTTTTGTTCATTTCAAACCTTTCATAAATAAGTAATTTTGTAAAATATATTTAAAATGCTAATCTATGCCAAATTTCATAAAAGTTTCTAAACATATACAGTTTTTCAAAAGCACTGTTGAAACTATAAGAGAGTTGATAAAGATGACATTTCTCTATTCTTAAAAAATTATTTTAGACAACTATACTATTTTCTAAATTGATCCTAGAAATTACTTCTTTCCTGAAAATATTGTGCCACTGACATTCTGTTTCACTGAAGAAATTAAAGAGCTATAGTACCATGACTGCTGACATAAGTGCAAAAATTCAATGGGAAAATTAATCTGTGAATCATGTTATCTGACAGTTAATACTGAACCTGTACTATTAAAGGTTAAATATTTTTGAAGTTGTTGCTGATAATGGAAGAAAACAAAACAGAGTTGAGGAGTTATACCTTTTAAATATATGATATAAAATAAATTTCTGACTTGAAAAATGATTTGCTAACTCATTTCTACTCCGTTAATAATGTATAGATATGAATTTTTCAAAAATGCTTTAATATATTTTTATACATGAATTATCTGGCTATTTTGAAATTATGCAATCACCGTTTAATATAGAAATGGAAACTGGAAATGATAAAGGCCTTATCCACTAGAATTTACATCGACTAATACAGATGCAGCTCGTGCAAAATTTTCCTGACAAATTTTAAACTTAACCTAAAGTTCAGTAATTACTTGTAAGACTGACTGAAAAAAATAATTTACCTGCTAAGGTTGTACTTCACCAGCACCTCTTTCATAAATCTAATCAATTAGAAATTTTTCACTATATTGGAGATATGAACACATTTCTACCAAAATATCTACATGTGTTTATTTGTATTACATTTCCAAGACTATTTAAATTATTGTAAAGATTTTTTTTCTTCTTTTTTTTTCAGTGCTAGAGATTGAGCCTAGGTCCTTGTGCGTGCTAAGCAAGTATGCGACTACTGAGCTACATCCCTAAACTCTTTTTATTTTACTTTGAGACAGGGTCTGCTTAAGCTGTCCAGGCTGCCCTTAAACTTATGATCATTCCATCTCAGCCTCTGAACTAGCTGAGATTAAAGACCTGAACAACTACAATTGGCTTAATACATTTTAAAATGTAAAGCAGAATGAAAATTCATTACTTCCTAAAAAATCAAAGTTAATTACTAAATAAACATGGTGTTTTTAATACACATGTCAACATTAGAAAGGTCTACTGAAATAGAAATTATAGGTGAATATTTGTGCCCTAAACCACTGGTCCAATAGTAAATGAAAACAGTATTACAATATTTCCAAGATTATTGACCACTATAAAAATCTTGGGATAATTAATAAAAATATTTCTGTTCCTTTCCCTTTTTGGAAACTTCTTTTGATAAGTATAAGGTATTACATTCAAGGAAGATTTTTACCCCAGTGAAAATGGCTATTACCAAAGAAACTAAAGACAACAAATGCTGGCACATTGTGGAGAAAACCTTTAAACACTGTTGGTGGGAATGTAAATTTGTATAGCCATTATGGAAAATGGTATAGACGGTGGTGAACCTATGGCATGCATGCCACAGCAGGCTGTTCATTATCTTTGAAAGCTCTAAAAGGTTTGCCACCACTGGTACACGGGTTCTTCAAAAAATTTAAAATATAACCGTATGATTCAGCAATCCTACTATTCAGTATATACCCAAAAGAAGTGAAGTCAGTATGTCAAAGGGACACCTGCACTCCCATCTTCACTGCAGTGTTTTTCACAATAGCCAAGAAACAGAAAGAACCCGAGTGTCTATCAACAGAAGAATGGATATAGAAAATATTATATATAGACAAAATGGAATATTATTCAATCAGTCTTGTCATGTGCAACAACAAGGATAGAACTGGAGATCATTATGTTAAGTGAAATAAGCCGGGCATAGAAAAGACAAATACCACATGATCTCAACCACATATGAAGTCTAAAAAGTAGGCCTCACACAAATTGAGAGTAAAATTGTGTTTGCCAGGGTGGGGAGAGAATGGGAAAGGAAGGGATGGTGAAAAGTTGATCAATAGATACTAAGTTATAGCAAGATAGGAGCAAGAAGTTCTAGCATAATATTACTTTTATAAATATACCTAGAAAGAAAATATGAAAGTTGTATATTCATTAAGAGAGGAGATGGTAATGTTTACCTGATTTGAATACTGTACATTCTATCATAATATATTACTCCATTGATATGTATAATTTTAATATTTTATGTATCGGTTAAAATTAATTTAGACTTTTGTCTATTCACTCACATAAACTTCTAACAGAATATGTTCAGTAAAAAATGCTTAGTTCATGTATCAAAACCCAAAAATTTTCACTTAAGATTGAATATAGAGGGGTCGGTGAGATAGCACAGCAGCACAAGCTCCTGCCTGGCAAGAGCAAGGTCCTGAGTTTGACTCCCGGAACCCACATAAAGGAAAGAAAAGGGCCAATGATATCACTCAGCAGCACAAGCGCTTGCTGGCAAGCACAAGGTCCTGAGGTCGACTCCCGGTACCCACATTAAAAAAAAAAAAAAAAAAAAAAAGATTGAATATAGAACTCCCATATTTTCTCCCTAGGTACACTATGAAAGTAGTATTTGTCAATGTCACTTTATGTTATGAACTACATAAGAACTATATTGATTAAAATTTGTTAATATTTCAAATACAATAAGTTAAAGTAATAACTGAAAGTATTATATTAAAATCATTAGGTAAAATAGTTAAGAATGTACTACTGAATTGTCTTATACTAAATTTTGGTTGTATATTATTTCAGTATAGAATCTATATAAAATAACTAATATCAGTCAAAAGTCATTTGTATTCATTACACACAAATCAACTAAGTTGTACAAAATGTTATCTCTAAAACTGAAATGCAACTTAATTTTAAAAGAAAAAACTTTGAAAATTGATAAAGGCATTTAATAAAAACAATTAAAGTCGACTGTCACTATCAAATACTTTTGGGACATCAATTTATATAAAATAATTACTGAATATTTTCACTCCATTCAAGAGCTTAAATTCTATTTGTTTTAATATATTGTACCTCACCTTACCTCGCCTCCAACTACAATTATGTCTTCTCATTGGAAAAATAACCTATGTATCATCCCTCACAACCGAATCATTATAAAATATGGTGAAATGTTACATTTTCCAAATAGGAATTGAGCACTTTATATAGTAACAGTGCATAAATTTATTTCTATAAAATGCATTGTATATCATTCTTTGCATTCATAACTGCAGTTCAGTTTTGAAAAGAAAAGTCTTCTTTTTAAAAGAGAAATAGCCAGGTGTTGTAGTACACACCTAAAACCCCAGCATTCAGGAAGCTAGGGCAGGAGGCTCATAATTTGTGGCCAGCCTGAGCTACAGAGTGAGTTCAGGAACAGCCTGAACCACGTAGCAAGACTTTGTCTCGAAATAATGATAGCAATAATAGTGATGATGATGATAATAATAATAATAATAATACTGAGCTTCAACACTTGTTGAAGAGAAAAAACTGTATAAAAATATTAGATATGTTTTTTCCCAAAATATGTTGATATGTATTTCGGCTTTGCAGAAAGTTAGCAAACTCTCTTTCATGCTGTCACAGTGTCTCACTGTTTTCCTGCTTTCTTCCAATGTCACGTATATTATAGAATCCAAGTAGTAACATCACAAAAACTAAGCTGAGGATATTGGGCCTCCTGAATTCAAGCTTACACTAACAGTATAGCAGTCTGACCTTTGAAAGAGGACATCATGTGTGCATCTCTGTCTGCCTCCCACATGCTTAGCATGATGATGGTTGCTCCAAGCTGTGTTGATATGCTTCTATCCACTTGACTTGTTGCAAAGACAAATGGCCTATCTCTTAAGAGGTGATCATCTTTGCAGTTGTCTCACTTAATCAGAGCAGGACATTGGTAAACATAAACAGGTATGTTACCGTACCAAGTCCACTACTGCCCGCACCATTTTCGCTTGCTTTATATAAAAGGTCATTGCAAATACTGCTGTGAAATGGCCCAGGGAATGAGTCCCAACAGTTTATCTGTGGCAATAAAGAAATCCTCTCTGAAAAATATATTGCATGTCTTCATGGATAATCCAAAGACAATTTTGTTTTAATTTCCCTCATGAAAAGGAACATCTTTCATTATATACTAGTTAAGCTGTATGAAATTGCCAACACAAAACATTTTTGATCCACATTAATGCTTTCTTGAGGTTCAACTTAGTACATCTGTATAATTCAATATATAATTTAAATATATGTCAATGCTCTTGCGAATTCTATATACACAAATGATGACATAGTTTAGAAAAACATTACAAGCTTGAATTTAACTACAAGAGAAGCATATTTGCATTATTATGCCTTTGAGAATTTCATTTCAAACCTAACATCACAATTTATTAGCCAGTACTGGTGCAAAAAAATTCAGAAATTTTAAAATAATTAGAGTTGCCAGAGAAAATGCAGGATTCCCTGGTAAATCTGAATTTTAAGTAAATAACAAACAACTTTTTGGAATACATGGGTACCAAATTTTGCAAGAAAATACTTACAGTAAAACATTATTCATAGTTTATCTGAAATTCAAATTTAATGGGCATCCTGTATTTTTATTTCCTAAATCTGGCAACCCTAAAAATAACACATGTGAGAAAGGAAAACAAGTTTTTCTTTTAAACATTCCATAGAACAAAAGAACATGATTGGGTTTTTAAAGCTGGTCAGAGTCCACAGATATTTCTTATTCTTGTTGTTTTGGTTAACTTTTTATCTTATTAATTTTATTTTTATCGAAACATAATATTTGTACCTTCTATGAGATAAAAATGTGATGTTTTGATTCATGTATGCGTTGAATAATGATCAAGTGAGGATAATTAACATTTCCCTCCCCTTAAATTTTGGTAAATATACCCAAAATCTGCTCTTCTAACTATGTTGAGATATAAAATGTGTTATTTTTAACATAGTCATCCTATAATGCCATAAAACGCCAGAAGTTTTATAGCTTCCAAAGCTAAAGGTCTCCACAGTTTCTTCCATTGACTCCACTACATCTAGAAGTTCTTGATTTATCTCATTTCTTCCCATACGTAAATTCATGGATTGATTGATTGATTGATTGATTGATTGATTCTTTTGGAGGTGGGTGTGTGCTATAGATTTCAGTGGTTCTTTCTCTAATATAGAAAATCGTAATGTATTTGCTCTCATCACCTACATTTAAAATGATGTACAAATTTTTGTATTTAGGTGAAACAAATAAGACCAACATTAAAAAATATTACAGCTAAACAAAGTAATTAATTATAAGGTTAGAAGATGATATAATTTTGCTAATTATTCCCAGCTTGATGCTTATTTTTTCACTGCATCCAACAACTACATGTTTTATTTTCTATAATGACAATAATGGCATACATCATTAACCCTATTTTATTCTTTTTTAATTTTTTATAATATCAATAACAAAGATCATTAACCCCTGTTCTGTTTAACATCTAATCAACCATCTTAGTTAAATAAATATCATATAAAACATTAAATATCACTTTGCTAAGCTACACTGGCTCTCAGGAGGGGAATTCTTCCTAATGCATTATATTAACATCAGTTTACAAGTGTCAAATCATGACTGATAACAAGGAAATGGATAATGAATATTTTTTGGCTTTAATCAAATTAGTTCAAAACTATCTTTTCCAGAGCAATTATAAATTTTATTTTTTTTATTGTGTTTATAGTCATTTTCTAAGCTATTTATAGAAAAGAGCTGCCCCATTACTGGGGGGGGTATCATGAGAAAATTGCGTAGGAGGATGCCAAGACAGTGAGACACAACATGTTTTTGTAGGGAGTTTCTGGGCATAACAGCTCTCCGAAGCCTGAAAGCTCTGAATGGGGTCCATGGTAATAGTTTCTTTAAATCAAGATTTTATTAACAGCATCTCCCTGCTTGATATAGTATTTCACTGAGTTTATTATCTCAATCGCCATTTCTCTCTATCAGCGACATCGAAAGAAATACAAATTGTAAACAAGACTCCTACTTAAAATATTTAGTAAAGCCCTGTCCCAGAGATCAAACAAATGACATTTCTCTACAGATTGGCCCCTATTACCACCCTTGCCACAATAAGAATAAGCTTGTAGAGAAGGCAATTCTTTACCACTCAATCTATAAGCCCTGCAAGACTTGGTTTAGGAGATGGGTCAGAGAAAGATGAATCAGAATTTCAGATAACAAGGCAGTTGTAATACAGTTGTTAGAATTATGTATCAGTTATTTCCAGAGACAAATAATACTTACACCTTAATGAATAGTAATAACTATAAAATAATTTTATGCCTCTCAGCTCATGATTACAGATTGGTACACTTTTTGAAAAGTAAACAAAGATGTTATGTCATAGTGATTTAATAGCTAGAAGACAAAAAAAAAAAGTGTCCTACTTTCCTAAGACATATTTTTGCACCTTAATTTCCTATTGCAAACAGATCCCAGAAAATTATTTAGGGCAAACACATTATTTTATGTGTTTCTCAAAGAAACGCCTAGTTCCATCCATTATGTATTTATCCAATGTATCTTTCAGAGAGAGAGAGATGATATTAACTAAGGAAGAAAAAAAGGGGTCTGTAGGAGCAGGAAAAGAAAGATGGGTATACATAGGTCTTCTCCAAGCAAGCTATGTATGACATCCTGCTTGCACCATGGTGTACATGTATACCGAACACAGTAACTCGGCTTTCCTTAACTCCACTTTTTGACTCAGCATGATTAACACTATTTGAAATACTGAGTTTGGCTTTTGGATGCCACAGGTACAATATATAAAACATAGAAGACAGAAAACAAAGATTCAAAATGGTGTTAATGAGAAATATGTCCTAAGAAGAAAAACTGAAGGAATTGGGGTTAGCACTTACTGAGAAGAATAAGCGAAAATAAAATTTAACTGTTATAAGATATGACCTTTTGCCTGAACACACATAAGCCTGCTCTATTATTTTCCAAAAGAAAAGGAATGTGGTTTAATAATTAGAGAAGATCTCTCTTTCTTCTCTTTGACTTATGGCTCTGGATAAGTTCTCAGAGCCAGATCCACAGACAGAATCCAATGTTTCAGTTCCAATTTTCCCCATATTAACCAAAGATGGCCTGCAGGAATAAAATGCACACTGTGTAAGGTTGCAAGCGGGACACAAAATTAGGAAACACCACGCCGTAGCAGACACTGCTGCCGGTCTATCCCCTTTTTGTATTCCATTTATTGCTTCCTTAATGTCGGAGACTGAATGGCTCATTCCCTTCTTGAACCTGACCTCTTCATGGAAAATCATATTCTGTATTGTATTACTTCCATTCTTTTCGTCCTATATTTACTTAAGAGTTCCTTTTTGCGGGTATTCTTTATAGAGTGGTAGTAGGAGTCTCTGAGCAGCCTTTGATAAGGTATTCCACACGTGCAGGTCTCCCCTTGATGAGGCATGGACATAGATACCTACCAAACTGAGCGATGATAACAAAACAAAATTGAATTGTCTATGATTATGTCAGAAAAAAAGAATGTCTTTCTCTTTTCTATTGGCTAAAATTCCTGGTTTCCTAGCTCCCAGCACAAAACATTGTTGATTTAAGACTCTAAATGAGCTACACTGTCATATAAGATTTGTTGACATTTCACACTGTCTTTAGGATAATTTATAACTAGCACACAGTTCAAGGGGAAAATAATGATTAAAATTTAGATTCACAATAAATTAAAAAGTGATTGCTTTTGTTGTAGCACATTAGAATATCAGAACACAGTATCTATTTGTATTTTAAAATATGAAGCATCAATGGTGAGTAATATCTTTACATAACTCTTTGATAGGATGGGCTTTGGTTTAAAAAGAAATGAATTGTAAGAAAAATATGGATATATATTTATGTGACTAAACATTATATATATCACAATAAGTGTTTGCATAGATAAATATATTATTGTTTTTATTCAAAGTATCATTACTATATTGCCATTATATTACTGAGTTCTGTTAAGACTACTTAACAATAATAAAAATGTAAAATTTAAAGATCTCTTTACTAAGCTGTCCCTAATAGCTAGTATATAATAAATTTCAAAAATAAAATAAAATCAGTCCTCGTCTCATGCCCGATGTTATTTGGTATAGGTAGGGATAAAAAATGAGAACTGATAAATTTCTCATAAACTTCTAGATTTTCTTGAATTTTTCTTCAATGGTCATGAGAAAACCCATAAACTACACCCTAAAACTTTTTCAAAAACCTGATCCAAGGCTACAAAATCATTTTTTTAAGTACAGCCTAAATTCTTCCTTAGACAAGGTAAAAATTCTCCTCAATAAAGATTTTTTAAGAATATGGATAGGCTGGGGCTGGTGAGATGGCTTTGCAGCGTAAGCGCCTGCCTGGCAAGCGCGAGGTCCTGAGTTCAACTCCCGGTACCCACGTACAGAAAAAGCGCCGGTGATATCGCTCAGCGGCATGGGTGCCTGCTGGCGCGCGAGGCCCTGAGTTCGACCCTCGGTACCCACAAAAAAAAAAAAAAAAAAAAGAATATGGTTGGGCTTTACGTTCTTATTTATAATATTAGGAAAACCTGTATGAAATTTTCATGGGTCAAAAGTGGTCAAATGTTAACAGTTCCATACAGTTCAACCTAATGTTATTCTAGACAGATTTAATGCTCTTTATAAAAGTCACATGAGACAAAAATGTTGAAGTTAAACTTTCCTGGATTCTTTCATCAAAACTAAAATAGAAAATGTTACCACTTGAACAGGAGATGAAAGACAAAGATTTGGTGTTAGGCCATTTTTTAAATGTGAAAGTTGTATATTCCATGCTGTAAAATTTTTGGAGACATTATTTGAGATCTAAGCATTTAACTCAACATACTCTTCTGGAAATAGTCATTTAAAAATCTGAAAGATACTTGCAAAACTATAAAAACATTACTGTCCTTTTTTTGGGTTTTGAAACATTTATTTTTGAAGCTAGCTATTGGTTTTGGAAAATATGTTATAAATGTTAACTGAAATGGGTGCTATTTTAAATTAATTAAATACTAATATTTTAATTTCTCAGGTTTAATATCTAATATAGTAAATATCAATAGATGTAACCCATAAAAGTCAAAGCTCTGTGGGGCTTCCATTATTTTCAAGGGTATAAAATATCCGTGCAATAAAAAAGATTAGGGCTGGGCATGATGGTGCATGCCTATAATCCCAGGATTTGGGAGGCTGAGGCAGAAGGATCACCACAAGTTTGAGGCCAGCTTGGGCTACATAGTGAGCTCAAGGCTGGCCTGAACTACACAGTGGGACCCTGTCTCAAAAAGAAAAAAAAAAAAAAAAGTTTGGGAACTACTGGATTGATTAAAGAGATAAATTAGGAAAAAAAAAAAGAGAGAGTTAACAGACCTAAGACATTTTATAAACCATACTTTTTATTCAGTCATAAGGGAACCCAGCTTACAGCAGCTTCTATAATCTGACTGGCAGAGTGTTTGAGTGTTTGAGTCTTCATCTTATGATTCACTTAGGGCAGTATATTAGCCACTTTCCAGTCACTGGAACAAAATACCTGACACCTATGACTTAAGGGAGGAGAGGTTTATTATGGCTCATGGTTTCAGTAGATTCAGTCTATGGTTGGTTGGCTCCAAAGAAGAAACAACAATATGGAAGAGCAAAGTGGATGAAAGCTGTTCAGACCATGGCAGTCAGGAAACAGAGAGCCAAAGAAGAAGCTGGGGACAACAATATACTCTTCCAGGTCAGGCCCCCAGTGACCCACCTGCAACCAGTCTCCACCTCTGACCAGCACAGTCAGCTACTGTCTATGGATGAATTTACTGATAAGGATAATATTCTGTAAGCCAATCAACTTCCAAAAGTCCCACCTCTGAACACATTTTATATCTAAACCACAAGAGGAGGATTGGGGTGAGTAGAAAGATTTCCATAGATATATTCCTAAATGGAAGCCCAAGTGATTTTTCACTGCTTATGGTGCTGCAGAGGAACCTCTGGGCAGGCACAATGCCAGTCATTACTAGTGCACAGTAATAGGTGTTCTCTCACATGACGCACTGACTGTAGTTGTCATTTCAAGGGTCATCAGACTCTTTTCCTTTGTTATAATAATCATAAAAGATTGAGAAAAGCAGAGATGCTTTATTGTCAGTTTACAGATGGGACAATGAAGACAAAAGGTTTTAGGGGTTTAGCCTAAGGCACGCAGATTGTGTTAGAGTAGCTTGTGGAATATAAGCCAACTGCTTTCAAGCATGGCACTTTATCCACCAGGTAAGTGACTTTAAAGCTGTTTTTTGGTACTAAAAAATTTTTCTGAAGTGGAATGTTACTCAGAAGCCCCATTATGGAGCACAAAGAAGAGGGGTGCATCCAGGGAAGAGGGAGAAGCCTGGAGAATCCTACCCACTTCACTTTCCTCTGACACACCCAAAGCCTTTCTCAGGACACCACTGTGCACAAGATGTTCTCCTAGCACTTTGTCCCCTTTATCCTCAACTCATGCTTCCATTACCTGCCTTCCCTCCTAGGCACCAACTGATATATGTTTAGTACATTTCCTCAAATATGCACATATCCAAATATGTAGTGGAGCTACACACACACCACGAGCTTGTGTGTGTATGTGTGTGTTCATATTACACAAAGGATATTATCCTATAAATCCTGTTCTGCTTCATAGTTTTGCCCTCTTAGCACTGTTCTTAACAATCTATCCAGATACTATTTTCTACATCTAGCTGGTTGTTTTGTGTATATATGTGTATATATGTGTGTATATATGCCATATTGTGTGTATATTTTACTAATCTCTGTGGGTGAATTTCCCACCAATAAAAAAATGAAGAACTGTGTTGACACATTATCTTGGAGTAAAGGGGGAGAATTTCTTTGGGATAATCACTGGTCTGTTGGACATAAACAGACATGGTCTGATCAAATCTTAACAAACTTCCTGCAGAATGACCATTCTACTGCAAATCACATAGGTTCTTCACTATTTACTAGAACTTGATACTTTCTTTTTCTAATATTTTACATGCTGTTGAGTGTTGGATCCCAGCTCATTATTGTTTTGATTGACATATTTCTGATAACTACTGATATTGAGCATTTTTTTCAAATATCTGTTAGCTTTAGATTTTCCCTATCTGTGAAATTATATTTAAGTCTTGTGCATTTTCTACTAGGTTTTATGTCTTTTTCTTAGATTTCCAGATTTGTTTTCTACTTTCAATATGAGTTCTTTGTGAGTTTTAGATGTTTCAAGTATATTCCTAATATGTGACCGTGTTTATGATGTCCTTCATTCAGTGGGAATCCTTTATTTTGGTGTTTTTCCCCCTTTCTCTCTCTCTCTCTCTCTTTCTCTCTCTCTCTCCACACACACAGTGTTGGCTTCTTGTTTTGAATCTTGTATGAGAAGTTATTTTTGCTAATCCCTGGGTCACAAAGATATCCTCCTACATTTTATTCTTTTTAGTGGTTTTACTCTTTGCATTTAGGTGTTTAATTCATTTGGCATCCACCAATGTATATGGTATAAGATAGGAACTCAAATTTAATTTTCTGAATTTAATAAGCTAATTTTCTAAACACTGTCTCTCTTCCTTTTTGGTGCCCCTTTATCACATAGTGAATCATATCCATTTTCCATTACATTAGAACATATGTTCCTCCTATTTCATATTTTTTATCATTTTCATTTTTAGTTTTTTTTCTTTATTCTTTCTTTCTACTGACTAGTATAAATTTTCTCCTGGCCTTAAAACATAACACACTCAATTTTTATTCTCTCAGTCATTACTCATTCATATTGTATTTGCAAGCTTTCTCATTGCTGGAACAAAATATCTGACATACACAAGTTAAGGGAGAAATGATTTATTTGGCCTCATGATTTCATAGGTTTCAGTCCAGGGTAGGCTGGCTTCAAGGAAGATACCTCATGCTAGAAGGACATGATGGAGGAAAACTGCTTAATCATAGCAGCCGTGAAAAAAAGCAGGAAAAGATCTAGAAGACAAAGTGGCCAAGGACTGCATAAAATTTCCAAGATCCCAAAAGTATACTTTACTAATCTTGGGGTGCCTTTCTAGCCAGTCAAATTGACAGTCAAGATTTAACATTACATATATGATGTTTATTTTTCTCTAATGATTTCTTAAATATATCTGGATCTTTACTTCTCCCCACAAAATAAGGAGTCCAGTTTCCCACATCACAAGGAGATGAATTTACAGCTGGCCTGTTGCTCTGTGTCAGTCTCTGCACTTGCAACATGTACCTGGGCTCCCCCCTCACACCCAGTCACGTTTCACATGTCTAAATTTTTAATTCCATATTGTTCAAACGTTTTTTATTTATTTTATTTTTCACGCCTTTTAGAAAAAGGTAAGACTAGCACTTAGTAAGTTATTTACTCACATTTTTCTTACCACTTATATTGTTACAACTTCCTGTATTTATTTTCTGTACTTATTTCCTTATTATCACAGTGCAACCTCTAGTAAAGTTCTGCTTTGAACCAATGTATTTATATGATATATTTCTTGATTCCCTAGATGCCTAAGAACATATTTATTATACCTCACATTTAAGTGAGAAGTTACCTGGGTTTTTTAAGATGTTTAACTTCAACTTTTGAAACAAAGGCTCCTTTGCCTTTGTGCCCCTTTATTTAACTTTTTTCTATTACTCGTTATCTAAATCCTAACTGACCCATAGAGATCCAGGAGGAAACAAAGGATGAGGAACAGTGGGTTGGAATGGGACAATCATATGAAAGAAACATAGACTGCAGAGTCAACAGAGATAGGGATTTGAACATGAAAGATCACTGCTAGAGAAGAGGACAACTTAAATCCACTAACTAGGACATGACCAGGGTTCACTAACTAAGAAAGAATAAATCCATCATTTTCCAACATATTGTAATAGTCCCTGAGTATCTTTATTATATTCCTAAATCATAAGTAAGAAGATGCTTAAATTTCTGGAACCAATGGTCAAATTCAGATGTTTCATGTGGCATTATACCTAGGTACTTTACAGCAAAAAGAAGCTCAAAAAATTAACATATATGTATAATTTAAGGAAGGTTTCTCTGCGGGGGTCATTATTTAGTCAACAGATATACATTTGATGCTTTGTTCTATGGCACATAAATATTGATAACAGGATTTCACTGAAATTGTACATTTATCATTATGAGATGCTTTGCATTTGATTCAATTGCATCTGATATTACTGAAATACTGACTTCTGCATTGTTTTTGCTTACATTCACCTGTCCTATCTTTGTATGCCCTTTTCCTTTCAACCTTCTCAGTCACATTCCTGTAAACTTATCTCATATATCTGTATGTCAAGAAGAAAGCTGGAAGCTGTTTTAGACATTCTCATCACTAAAACAAAATAGTTGATTCTCACAATTTAAAGATGGAAAGATTTATTTTGGTTTACGGTTTTTAGCGGATTTAGTCCAAGAAAGGCAAGGTGCAAGCATCTGGAAGAAGAAAGCACATGGTGGCCAGGAAGCAGAGAGAAGAGAGAAGCCAGGGAGGAAAATATCCCTTCCAGGTCACACCCCAAGTGACCCGACTCTTCCAAGCACAGCACATTTACCTGTGACCCCTTCAGTGTACCACCCTCCAATGACCCACTCATATTCAAAAAGCCCTGCCTCTGAACATAGGAGGCTTCTGGGGGACAACCTAGATCTGAACCACAATGGCATCTTTGGACACAGCGATGAACACCTTAGACACCCTGCTTCTCGAGAAGACTCTGGGGGACAACAGTTATGAATACAGCCACTGGGTCTATTTTATTCACCTGTCTACCCAGAAACAAGCACAGTGCCAGGCACATAAGAAAGAATAAAAATATGCAGAATGAAGGAACTTATATTTTGAAAAGCAAAATCCTCTGCTTTTAATTTTTTTAATCAAAACCCTACTAAATGCTTTGAAGGAGAATTACGCAGAGCTAGAAGAACATTTAGAAGAGAAACTTAATCTTGGGATCAGAAATTTCCCCTAAGAGATCACTCTTTACCTCAAAGATGCCAAAAATAAAGAGAAAAGTATTCCAGGAAAGGGAACAAATTTTTCCCAATTTTTGATTAGCCATATTTCCTAGCATTGTACAGATAATAACATTTTATAACACAAGTAAATATATAAAATGGAACAAATGATATAAAGAGAAATTTCTGGCTACTATGAGGGTTTATGATAAACAGAATAAAGCAAAGCTAGCCAATTAGGAAAAATCTAACCCAAAAGTAGAAAATGAATTCAACTATTTATTAAAGGATTATTTATGTAAATATTAAATGGATAAATAAAACTTTATAAAGAGATCTTTTCATCCATAAACAAAATTTCCATTTTCAGAGTTCCTGTGAAAATTACAGAGGAGTTCAGTTAGGCTGCCATAGATTCACTTTCAAACAAGGCAGTAAATAATCACATAAAAAATAAGTAAGGCTCCTAGTACAATTCCTACTACTTACCAGATATGCAACAAATTATTATCAATATTATAAGTAGATAGGTAAAATGTAATTTCTTCTGTGAATGCAGATAAAATATTTATCTGATGAGATTATTTTGAGGGTTAAATTACATAAGAAAACAAATAAAAAGCAATATATATATATATATATAAAAGATAGTTATGATACACTACTAATTTCTCTTAGTTCATTGAAAAGAAAATTTTGTGCTAATATTGTTTGCACAATGGAATGCCGATATCTTGTACTCTGAGTAACTAATTTAAAGATAACAATATGCAGTGTATTAACCATTGTTACCCTCCTATTATGTTGCTTTGAAATTTTGTTCTATTTTTTTTTTATGTGGGTACTAGGAGTTGACCTCTGTACCTTGCACTTGCCAGGCAGGTGCGTATGCTGCTGAGCCATCTCACAGGCCCTCTATTTTTATCTCTTTAAGATAAAAAGAAAAAAAAAACATAAAGTATATATTATTGTATTCAAGCAAAACTCAGAAGTTATCCAAATTACCATGTTTCCTAAAGATACATAAATAGGTATATACATAAATATAGTTAACAGTATCAGTGGCCTAAAGAAATTTAATATGATGGAGAAAAAAGTTCAGTATGGAGAAGTAAAGAGCTCCTGATGTTCCCAGAAGCAATGAGAGGCCATGAAAAGGAGAGGAAATAGAATGAGCAAGAAAAGATGATTTATGGTATTTAAAGCAAGCTTCCCCAGTGGACACTGCCACCCCGACAGAGCCACAGACCTTCTTTGCCTTCCCAAAATCAAAAAATATGACATATTATAATTGAAGCCTGAGAATTAATAGAAATAAAGTAAAATTTATTTTTTTTTCAGTGCTGAGGATTGAAGTCAAGGCCTTGTGCATGCCAGGGAAATGCTTTTCCACTTAGCTACATGCCCTACAGTAAAATTCGATCACCTATAATTTTACCCTTGAACTGAGTGAGATCTCAAATTCACAAATAGTGTAAAACAGCCCACTTTACATAGCAACTGAAAACTCTGATTGTGTCTCCAGTCACAACTCACAAAAGCAGCTCTTGGTGTCATTTTACACTGGAAGAACCAGGCAAAATCTCCATACATCCAAGATCAGACACTGATAGACAAATAGAGGGTTTTTACAGCTCAAAAATGATGACTTTGAAGGCTTACAGTTAAAGTATAAGAGACATCAAAAAAGAGAAAAATGAAGACATAATTAAGCTGCCGGCTTGGATTTCTTCTTACTATTTCTGATACAGGAAGATAATTAGTAACTGAAGCTCCCTGGTAGATTCACTAGTGGGTTAAGGAAAGAGTAAAGATAGAAAAAGGAAGAAAATGCATATGTCAATAGAAGAGGTAGTGAACACTTCAACTAAACATCGCTGTAACAAATTCTTATTAAAAAGGTAAATCAGATGGGCTTACTGATGTAAGCAATAAATACCCTCAAATGCACAAACATGATGGAATTATAAATAAAAACCTTGAGTAAGACTGTCTATTTTTATTGCCATGTCTATGGGAGAACTCCAGAGATGGAGTAAAATTAGTTGTTCACCATAAGCCTTTTAAAATGATCGCTTAGGGTTTGCTGCATACATGCACCACGGAAATAAAATGCTTCTTGGATTTTATTGGTTCAATCTATCCAGAATCATAAGTATGTAATAAGGTATGTTTCAGGATATTACATTTTAAAATAGCATTCTTATTTTATTTGCGTAATCTCTTATTGCCTTCCAAATCAGTTATTTGTACACTTGACTCGGGCAATAAATAACCCCATATTTTCTCCTTGAGTTCAGTAAACAGTATAACAAAGGAAACAATATTCCAACATGAGCTAAACATTAACTAAACGTTTCAAAACTGAAGAGTTTGTTCAGTGCTATACAGATTTTCAGATACAGTCCTTCCCTGGAGGCAACATATATTCTAAAACAAAAACTAACAGGTCAAGATTCAAAATAAGTTCTTTTAGAGTAGACGCTAATGTATCTAAATGCCTTAAGTATATTTCTTATGGAGATATGAACACCTGCTCGTTCCTTCAAGGTAAGAGGAAAGTAGAAATAGAATTTGTTCAGGGGGTAAACAATCATGGGTTAGTCTTGTTAAGAGAAGTCTCATGTGTTTTATATAATTAATAGATTATGTATTGAAATATTTTTACATTATGGATTCTAAGTGGTGGTTTCTGGTATACAGGAAAATCAACTAGTATCAGTTAAATACTACGTTCTTGGAAATCCTGAGCTTTTGGGTTGACTAACTAGAAAACTAACAATGATATTAGTGCTTACAATTATTGACTGTGCTAAGCCAATGAAAGAAATATTGTTTAAATATATTAAGATCAAGGATGGAATAGTATTCTTATCAGGAAATCCATAAATTATTATATTGGGACTTAATTTTTCTTTTCCTTGAAATATTATCATACATGTCAAAGTTAAAATGATGCTTCTGAGAGCTGTAAATACTACTCAGAATGGTCACATATCTTCATAGCATTTACTCACAAACAAATTTTATTGAATGCATTAAATATACAAAATACATACAGACTGAAAAAAAATGCTGATAGAAATTAAGACCAGAAACAGAAATAAAGCTTTAAAAAAAAATAAATTGAACTTTAACCAACACACACTGTTTGAGTCAAATTGAATCTCCCCCTCCCAAAACAAGTAAAAATGGAAAATAGCAAACTTTAAAAGAAATATGTTTTGGCCAAAAGAAACAAGGATATGATGTGCAATTGTGATATATAATAATTATATTCACATTGGGGAATTGGTGCCTGAACATACTGTATCTTAATCATTTTTATTCCGCTCCTCCTCTTTCTCTTCTTCCTTCCCTAAATCTTCTTCCCATATCCAAAATGTTGACCTTCCTGTTTTCTACTATTGCTCCTTTATTTATTTATATTTTGGGTTGCACATACAAACCTTGCCATATTAAACCTCCCATATCTTATTTATTTCACTTAGCCTTATAGTCTCAAGATCCATCCATTTTCCTACAAATGACTCAAATTTATCCTCTTTTTTTTTTTTTTTTTTTTTTTTAGTACCAGGAATCAAACTCAGGCCCTTGCACTTGTCAGGCAGGTGCTGTGCCACTGAGCTATATCCCCAGCCCAAATAATCCTTCTTAATAACAGAGTAGTACTCCACTGTGCATACACACAAATTTTTGTTATCCATTAATTTGTTGATAAGCATAAGACCACTTCTATAATTTATGCTATAATTTTAAAAACTTAAATTTTAAAAACTTTGAAATAATTGTTCACATTTATTTATTTTAAAGAGGAGTTTCTCTTTATTTATAGTTAAACAACCCAAAAACTCCAGTTACTAACCAATATGTGTAATTCTAACAATGTGTTTGTTTAAATATTGGTAGCGATTATCTATGGGTAAAAACTCACAGATAAGTGTCTTTTCTTGGACTCATTTTGATGACAATAAGTATCTATAACTTTCAAGATGAGAAAAATATTGAGTTAAAAGAAAATATAACATAATCCCTCATTTAGTTTCCATAATAATTCTACATCACCAAAAGACTTTGGGAAACCTTTGAAATGAAGATAAGTTAAATTATCTGAACTGGAACTTATGATCAGAGAAGCAGCACACATTTTCATAACAGAAGAATATTATTATTGTAATTTTATAATATTAAAAAATAAACCGAAAGTCATGAGAAAATGTGATTCCTTATAAAAGAATGTTCATGTTTTTATTGTTCTAACTCAAACCAAATGTTTGCTAACATTCCTTTTTCACAAATTTCTAGACAATTTATTGACCATTTAAGACAGCCAGGAAGAATAGTGTCAAATATTGAAAAAAACTTATATTTTGTGGTTCTGTGTGTAAATTCCAAAATTCAGTGCAGAAAAGAGTAAAGATGCAGGTTATCTCTTTACTTCAAATTTGTTTCTTATCTAAAATCAAATTGTTTCTTGGAATTTTCTTTAACATTTTTCAAGTATTTCATCTCTGTTTTTATCTTCATACACAGTTTAAAAACAAGACCATCTGGGAGACCTCAAGATGGCGGATGAGTAAGAAGCAGGCAGCAAAACTCTCTCTAAAAGTTACCATTGGAACACGGGAATATAGCGACCCAGAAAGCGCAGGAGGGGGGGAGATGCCTCCCCGAAACCCAGAAAAGTTCTGAAGCGCAATCTGGGACCCCCGGCACCAGTGACGGGTGACTTCCAACAAAGAAGAAGGAAAGAAGGAGCAGACCGCGCGCGTGCACCTTCTAATACCCCGGGAGTTGGAGCGCCGGCGGAGGCTCAATTCTACGGACACACGGTGGCAGCTGGCGCCCAGGGAGCCCCCACGGAGGATCCTGAGACAGCGGCGGGGCAGGGGAGCGGCAGAGAACGGCGCTGACCGGCGGTGAGTGTCTCTCAGCCACAGCTGCCCCGCGCCAGAGAGCGACCGGCCGGGCGCCATTGTGGGGGGTGTGGCGAAACTCAGAGCGGCTCGGAAACTGCTCTGGGAACTTGTGCTCCGGACAGGGCAGCACAGGGCCTCTCAATTGAGCCCACGAAAGTGTGCTGAGGTCAGCAGGCGAACGAGACTGGACGCTCAGCCACACCTGTCCCGCGCCAGAGAGCGACTGGCCCGGCGCCATTGTGGGGGGCGTGGCGAAAAACCAGAGCGGCGGGAACCAGTGCAGGGAACCCGCGCTCGGACAGCGCGCTGAGCCTCTCAGGCCCAGGGATCGTGAAAGGGCGCTGAGAGCGGAGGCGAGCTAGACTGGTCTCTGCCTGAAAGTACACGCCTCTGCTCACCGCCCGCCAGAGGGCGCTCCTGGCTTACTGGGATGGACCTGCACAGAATAGGACTTTGTCACAAGGTACCTGCCTACAACAGAGTCAACACCTGGAACTGATTCTTTTTATATTTTTTATTTTTATTTTTATTTTTTATTTTTATTTTTATTTTTTTTCTCACTGATTTGTTTTTTTGTTCTGGCGAAGGGTTTTTTTGTTTTTGTTTTGTTTTGTTTTGTTTTTTGGTGGGGTTTTATTTTTGATCTGTCTGTTTTATTGTTTTTATCTTTGTTTTTGTTTCTGTATGTGTATTTGCTTTTTCCTTCATTATTCTCTCTGGTTTTTTATATGAGTGTAAACAGCGCCTCTAACTTCTTTGTGATTGTGGTTGTGATCTGTTCTTCCTTTTATCCCTTCCTTCTCTTTTTACCACCTGTCCTCTGCACTAGTGTCCCAATTTTAGTGGGATCCCTCTTGGTCCTCTAACCTTACATCTAATTCCTTCCTCTTCTCCCAATACTCTATTTCCTCCTTAACTCATCTTAAATTTAAACTCCTCAAGGAAAAATTGACATACATAGGACTTGTATACTGCATATAATTTTTCTGGTGTGTTTTAGATTTTGTTATATAACCGCAACTCTATACAGCTAAAAGTGGTAAATAACTGGTTAGCTCAGTCTGTCATTTTTTAGGCTGTGTTTGATGCTTTAGTTAACATTATAGCCAAATGTGAAATAATTGTTCTAAACATCTTTCCTTCCTGATATTTCATGATTGAGATTGACTAAGGGACACAGAAAATACAGTGGCACAGTACCAAAGAATCAAGGACTGGGCCAAACAGGTAGCAACTTCGCATACCCAACGAATTGAAGAGGTAGGATCTGGCAGAAAGCTCAAAACCTAAAAGCAAGCTCCACTAGGAAGATACTGCAGAGAAGTAGTCATCTTCTAAAGATCTTAAACACTAGCAATAAAGTAACCTACTATAGGTAATTTGCAAACATCACCCCAGGAATTAAAGAAAGAAAAAATGAGACGACACTTAAACAAGATGCAACCACACACATCCAATTCACCAAAGGCAAACCTAGGGAGCAACGAGGTGGGACAATCCGAAAGCCACCCACCTGGCCTATCTGAAGTGGTAACAACAAAGCAACTGAATGAGGTTCTGGAAAAAATTAAAACAGAAATAATCTCACAGATAACTGCAGAGATAATGTCTACAATGAAGACCATGCTTAAAGACACTATAGCTGATACAGACAAAAAAATAGATGAACTTAAGAAAACTATAGAAACCATGAATGCTCAGCATAGGAAAGAAATGGAATCTATAAGGCAGATTCAAGCAGATATCCAAGAGATAAAAAATTCCATTGAAAGTATTTGTAGCAGAATAAGCCAATGCGAGGACAGGATCTCAGATATAGAAGACAGGCTTGCAATTAGTGATCATGAAATGGAAAAATTCTTAAAAATAGCAAGGGACCATGAAAAATCAATTCAGCAGCTGCTAGATGACTCAAAGATAAACAACTTAAGAATAATTGGAATAAATGAAAAAGCAGGAGATAGCATCAACGACATTAAAACCTTGTTCAAAGACATAATCAGGGAGAACTTTCCTGGAAGAGAAAAGGAATTTGACACCCCTATAAGTGAAGCTTTTAGAACACCAACTAGACATGATCAAAAAAAAACTTCAGCCAGACATATTATAGTCAAGATCCCAGAAATTCAACAGAAGGGCAGAATCTTAAAAGCTGTTAGGGAGAAGAGACAAATCACCTATGAAGGAAAACCCATCAGAATCACAGCTGACTTTTCAGCACAAACCCTCAATTCAAGAAGAGCTTGGAATGATGTATTGCAAGCTCTAAAGGAAAATAATTTTCAGCCCAGATTGATGTACCCTGCAAAACTATCTTTCAAAATTGATGGAGAAATAAAATACTTTCATGACAAAGAACATCTGAGAAAATTTATGACCACCAAACCAGCACTCCAAAACGTTCTGAAGGACATTCTAGAAAGAGATAGGAACCCCAACAGAAGGAATCCACCAGGCAGGGCAAATAATTAAATAGCCGGAAAGCGGAAAAACAAAGAGTGGGAACCAACAACAGGAAAATATCATGACAAGTCAATACATATCAGTTTTAACCATCAATGTTAACGGTCTCAATTCACCAATCAAAAGGCACAGACTGGCGAAATGGATCAAGAAGCAAGATCCAACAATATGCTGTATACAAGAAACACATTTAATTCAGAAAGAAATTCATAGACTGAAAGTCAAAGGATGGAAAACAATACTCCATGCCACAGGAACCCAGAAAAAAGCAGGGGTAGCTATTCTTTTTGCAGACAAAGTGAACTTCAAGCCAAGAAGGATTCAGAGAGATAAAGACGGTCATTACATCCTTGTAAAGGGAACAATCCAAGAGGAAGAGATAACGATCATAAATATATATGCATCAAATACCAATGCACCCAGCTATATAAAACAAGTACTAAAGGACATGAAAAATCAAATAAGCACTAATACAATTATATTGGGAGATCTCAATACTCCACTGTCACAAAAAGATAGATCAACTGGACAGAAAATCAATAATGAAATAGTAGAACTGAACCAAACTTTTGAACAAATGGACTTAGTAGATGTCTACAGAGTGTTCCATCCCACAACATCAGAATACATATTTTTCTCAGCTGCACATGGGACGTTCTCCAAAATAGACCACATACTAGCTCATAAAACCTGCTTAAGTAAATGCAAAGGAATTGAAATTATCCCATGCATATTATCAGACCATAGTGCAATGAAATTGGAAATCAATGGCAAAAGATCCCACAAAAACTCCCTAAACACATGGAAATTAAACAGCATCCTCCTGAACAACCAATGGGTCACAGATGAAATTAAAGAAGAAATTAGTCACTTTCTACAACTGAATGATAATGACAGTACAACATACCGGAACTTATGGGATACAATGAAAGCAGTCCTAAGAGGGAAATTTATAGCATTAAACACTTATATCAGGAAAATAGAGCAAGCGCAAATAAACAACTTAAGGGTGAACCTCGAGCTTCTAGAAAAAGAAGAGCAGGTTAAGCCAAAAGCCCGTACAAGGGAGGAAATTATAAAGATCAGAGCAGAAATTAACGTATTGGAGAATAAAAAAACAATACAAAGAATCAATGAAGCAAAAAGTTGGTTCTTTGAAAGAATAAATAAGATTGACAAACCCTTATCCAACCTTATTAAAAAAAGAAAAGAAAAGACTCAAATCCATGCAATTGAAAATGAAAAGGGTGATATCACGACAGACCCTGCAGAAATCCAGAAGATCATCTATACCTATTTTGAAAATTTATATTCTACTAAGATGGAAAATGCAGAAGAAATGGACAGATTCCTAGATTCGTATGAATTACCAAAGCTGAATCAAGAAGATTTAAAAATCCTAAATAAACCAATATTAGCCAATGAAATTGAAGATGTAATTAAAAACCTCCCAACAAAGAAAAGCCCAGGCCCTGATGGATTCACTGCCGAATTCTACAAGAAATTTAGAGAAGACCTAACGCCCCTACTTCTCAAACTTTTCAATGAAATTGAAAGGGAAGCAATACTCCCAAATTCATTCCTGGAAGCAAGCATTACCCTGATACCAAAACCAGAGAAGGACCCAACTAAGAAAGAGAACTACAGGCCAATCTCCCTAATGAACATAGATGCAAAAATCCTTAATAAGATACTGGCAAACAGAATCCAACAAATCATCAAGAAGATTATACACCATGACCAAGTTGGATTCATCCCAGGGATGCAGGGATGGTTCAACATACGTAAATCAATAAATGTAATACACCATATTAACAGAACCAAAGACAAAAATCACATGATCATCTCAATAGATGCAGAAAAAGCTTTTGACAAAGTCCAGCACCTTTTCATGATAAAAACCCTACAGAAAATTGGAATAGAGGGTCTTTATCTCAATCTGGTAAAAGCTATCTATGACAAACCAACAGCCAATATTATACTAAATGGCCAAAAACTGAAAGCCTTCCCTCTAAAATCAGGAACAAGACAAGGATGTCCACTGTCCCCACTCTTATTCAGCATAGTTCTGGAAACTTTAGCCAGAGCGATTAGACAAGAGAAAGAAATAAAAGGAATAATGATTGGAAAGGAAGAAGTTAAATTATCATTATTTGCAGATGACATGATACTCTACACAGAAGACCCCAAAAACTCCACTAAAAAACTGCTAGATTTAATAAGCAATTCAGTAGTGTAGCTGGATACAAAGTCAATACTCAAAAGTCAATAGCCTTCCTGTACACAAATAACAAACTTACTGAAAGAGAAATTAGGGAAACAATACCTTTCACAATAACATCCAAAAAAATGAAATACCTAGGAATCAACCTCACGAAGGATGTAAAAGACCTCTATACTGAAAACTACAGTACTCTGAAAAAGGAGATTGAAGAGGATATCAGAAAATGGAAAGATATCCCTTGCTCCTGGATAGGAAGAACCAATATAGTGAAAATGGCCATACTTCCAAAATTGTTATACAGATTTAATGCAATTCCAATCAAAATTCCAACAGCATATCTCACAGAATTAGAGAAAACAATCCTAAAATTCATTTGGAATCAGAAGAGACCTAGAATAGCAAAGGCAATTCTGGGCAACAAAGGCAAGGCAGGGGGCATCACTATCCCCGACTTGAAATTATACTATAAAGCTACTGTGATAAAAACAGTGTGGTACTGGCAAAAAAACAGACCTGAAGATCAATGGAACAGATTAGAAGATGCTGAAATACCCCCAGACATACTAAGCCACCTTATCTTTGACAAAGGTGCCAAACACATTCGCTGGAAGAAAGATAGCCTCTTTAATAAATGGTGCTGGAAAAACTGGCTCTACACATGCCGAAGATTAAAACTAGATCCATATCTTTCACCATGCACTAAACTAAATTCAAAATGGATCAGAGATCTAAATATTAAAACAGAAACATTACATCTGCTGGAAGGTAGGATAGGTAAAACCCTTGGAGACATTGGTGTAGGCAAAGACTTTATGAATAAAAACTCAACCGCACGGGAACTATCCCAAAGAATCAATAACTGGGATCTCATCTTATTAAAAAGCTTTTGCACAGCAAGAGAAACCACCAACAGAGTGAAGAGACAACCCACAATGTGGGAAAAAATGTTTGCCAGCTGTTCCTCAGACAAAGGATTACTATCGAGAACATATAAAGAACTCAAAAAAATCAGACCTCCCAAATTTAAAGACCCACTCCAAAAATGGGCATCTGAGATGAATACACATTTCTCAGATGAAGAAATACTAATGGCAAATAAATATACAAAAAAATGTGCAACATCACTAGTCATTCGAGAGATGCAAATTAAAACAACACTGAGATACCATCTCACCCCAGAAAGAATGGCTACTATTAAGAAATCAACTAATAACAAATGCTGGAGGGGCTGTGGGGAAAAAGGAACCCTTCTTCACTGTTGGTGGGAGTGTCGACTGGTACAGCCACTGTGGAAGTCAGTGTGGAGATTCCTCAGAAAACTAGGGTTGGAGGTCCCATTTGACCCAGCTATTCCCCTTCTGGGCATCTTCCCAGAAGAATTAAATCATCGTACCACAGCGATATATGTGCACCCATGTTTATAGCAGCACAATTTGTAATAGCCAGATCTTGGAAACAACCCAAATGCCCATCAACTGAGGAATGGATAAGAAAGATGTGGTATTTTTATACAATGGAGTACTATTCAGCCATAAAGAAGGATAAACTGGAGACTTTTATAGGTAAATGGATGCAACTCGAGAAAATACTCATAAGTGAAATAAACCAGAAGCACATGTGTAAGCATCGTATTATCTCTCTAGTATGAGAAACTGAAAGAGTAAATAAGATCCAAAATGCACAATAGACATGGTGAATCAAAAAGAAACTGGTCAAAAGGAAAAAGAGACTGGAATAGGGAAAAGAAAGAAGGGAAAGGGAAAAAAATTGTATATATATATATATAAGATGGTTAAGATAGATACACTACCATTTTTACTTAGTTCATTGAAGAGTAAGGTTTGTGCCAATAATGTTTGGACAATTGAATGCTAATGTCTGGTGTCCTGAATAACTAACTTAAAGATAGTAATACGTAATGTATTAACCATTGTTACCCTCCTATTATGTTTGTTTGAAAATTTGTTCTTCTTTTGATTTGTTTTGTTTTTTCTTCTCTTTAAAATAAAAAAAAAAAAAAAAAAAAAACAAGACCATCTGTAATTTGAAAATAAACATTAGCCTTACAGGTAAAAGTCAACTTGCACCATCCAGACAGCATGCAGCAAGCGTTAATAAGGTATTTTAAATAAAACTGAAATTTGAAATACTTTAAAGCAGTGCCACATTGCCATTTTGGGTGACTACAATGGTCAAAGCTTTCTGGCTTTAGAGAACATTTTTAGGTATGGAAATATTCTCCTTTCTCCCAACAAACATTCAGTTATCTGTAAAACTTTAATTGAATTGTTGAGGAGTATGTTTTTGGCCTGTCCATCCCAGATTGACACTACATATTCAGGACCTTTAGCTGGCATTTCTGAGCCACAGATATAGAGTAACTGTATTGACAATCCTTAGGAAGACAAAGGCTCAGTATTCTGTCCTTACGTGCAACATTACTGTCTGTGTTTGGCTAACAGGGATTTATTTTCTCCAAATATAAAAGGTGCCTGAACACATTGGGGACACATGCTATGTCTTAAGGCAATGGAATTCTGAGTTACGATAAGCTAATATTTTGAATTTTTTTAGTATCTTAGTAGCCATACTTCCTGAGTTAAGATTCAAAGCTGTGGACATAATTATGGTTGACCAGTTAGCTTTTTAGCCAACAAATGAGTGACTGACTTGGAAATCAGTTCTTAAAACCTCAAGAGAACAACATGCTGGTATCCCCAGCCTTGGCTCTTAGATTTTTCACATAGTTTTCACAAAAGAAACACCTCAGATGTACCAAAGCTTCGTGTAATGAAATCTTTCAGAGCAGCCAGAAAAGATATAACTCTTCCCCACCTGGATTCAGCTGTGGGTCAGACCACATTTAATTTCAAGTCAATAGATTCCCCGCACATTAGCACTTAAGGGATTAAAGACAAGTCTAGTTTTGTTGCCCTAAATGTACTGTTAGTGTTATCAATTTGTGCAGGCTTGCAATAAGTTTTCAATAAATCTAAGATTAACTATTATTTTCTTGCCTATAAATAAAATATAATCATCTTAAAAATCAATGAAGGAAAAACCATCATATCCATTAACCTGGCTCAGAATCCCTCCAGGCACTTGCTATGAAACACAGCACTGTGGATCTTTCATTTTATTGAGCTATATCTCTTTGTATGGCAACTGGCAGGGAAAAGAAAAAAATTAAACCTAAAAATCAAAGACTATGGTTTTTTTTGTTCTGAAAGCCACTGAGGCAGAGGCTGAATATTCTTTTCTGCCTGAGGTTAATGTTTTTTCATTTTAATTTGCAATCAAATGCAATAAAAAAAGGAACTTGCCTGAAGTAGCTAGTGGCTTTATTACCACCTCTACCGCCAGTCTCCACTTTTTATCATTTCAAAATCCTTTGTTTTTAAAGTCACCTGCACAACCCTGCAGTGTTATAAACACCTTCACTTCTCTTCACCAACTGTCATTTCGTACCATCTGCTGTTACAATCTCAAAAGCAGTAATGCATGCGGGTCAAGGCCACTTTCTCTCAGGAAACTAAAAACAACAGAGCCAAGTCATTTACTGTGGGGTTTTTTTTCCCCCTGTCAGCTTTACTACACCCTCGAGTGGACATTTTCCTTGCCTTTCAGTTGTGAATGTTCCTCAAAAGACGTGAACTTCACAATAAGGTAACCATACAAAACAAGGATTTATAGACATCCCATTATCAACTAGCAGACAAGAGTGATTAGTCATCTGCTGTACTTGAAATAGATCCAAAGAATTCAGGCCAATACTGAAGAGAGAGAAATGCATTTCTCTCAGGATTCCAGAACTGGAGCAATCCTGCTTTGATGTGATAGGCATCAGCAGCAACATTTCCAAAGACTGTAAGAAATCTCAGAAGTCAAGCATCAAGGAGCTGACCAGCTCTCCCACTCACCCAAATTCAGCGCATTTCTCACCTTATACCACTCCAGCTGGATCACGATCAGCTTACCCAATCGGCTCTTTCCATCTTTCTTTGGGCTAGTGCCAAAAAGATCAGCTTTCTTTTCTAATGTTGTTGGCTACTGCTATGGTTTGAATATGGTTTTTCCCCTTCAAAACTCATGTTGAAGTTCAATTGCCATTGTGAAATATCAAGAGGATGGGAACTTAATCCTACTATAGTGTTCAGAGGTGAGGCTATTAAGAAGTGATTACAGTTAGATAAAGTCATCAGGGTAGAGCCTCCCAGACTGACTACTAATACTATTGTGTGGAGAGAAGGAGAGAGAGAGAGAGAGAGAGAGAGAGAGAGAGAGACCAGAAGACACACACATATGCACATTCCCTGTCGCACAGCATGTGAAACCTTCAACTGCCTTGGGACCTATCAAGAAGGCCACCACCAGATGCAGACCCTTTGACCTTAGACCACAGCCCTGAATCAAAATAAACTTCTTCTATAACTTTCCTAGTCTGTAGCATTGTGTTATTAGCAACAGAATACAGACTAAGACAGCCACTGAAACTGGTCAGTTCATTAAGATAATCTGACCTCTTAGTTCAGATAAGCACTCTAGAAAAGATAATCTCTTCTTAAAATACAATTTCTCAGCACTGTCCTCTCTTTTTATTTCCTATAAATTATTACAAATTCACATACATTTTTCAATCTGTAAGAGGACTAGTTTACTCTCAAGGCAATTCACATGCAAGTCCAAGTCCACCCACCTCCATAAATAAAATGTAATCACCTTAAAAATTAATATGAGAAAACAACCACAACCACTAACCCATCTCAAAATCTCTTTAGCCACTTGTATGAACCACACAGTATTGCATCTTTTTTTTTAAAAAAAGCTGTATAGTTCTCTTTATGGCAACTGGCAAGGGAAGAAAGTGAAAGACCCAAGTGTTGTGTTCTGAAAATCATAGAGAAGTGGGTCTGTGAGAAGAGAGTTTGAACTTTTTTGATTATAGAACAAAATAGATTTTGGAAGTCCAGGAAACAATGGTTTTGAGCTACTGGAAAGATTATTAGCTTGCTTTGGCTTCTGCCTTTGACAATGAATCCTCGAGCAATTTATAAAATTGGGTATCAATTTTAAAAATTGTCAGAAACTGTTCTTTAAGGTTTATGAGGACAAACAGAAGAAAGTGATTTTTAATGGAAGTGTGGCTCAAATGCACTGAAAAGACAAGACCGATTTAAGTTCAGACTCGGAATAAACGAGCTGAAATGCAAATACAGACATAACTTGGCTGCAGTTTACCACTGCCAAATGGCCACTTCTTAATTCTCCCATTTTCCATTGAAATTCCTTTGTAGAGTTCAATGAGGAAAGCTCAGAAACTATAGCTGGACTTTAAATTTCTAATTTTATTAATATAAATCTTATAATAAATTAAAAGGTATCCCATTAATAAATTATTTAAGAAAATAATTTTTCCTTATACCTTTTTTAAAAAAATAAAATACCCCTTCAGTTAATGCAAGAATAAAGTAATATTTTTGAGTAGGTTACCTAATAAGCCATGAACATGTTAAAAATAAATAAGAACATCTTATAGTGCCCACATGAAACCAGTCAAATTTTTATGGGATGATGAAGGAATTGCTTGGTAATTAATCACTGTAAAAACCAAGTAAAGAGCCAGTTTTTAGTAAAACAATCTCAAATTTTTAATATCTGTGTAACAAAATTTAAATGATCATGTGTTATATAATTAGTAGCTAAATATTTGGAGAAAGAAAAATAGTTTCCTCAGTAAGAATGTAGTAAATAATACTCTGAAATATAAATGTTACTTTTCATAACTAAATGTAGAAAGTACAAACAACTTTGATAATTTCTAATTTTTAAATTGCAGCCTATGCTGTACAATTAAAAATACTAAATAAAAGAGAGATTATTCTTAAGCAGCACCTAGTGTATGGCCATGTATTTTGCCCATTTACTTTTATTGGAATTATTATTTTATTCTCTTTGTCTTATTTTATGTTTAACATTTGTTATAATTCATTATTGTTTTTTTTCTGTTCCCTCTCCTTGACTTTTGTTGGCTTGTCTGTTTCTATTTATTCTCTCCCTTCCTACCCTCCCCAGGTAGTAATTTGGAAATAAAATTGTCTTTATTGATCTCATTAAGGTGATTGTAGTCTTAACCTTAATAATAATAATTTAAAATATATATTCTATTACTATACAACATTAAATAATAATTCTACTTTCAACCAATGTACTTGCTAGTCAGTGCTTCTCTTTTTGTCTCTGCCATCAAAAGTGACTAAGACGCCCTTATTTCCCAGTTATCCCTGTTTTCCCCACTGAGGAAGAGACTTAAGAATGTTTCACTTTGCCAAAGAATTTTACTGAGGGAGTCTATAATTTTTCTTTTCAAACCATTATTCTTTTATCCTGTTCAGGGTTTCTTTGCTAAGTTTTACATAATAAATTCCCAGTTAATTTTTATTCCCCTACTGAGGCTTAATTATTTCAGGAGTTGTTACTACTTTTTTCCTCTCCTCTTTATCTACCCTGATCTTGAGATAGATGATATGTTTCCATTAGCAAAATGTGAGAAGTCTTCCTCAAATAAATGCCTGAGTGGTACATTCTCAAATGCCCCCATTTTCTTTTTCCCTGACAGATAAAAGATATTTTGGATAAGCAAAGAAATTTTAGTGGTTTATTTTTCTTTAAAAAAGAGTATTTCCTCTTTATAAGGCTTGAAAAGAAGTTTTTGTACTAGACCCTTTCCTTATAGTTTAGTTGTAAGCTTCACCAGGATATATTTATTTGTAAGTTTGTTTTTATTAATACTTTCTAAAACTAAATGGACATTTTCATCTAAAATTCAGATCTTTCTTCAAGATAAGGAAATGGTCTTCAGTTATTTGTTGAATTATTTTGTGTTAGTTTTATTTTTCTGTGATGAAGCTGCCTAACCTATGACCTCCAAATCTTTAATTTAATTCATATTAGTATGTTTCTGCTGTTCACAATAATTCCATTCATCGTGCACAGTTGGAACGCATACATAACATATCTTAAGTCTCTCTTACGTGCCCCTTCTCCTCCTGTCTCTCCCCTCTTCCTACATCCTTTGGTTCCCTTCCCATTTCCAAAAGAGCTATCTCCCTGTTTCCTATTATCAATCTTTTATTTTGAAACCATGCAATATTTAAGCTTGTGTGTCTGATTTATTTCACTCTGTATTATGATCTCAAGGTGCATTCATTTTCCTACAAATGACTCAAATACATCCTTCTTTTTAGCAGATTAATACTCCACTGTGCATTAATACCCCGTTTTCTTTTGCCATTCATGTGTTGATGGACATACAAGCTATTTTCAATATTTAGCTATTATTATGAGTTGTGTTGATAAAATATGGGTATGCATGTATCACTGTAGTATGATGTATTTAATTCTTTCAGTAATATACCTAGAAGAGGAATAGCTGGATCAAATGAAATTTCTTGTTTTACTTTATTGAGGACTCTCTATACTGATTTCCATAGTGGTTGTACTAGTATACATTCCCACCTACAATGTAGAAGAGTTCCTTTTTCCCATCAGTCTCTCCAGCATTTGCTGTTATCTGATTTCTTGTTGATGGCCCTTTTTTCTGGGGTAAGATGAAATCTCAGTGTTGTTTCACTTTGTATTTCTGTAATGGTCAGTGATTTTTAAACATTTCTTCATGTATTTATTGGTCATTTGTATTTCTTCTTCTGTGAAGTATCTGTCATTTCATCTGGAAATTTTTTAATTCGGTCTTTTATTTTGGGGGAGCTAGGTTTTTTTTTAGTTCTTTATATATTCTAGATATCAGTCCTCTATCTGAGGAATAGCTGGCAACATGTTTTTCCTATTTTGTAGGTGTCTCTCCACTCTGTTGCTTGTTTCCTTTGCTGTGCAGAGATTTTTAATTTGATATAACCCCATTTATTAATTCTTGATGTTATTTCTTGTGCAATTAATAACTCTCACATCTTACTAACTTACAACAATTCTGCTCAACTCAAGTGTGTAGTTTGCCTACAGGTTGGCCGGTCTTGACTTGAAGGAGATACAGCTGTTGGCAGTTAATTAAATGAGGTCACAAGGGTAGAGTCTCCATGATGCTGTTGATGCACTTATTAGAAAAGGGAGAGATACCGGGCTTCCTCCCTCCACCATGTGAGACTACAGTGAGAAGACGGCTGTCTGCAAAAATAGAGGACAGCCCCCAGCAAGACCCAAGTCTCCCAGCACCTTGATCCTAGATCCCTCAGCCTGCTGAACAGCAAGAAATAAATGTCTGTTTCTTAGCCCACCCTACTTATGGTATTTTGTCATAGGAGTAAGACAATTCTGAAAAATTTTAATATTCTAAGCTTATCTTCCTAAAACACATTACTTTTTTCCTTTCACTTCTCCTCCATTTTTCATTAGTTCTAATTTGGTAGCATGTTTCTTATTCTAGTTCAATTTGGTCCTCTTTACTCAAGTGACTTAGTATCATAAAATCAGTTGTGATTTTTATGTCTACACAAGGCTGTGTTTTTTGTCAGTTATACTATAGGGTCAGGCTATTTGTCTCTCTCACAGAGTGCTAACCAGAGTAGTGGTTGTATTTGTTAGAGTTCACTACAGGAACAAAGAATAGAATAGAATAGAATAGAATAGAATAGAATAGAATAGAATAGAATAGAATAGAATTTACAAGGTGGGCTTACAATGACTCTCTGAAGAATCAGGGGTGGAAAAATGCAAAATGGCTGTGTTGCACTGGAGAGCCAGAGGATCCAGTCAAAGGTTGAAGGCCTGCATTCTGGTGGGTGTTTGTGTGGGAAAGCCGAAGGGTCTGCACTGGAAGGCTGAAGGAACTGGAGGAGAATGTCCAAAGGCAATGGTAAAGACCAGAGCTCCTCTGAAGATTAGAAGAAAGACTTCCTTCTTCCCATTTTTATTTGGTCCATGCCTATTGGTTGGTGCCATTCACATTTGGGGTGGGTCTTCCCTCCTTGGTTTGTCAATGATTGACTATATGTCAATCATCCACACACCAGAAACTGTGTGCTCCACTGATGCACTAATCTGTTAGGCGTTTCTCAATCCATTCAAGTTGACATATCACAATTAACAATCACAGTGGTAGAAGGCATAAAAGTTTCAACTCTTATGGGCAGCAGTACAGATTAGTTAAATGTCATCCTTCTGCTGATACTCGAAAATATGAGGACACTTTCAGCACTCTTCTGGCATTGGATATTCTATTTTCTTGCATTCTCTGATTCTGGATCAAATCCTACTTTAGCAATTTGCCAGCTTGTATGGTTTTGAGCAGGTGTCTTAGTATCTCTGTGCTTTAAATTTTTGTTACCATGGCGGCCATATAATCCTTGTCATAAACTGCTAGAAGGACCAACTGAAGAAGGGAATCATGCAGAATGTGGTCTGGCAATATGACCCATGAGTACACAATTAAAGTTAGCTCATGTGATACCCCATTGTTGAAATCACTACTTTGCAATGCTAGCTGCACATTAGAGGGCTATTTTAAAACACTGATGCCCAGAACCCTCCCCAGACCAATGAAATTAGAGTATTTGGGAGTAAGCGCAGGTGTTTGGCCACACATCTTATAAAAATAATCAGAAAATATGTTACTTTATTGAGTGCTTGCCTATGCCAATCTGTGTCACTAATCACTTTACTATATGCCAATCTGTGTCCCTAATCACTTTACTGACACTTTCCTTCTGAGTCAGGTTCTAGAGGGGAAACTGATACCCCCAAACCACCTTTGGTATGTGGAGCTGAGTCCAGTCCCCCTTTATTGGGCTTTTTCAGCTGCCATCCAAAGCTGAAAGATTAAAACTGGGAGATTGGGAGAAATGAGGAAGAGGGTGTTTACTGAATGAAGGAGGACCAGACTATTCCTTGATTTCTTTGCAAACTGTCCACACTTGTACCTTTTCCATCCTGGAAAAGGATAAAATTATAACATAAATTTTACACTTTAGCTTTACAAAATAGACGTAAATGTCCAATACAGTTACCCTTACCATTAGTCTTTCTGTAATTTTAGGAAGGAATACTAATTTTAACATACAACCAAAAACTTAATTTACTGAAAAAAATCTAACATTTTCTATGCTACAGTAAGCAAATCTAATTTAGTATCTAAAATATAAATAAAAAGGGTGACATGTAGAACAATGTAAATATTATAACCCCATTTCTGCAAAAAATTCTATTTATATTATATACAGATGTAGTCATAAATATTCACACCAAAATATTACTAGTCAGTCATAAATATTATATCTATACCATTAATATCATTTTTAATTTCTGTATATATATATATATAGTGATTTCTGTACATGTATAAAGTATACATGAGTAAATTATAAAACTAAACAAAATGTGATACTTAAATGATCTTTTCATGATATAAAAAGAGCAAAAACTAAGCCATCATATTTTTTTAAAAGATTCCCACACAAAAATGTTCATGTTCTTTGCAAACTTATCTGCATAAAATCATGCTATGTCACATTTCTCTATTTTATTGAACTAATTACATATATTAAAAATATATAATCCAGCTGTTCCTTGCTTTCAGAGAGCAATTTTTCTTAAATCTGAACTTATTCACATTACAAGAAATTCTTCTTTTTAAAAAGACAATGAAAACAATATTCCTTTTAGCACAGCTCTTTAAATATATGATCTTATTTAAAAATATGTTTAAACATATTGGATTTACCCATGATGAAAATGTATTAAGTGTCCACATCATTTGCTTATAAAATATAATGCCTAAGTTTCTGTCAAATAACTTAGAAGGTGGTCTCCACGCCAGGAACCCAAGACTGAGCAAGCAGTCCACTGGTGCTTTTTGTACTGACCCAGGAAACACAATGCTACTCCATGTATAGCTTTCCCCATCATCCCTCAGATTTTCAAAAGCTGTAGATTCTTATTCTTAATTTCTACATGATAGCTGCAACTATGGATCCAGATTCTGAATGTATCTTTCCTAGTGAAAAAATGTAATTTAAGTTATTCAAAAAATTTGCCAAAATGGAAATTGTTGGAAAGGAAATTTTAAAGAAATATAACATACTTCTTTAAATATTATATATATTTTGTTGTTGTTGTTGTTGTTTGTTTGTTTGTACAGGGAATTGCACTCAGGACCTCGCACTTGCCAGGCAGGCACTGGCCCACTGAACTGTATTCCTGGCCCTATAACACTGTTCTTAATATTCGTGACGTGGTTTAGAAAGCTTACTCTGGTAAACTGTACATTGATGAGAGGAACAGCAAAGAGATAATTCAAGAATCTATTAAAACAGTCCAGGCCAGGCGTAAAAACCTGACATCCAGCAGGAACAGAGAAACTTGAGGAAAAGTGAGGAATATGACAGATCTCCAACAATGTTATTGTCTCCTTTTTTCCTTCCTTCTTTCCTCCCTTCCAGGGAGATTCCCCCCATCCACTACAGAAGCCTAGAGAGTCAGAGAGGGAGGAGCCTGACTGACTACGTGACCGAATCCTTCCCAAGGGACCTGACGGAAGGCTGTGGGGAGAGCGGGGGACCGGTTTCCTAGGAAAGATTTTCCACCTTCATAAAAGATTGAGGAATTCAACCAAAAACCCTACCTTTTTGCTTCTGGGTATTCATGAGAAAATGGTGCTTATCACTACATTGCTGTGTGCAGCCCTGAGGGGAAGACCGAGGCAGTTGTAGAACACCTGTCCCAGAGCTCTGATACTTCTGAATTGCTGAACTCACCGTGGGAACAGTCTGACTTCAGAATCTCTTCTATGCGAAGTGACAAAAGTCTTTGATGTTTAAACAACTTTTAGTCAGGTTTGCTAGTATTTGCAGCTGAACGTATTGTAGACAACATGAGTGAATAGATTGAACATGATATTCATCAGAAGATGGAATCTACAGTCCTTGATCAATGACAGATTATAGGTGATGAGGAAAAACAGAACCTGTAGAATGACTCCCAAGAAGTTTTGATCGAAGTCTTAGATCGTATCAAAGGATGATATGGTATGCTTAAGACAGGAATGGGAATATAGAAAAGAGAGAGGGCAGGAAAGGGGAGAAGGATTAATGAAGCTTGGGACATATTAAAAATCATGTTTCTCTGGGACATTCAGATGAGTCTGCATAGAAGTGGTGGGTTGTAGTCCAAGAGCTCAGATATTAAATACATGGAATATATGGAGTAGATACGAATATAAGTTTTAAAATTTGGAGGGCCCTAAGGATATTTCAGAGTCTACATTTCTAGCATAGATTTCTTGCTTAATCCTAACTCATATATCTAAATACCAACAGTGACCCTTTTTAAAAAATTCATAATTGTCACGACTACACCTGAGCATATAAATTCCCCTGACCCCCTAATCTTTCTACTTCTATATGTAATATAGATTATTCCAGTCATGCATAATCTCTGAAAATGACAGTGAGCCAAGGAATAACTTCTAAGGAACACAGTGTCAAAAGGTAGACAGAGAAGAACCAAGAAGAACAAAAAAGATGAAATTTGACTCAGGAAAACTTAGAAGCCAAAGGAAATAGTTAAACAGAAGAAATGGCAAAAAATCTAAAATGCCACAGGCTGGGGACATGAACCAGGCTCCAAGAGGGTCACTCACACGCCTCAGAAAGAGACATCTGGCCATCAAAATTCATTTTAGACAGAAAACTACTTTCTAATACTAAAAAATTCTAAATATACTACACAAGTGCATATTTTTTATTTCGTACTCACTTTAAAATAAATTATATTTGAGAATGGTTTTAAATAAAACTAACAGTGAAATCATAGTTGTAATGTCTTCTAGATCCCCAACAAGTTAACAAATTATAGTTTTTAAAAGAGAGGTGGAGGACTGGTGAGATGGCTCAGCGGCATAAGCGCCTGCCTGGCAAGTGAGAGGTACTGAGTTCAACTCCTGGTACCCACATACGAAAAAAAAAAGGGCCGGTGATATCGCTCAGTGGCACTGGCGCCTGCTGGTGCGCAAGGCCCTGAGGTCAACCCCCAGTACCCACAAAAAAAAAAAAAAAAAAAAAGAGAAAGAGAGGTGGAGCTGGATATGGTGGTGCACACCTGAAATTCCAGCACTCAGGAGGCTGAAGTAGGAGGATAGCTGTGAGTTCGAGGCCAGCCTGGGCTACAAAGTGAGTTCTAGGCCAACCTGAACTGAATAATGAGACACTGTCTCAATAAAACAAAAAGAGAAAGAGAGAAAGAAAGAAAGAAAGAAAGAAAGAAAGAAAGAAAGAAAGAAAGAAAGAAAGAAAGAAAGAAATCAACAGCAATTCAAGGGATAAAACCATTATTAAAAATCTTTAAAAGAGAAGGCAGAACAAGAAACCAAAAATTTTCTAATGGACTTGGTGCCATTCCAAACCCCATTTGGACATCCTACAGGTAATATCAGAAAAAGAAGGAGAATCAATAGAAAACTTACTAACCACCCTGAATGTAAAATGGGAAAAAATTTAAAAGCAAAGGAAGAGTCTCAGAATCCTCAAGAGTAGTAACCCGTCCTGAGAGTCCAAGATCTCAGCTGAAAAATTGGCCCAGCACCTCAGCATTTTTGGATCTCTCTTATTGATTTCTTCAGGCAGAAATCAAAGTGGAATGAGAAGGGAAAACAATAAACAGGGACATAATAGAACTGAAGATACATAAGATGAGATCTTGTAAAGACGAAAGAAGGCATGGACTCAGACATAGTCTTTAATGGAGACCCTCTTCAACTATGAAGTATCAACCTCAGGATTAAAACCCATAGATAGCCATGGAGTTTCCTTACTCTCACGTAGAATGCTACAACTAGAGCCTATGAAGAGAGAGCTGTCATTCAGAATTAAATTCATGCTCCAGAGCTACCTAAGTCTTAGAGTACTGTGTCCTATGTCCTATGTCCCTCTAGTCATTGCAAGTGGGCATAGATATGTCCTTCTACTAAGGGGAGGGAATCCTGGGGTAAGTTGTCCAAGAGAGACCCGAGCTCATTTCAATTTCCATGCACTCTAACACTCAGCACCCTCCCCATCCTCACCACCATCTTAATTCTACCTCATCATTAATTCTCTCTTTTGTAAAATGAGAGAACTTGCCAACTTTCTCCATAGGATTACTTAAGGATTAAATAAAATAGCATATAAAATTGTGCACCTTGGAAAGGCTAGAACATTTTTTTGTTGTTCTTCTGCATTTAGAAAACGTGTTTGTATCATTTTATAAAGCCACAGTTCACCGCCAAACTGCATTCCCTCCTGCACCGATTTCGCTTCACTCTGTGAAGGTCTGCCAGAAAGTTTCTAAAACAATAGTAGAATAGATGTTCAAGGGGTGTTTCTGTTGACACTAAGACTTTTGTTTAAAAAAAATAATGTGTCTTATACAATACTATTTTTTCAAATTGGTTTTTTAATTTGACATTTTGGGCTTCATCATATTTTAACAAAACTTCAGTTGTGACTTTGTGGTTGCTTCCTTTTGTGTTAAGTATAGCAAACTCATATTTTGTCCAGCTTACCCAGAAACGATTTGCCCTCAGCTGTTTGGTAATTGGGTAGATATTTATTGTAACATCCCATACTCTCTGTGTAAACACTTGATATTACTAGCTATTCATAACTGTGGCTTGGCATGTTCATGAAATTAAACAAAGTAATTAATTTAGTTTCAGGCATAAAACAAGGAAATATGCTGGGCTGCTGAAGCAACATGCACATTTGAAAACTCATTGAATTATCACAATAACAAAAGTGTGTAGCCTGCAGTAACAAAGTGATTTTTAAATTATTTTGTCAAAGAAATACATTTAATTTATCATTAGTAGCCTTAAAGATACAAATTTTAATATTTCTCCCTTGCATTATCAGGCTACTTTCCATATTTATTGACCATAATTGTTGTTAGTAAGAACAGAAACTAAACTACTGCACCTGAGAAGCATCATTGCTTACATGTGAAAGTTTCCTTATTCCACAACAAAACATCTAACAAGATAACACTATTCAAGCCTCTTGTTATTCACAGTAAACGTCATGTGAGGAGAATAATGATACATGCAATCAAAACTGAGGTGTTGGAGCAGAGAAATGGAAAAGAAATATCTTCTGTCATCTCTAAACATATCCTAGCCTACGCTCCCAGCTTGGTACCTCTGTTGATCTCTAAGTGACAAGAAAGTGCCATCTTTTGAAAAGTGCTTAAAAATCCTTATATGCCAGACATACACTGCCAATTTTCAGATGATTATTTTGCAATAAATAATAGTGTCTCTATAACCACATTGAATACAAGTTAATCTTTCACAATTCCAAACAATCTTTAGAATCATACCATGTCATTATTATCATGAATTACACTGACTCAACAAAAGAAACTCAGCTAAAGTGCATATATTACTAAAAGTCTGAGTAGTAAAGCATTTAATATATTTACAAACTAAAAGCCCATTAAAATTCTACATTAAGAAACATTGTTGTTGAACGATGTTGAAAAGATGAACAAGTAAAAGGCAAATGAGTAAAGATTTCTATGTCAATTACTGAAATGATATTAAGAAATCATCCAGGGGCTGGTGATGTAGCTCAGTGGTAGAGTGCTTGCCTAGCATGCACAAGGCCCTGAGTTCGATCCCCAATACCACAAAAAAAAAGAAAAGAAAAGAAGTCATCCATGTATGCCTTGCATGCTTTGTATATTCAATAAATACGTTAGGATAAAAGGAAGGAGAGAAAGATGTGAAGGAGAAAAGAAAAACAAAAGGAAAAGAAGCAAGGAGGAAGGAGGAAGGAAGTGAGGAGAAAGGGAGAAAATCAGGGGGCCAGAGATAAAGTGGGTTACAATTACCACTTTCTGATAACATATTTTTTTTCTGTCTCACATCTTCAGCAACATCATTTGTGACCATCTTCATTAAGAGAGAGACAAAAAAATCTAACAATTTACAAGTCTAATTCATGGAACATTGAAATGGCTACCAATTCTAAATATTGGATTTCAGTAAAGGTGAGAACAGAGAGGAGGCCTTACTAAATACAATAACTGAAAGGAGGAAAGAAAGAAATCTGTGTAGGAATTAGGTACTTTAGAAACTTCCCAATGGGAATTACCCTTCCCTCTCTCTCTTACTCCAAAGAAGGTTAATCCTTCCCCCTACTCTGGTTTGTTATCTCACCAATCATTCTCTTTGTTCAAAACTCAGAAATTCTTGAGTGTATAAGATGGTGAGTGGGTGATAATAAGAATTATGTAGCCCCACTCAATGGAGTCACTGGTCAGTGGCACCTAACAGTTATCCCACATCTTTGACAGGATACCCTGCAGCCTTTGGTCTCCACAGCTGCCTTTAGCTGGTTTCTCTCACTTTTGCTGGACTTAAGCTGCCAGATGGGGCAGACAAACCCATGCTATGTTTTCTTTTGTCCCTGCCAATAGTGACAATGAGGTTGAGGAGAATACACAGCTCAAAAATTATTTATTGACACCACCACTATTTCTACTTTCACACAACACACATAGACATACATACAAACTACCTGCGCACACCCACACACGCACATGCACACACACAAGCTGAATGAATGAGTTAGGCAAACAAATCTTTAGTAGCGTCCCACCTTCATAAAAATTATCCTAGAGTTCTAAGTTTGGAAACTTCATTTCAATTTCCAATGATAGTCAAAAGCTGTCTCTTTACTTATTTCTTTTTTGGAGTATGTTGCTGTGGAGGAAATAATTTTTAGTCTGTACTTGCCTGTAGACAATGGTTTTCAATAAACACATTTGACAGAGACAAGGTACTTGATATGAGAAAATGACCTATAAGAACCACCACATAGTGAGTTGTCCAAAAGATTCCATTTTTCGATGACCTGAAAGTACAAGAGTTATGATTTAGGTCTGGAAATGGAATCAAAGAGAGGGAGAAGCAGCAGGGAAAGGGTAAGAGAGGGAGGACATGGTCAAAAGCAGTTATGTGCATGTATGGAAATGCCACAGTGAAGCCCACTAATTTCTACATTTATTATGTGTTAGTAATAAATAATCCTTTTGCCTCATACTTGAGCATATCATTTATCCCTTTCCTACCTTAGGTTATAAAGCAGTTAGCACAGCTAGGTCTCTCCTTAGTTATGATATGGTATAGTATTTACCCATGATGCCTGGCATTGCTATGGGAGAATATAAAAATGACTTAGATAATAAGTATGATATTTTTATAACAAACAGCAGTAAGTGAATCAATCTAAATAATTTTCTATTTGAATTAATTTCTATTAATGGGTTTTGAGGGTTTCTAATTGACCATGGTTAGTCTTTTTCTTATACTGTTTGTATTTTGTTAAGATCTTGCTAAGAAAGTTCTGAGTAAATCCCTACAAACCACATTTATTGCGTATTTTCATTTAGTTATATTCTTCATCTTGGCCACAGTTGGGTAGTAGCATGGAAGCAAAACTGAGAGTAGGGGAGGAATGGAGACGTTTGGTAACATGTTAAATGGATCTCTAGGAAGAAATGCTTTCCTTATAAGACAGTGTGTATAAGTAACTTGAAATTATATCGTTTCACAGAACTAAAAGTAAAATTTGATTTATTGAAAAAGAATAAGAACATAAACAATATAGAGTATTCTATAATGCTGATCTGGTGCACAAGTATCTTATTACCCTATGTATTGTGTCAGTAAGATTGGACCAGAAACCTAGAATAATCAGAAGCAGCTCTTGAGTGAGGAAATGTCCTCTTTATTCCATTTAAAATGAGAGCCTAATCTTCAGGCATCGTGTGACAACATCAGAATATTCTGAGTGACCACTGTTAGGCTCTCCCTCTCTACCTGATCAGAGCAACTATCTGTAACATGGCAGAGCTGTCTAAGCCACATTCTTAATAGGAAAGGACACAAAGTCCTCTTTCGATGGGAAACTCTGGTTCCAGTTTGAATGTTACTTGCTTTACACAGTTTGTCCATTCGAGTGCTGGTGTCTTCCTTTCACAGCAACAAAACAAATAAGGTTCACACACAGATTTAATTTGGCTTCAAGCTCCAACTTAGTCCCTTGTGCTGGTTTATTGCATGTCTGCAGCTGTTACTTTCCTTTCTTCTGTCTGCTGCTTCTTCCACGGTTAGGTAGTAGAACAGAACTGTCATTCCTCCTGCTGGGCTCTTTAGCCTGTACTTCTGATTTCCGTTGATGAGCTTGCCCTTGCCCTGCTGATTAACTAAAAATACATTGTCATTATAATTTATGTTTTAAGAACAAAAGTCTCAGTTTTATTTGAATCATTTTTTCTTTGTAAATGTATAATAAAATAAAATCCCAACCAATATCAATGTGTCTAGCATTGCACAGTTGATAAAATTTCTCCTCACTTTGCTTTCTTTTTCTCCGTGGCTCAGAGCTTATAACATAGTAATAAAATGATTATTGATTCTCATAATGGCCTTGCTGGAAAAGTAGCAACTCTTCCCTAAATTTAGGTGTGTCAAATTGCTCAAATTTTTAAAACTAATGTTACAAACAAAATCCCACCAAACACTTAAGTTAGGTCTCACTGGAGTCTCTGAAGATAAGAAGCAAAGTCAAGCAGTATCATTCTTTCTTAATATCATTCTTTCTTCATTCTCAGCCAAGGGTAGTGGTACATGCCCATCTTCCCAGTTACTCAGGAGAATGAGGCAGGAGGATCTCTTGAGCCCAGCAGTTTCTAAGGCCAGCCAGGGAAACACAGCAAGACACTGTCTCAAAGTAAAACAGCAGAAAACATAATTCGCAAATGATCAAATGTGACTTTTCATTCTACCAATGATTTCTATGTTCCTTCCAACACCAATGCAATTGTTCATGATTTTGTTAAAATCTCTTTTTTTATGTATTTATTCATTCATTTATTCCATATTTATTGAAGGGATATTTATTGAGCATCTGTTGGGTGCCATATATATAGAATTTAAAGAAAAAGAGTATGGTGGAAAGAGTGCTATACAGACTTAGAGGACCACTGAGGGGTAGACACCAGGCTACCTGGCCACCCCCACACCCCTCTGTGGATCAGGTTTATGCATCTCCTCAAATGCATGAGAGAAATATATTTAGCATCTTGGCCCAAGTGACCATGTAAACAAACAAATACCATAAATGACACAGCAGTCAAAGCATTTGCCCAGAGTGCCTGGGTTCAAATCCCAGCTGCTTCATAACCAAACGAGTCAATGTTTGTAAAGTACTTAGAATAGTGTTTGACAAAAAACTAAAACTGTGTATTTTTAAATAAATAAAAACAAATAAATTATGTATACTATGTGGATTACATAAATTAGTGCATAAGTAAAATGTTTAGACCTATGTCTCAATTGCTAAATCAAGGTTAGTTATAACTATTTTTTACTGAACAGCTCCCTTCTGGGATCCCCTGGCCTCTTGTACAAGAATTCCTACACATATTGCTCCCTACAAGATCCTATTACTCTCTTATGACTGGCTTGACCAGCTAGAAGTCACCTGACCAAAAGCACATGTTTAACCATGAGTAACTGGAAGAATCTTGTCATCCATCTCTGGAATTTCCACTGATGGCATAAAACAAAGTCAGCAAGGGGGTCAGGTTGTAAGAGCTGGAGAGATCAGTCACACAAAGAAATCAGCAGAAGCTGGGAAAAGAGTTCAGTCCTATTCCAAACAAAGCATGATAAGAGGCCCCAGCCAGGCAGCCAGATCCTGAGTCATGTTTCTACCTTTGAATATGTCACTTGGGCATGTAAGTGTACTGTGGTTTCTGCTTGTCCGTAAGACCTAGCTTTCTGCTCTTGTTGGCTTACCTGAGTCATGGCCATATCTCCCAGATAACAGGAAGTAGGGAGATGGAACTTTCTAAAAGAGATGGAAGGAAGGGGGAGAGGGGGAAGGGAAAGGAGATTAAAAAAGGAATTAAAATATATTATTTACATGTACAAACTCCACACAAGGAACGTATACATTATGAACTGCAAACATGTACAAATAAAGAAATCAAAAAACTAATTTTAAAAATTGACCACTATAATTTATTGATGTCTTGAAATTTAAAGAGCCTCCCAACTAAATTGTAGGAAGCTAGGGCACAGAACAATTTCAAAAACTGCCTTTCAATCCTGTGAGGACATCAGAATCACCATATATTGAATTTTCAAAAGTAAACCTAAGCCCTATAATCCAGATGCTAATTCAATAGGCAGGAGCAAAGGATACACATTAATATGCTTCTAAAGTTCCATAGAAGATTACTAATTCACACCACGGACTGATAATTATTGAAGAATAGTCAAAGAATTATGTAAGGCACGACCAGGGACAGGAGATGTGCTTAAGTATAAAACTATCTTGTGATCGCCTCAGTAATAATGTACCTATGGACTCTTAACCAACATGTAGAACAAACTTTCTAGAATGAATAACACTTTCAAAATACCACTGGCTCCCTACTGAATATAGAATAAAGCCCATACTCTGTAAACTAGCATCCATGTCCTCCGTAAAGGTTAGTTAAAGTATTCCTCACTCCACAGTTCTTCCTTTTACACCTATAGATTTCCAGTCATTCAACCTTTGGTCATTCCTGAACCTTCCATGTGCCACTACACTCGCATCCCTTTAAGTCAAGCTAATCTCTGGGCTGAGCTGTCCTTTCCCATTCTTTCTGTCCACCTTGAAACAATAATTATAAGAGTAATAACAATTTGCAGATCGTAGTATGCTTTCCTCCAGCCTTGTGACATTTCTTTTTCACAGTGGCAACCTTGAGAAATAGGTATGCGCCTTATTTCAACTTTTTACCTACAAATCAAAACTCACACAAGTTAAGCAACCTAGGCAGGACTTGATACAGAGTGGAAAGTTGATAAAAATTGGACAGAATCAGGAAACAGAACAAAGTCTCTGACATCAAAGCCAAGGTTGCTTTCATTTGTTTTGTTTTGTTTTAAATAACTATGTACACTACATTCCGCAGTTGAGACCTCAAACTTTCGAAACTCAGATCCAATGACACACCATGAAATCTTCCAGAATGCCCCTAATTATAGCACTTAGCTTATAATAATTAATAATAATAGCTACCACTTTTGAATACTCAAGAGATTCCAGATACTATGCTAAGGACTTTAGACACATGACCATGGTACTACTTTTCCAGGGAGAGACAGAAGCTTAGAAAAGTGAAATAATTTGTTGAAGGTTATGCGGCTAATAAGTAGCAGCCAGGCAGACAGTGCATATACTTGAAACCCCCTCCTCCCCAAACACTCTTTATTTTCCCAGCCATCACTGTGTTCTGCCTGTGTTAAGGTTATTAACATGCATTTCTTCTCTCTACCCTAAATCTCTTTTGGTTTAGGAAGCTTCTCAGGGTCCTGCTCTATACACACATGCACACACACACACACACTCATGATGCTTCAACTATTTAATTAATATCTGATATCTTAGTTACTTTTCTCATTGCTGAGACAAAATACCTGACACCCAAAGTTAGAAAAGGAAAGGTTTATTTAGCTCACAGTTTGTAGAAATTTCAGTTCATAGTCAGCTGGCTCCAAAAGCAGGGTGACATGGAAGAAGGGCATCTCAGAGGAGAAACAATGCATGGCAGGCAGAAGCAGCAAGCAACAAGTGACAAGAAAAGCAGGGACCCTTTAGGTCCCTTATATCCTATCCAGGCTACCCACCCGTGGGGCAGGCAGCACTCACATCCTTAATCTTAGCATTGCATTCTTGATCCCAGTATCATACCCTCTAGATCCAGGCACCTCTGAAAAAGCCCCACTTGTGACCACATGAGGCTTTGGGGGAATACCTAGACACAAGCCATAGCATTTGGCAAACTTATTAATGTGAGTCTGACAAGAATGAGACAAAAATTTTTGAGATTCAAATGTTCAGATAACAGAGACTGCATTTAATTCATTCCTATTTATCTTTATTTCCATAAGACTTCATCCAATTCATCTACAACACTTCATGAAGGCTTTTAGATGGGCAAGCCTTCCTTCTGAGTGTCAAATTAGATAAGGTATAGGATGTTATCTAAGAATATATAAAACACTGATGAATTTCTATTGCCCCCCTCAACTTATCCTGCTCCAACCAGGTAATCATGCTTTCTAGAAAGTTCTTCATCTCAGAATTCGGTTGCTTTATTTTTCAATATTGCATATATTTGCTGAAGTTGTGTAGCCTCCAAACCACTGTATGCCTACTATAATTAGACAAATAATATGAAATGTAAGTGGATGCAAGTCATATTCTCATCCCTCTGAAACATGCTTCTGCTATGCTCTGACACAAGTCATGCCTATTTCTGTATTTTTTGTTCTTGAGGCTTCCTTCATCATTACTCATTCATACCATTCAACCTCTCTTTTGTCATCTTATTTACATTACTTTGACCTGGATCTCCTGATGATTTTCCATACTTCCAAACCTGTCTGGTTTACAGGTGGTTCTCATTGCAACCCATTTAAGAATATCAACAATGGTTTAGCAACAGTGACTCCGTTCACCCAAACAGCTTGCGACAATCTATGCACAGATTTTTATCTCTTTACATAAAACTCCATCAATGTTGCAAGCTCAGACACAGAACCTTAAAACCATATGTTTCTCATATTTGGAGTTTATTCCCTTAGGCTTTGTGAGTAGGAAAGAGATATCACATCCTTTCGTTCTTTCACTGGCAAAAGGTTCATCCACACAAGTGAAAGTCATTTGAGAATGAGTCTCTATGAGGTCTAATTATCAATCCGGTCCAAAATAATAATGATTGCAATGCATGCTCACATATGAGGGACATTCTGTGAATCACTCTTGTTCATAACATCCAATATTTTACATTTTTCATCTTTAGTAACATTTCAGCTATGGCTGTTAAAACACATTTAGAATGTAGCTCTCTGCAGTGTACTCACTCACTGGTGATAAAAAAAATTTAAGGAAAAATCGAAATTTTGTTCTTATTTTTTTTTAACCAAAGTGCTAACAATAGAGCATTTCAGTTGTGTAAAGTCAACTCAGGTCTATAGGACCCCCTTCCTCTAAATGCTTTGTATTCTAATTAACATGATTATAGCAGCTGCCCTTTGTTCATTTCAGCATGTAACTAATGTGGACCTCTACTAACTGCCAGGAACCCTGCTTAACAGGTTCCACA